>OX384035.1:19142803-19237803 GCA_947534325.1 Agonum fuliginosum | reverse complement strand
GCAAAGAGGGCCGCTGCTGAGAGTCAGTTATAACTATGTGTCTACCTAGAACACCGCCTGTAAATGCAACGTTGAGGATTTTGGTAGTACTTGTAAAATAGAGAAGGGCGCCAAGCTAGGATGGTCGATTCGGTGGTCCACTCGATAAAAGAGGACGCAAGTCAACTCGCTAACTGTAATTGCCTACTAGACTTCACTCCATACCTATGGTCTGTTCCAAATAAGAATATAGTATGGGACAAGATAGGGCTTACGATTTGAGCGTTCTGATTGGTCTAGCCGGAAAACAAGTTTACATCAGCGAAAAATTTGTGATATGCTTGCATCATTTAGCTGTCGAACGCCGTAGTAATAACAGCTGGTATTGTTGAAAAAGTGAGTCGTTGATTAGCGTCAGTAGCGCATGATGCGCGGAACATATCACTATTTCAAAAATACCGCGGTACGTTTAAATTTCCATTTAATGTGTGTAAAACGGGTTGGTTCCGCAGCGCCAACTACTATACTCTTATTTGGAACAGAGTGTAGTCCTCACCTTTAGTTCTTGAAGAGCCACCCTATCAGTCCCACATGCGTGAGTTGCATGGATCGATTGACTGACAATCTTATCGAAAAATCTTGCCTTTTTATATGAAAAAATATCATGCTAGCATTGTCTAAAAAGCTCGTCTCTTCTCTATCTTACAATGTTGTGATTGACAGAGATTGTTAGGCAACATTCTAACGGTCAACAGAACCTGTTGTTCTCTTTCTTCAAATTCTAGAACCTTCCGAGGCTCTCTTTCTAACGGTTTTTCTACTATGTTGTGATTGACCGAGATTACTAGGCAACGGACAGTTTCTTTTTCTAAATTCCAGAACATTCTGAGACTCTCTTTCTAACGGTTTCCTGCGTAGTACTGTACTGCGCAGCGTCTCTACTCTATCAGTTGCCACTTAGCGACAAATTGAATAACTCGTTTGACACTTGTAGAAGTTAAGCTTGCAGAGTGTTTTCTTGAGAGTTAACCGTTAACCTCAAACTGACTTCAATGATTTTTAGCATGTTATGAAATTACACAAACCAAACTCTGTCTGGTAGGTCAAATGATTCTATATAATACAAAATACTTAATTCTAATCCTTTGGCAGGTAACGAACACAAATGTTTGGCCGAGTAAAATATATCAATATCTTAACCTGGATTATAAATACCTTTAGGGTTAATTGAATAACACCTGAATATGATTACTATCACATTATGTCGTGGATCCAATCTTCTTATTGGATTTCATCACAGTTTATTGGTATGTTATGGTCTGAGTCAATTCTCAGCTCAACTTTTATAATATTTTTCAGATCAAAGAGTCTACTGACATATTAAAGTGCAAAGTATAAACGAAATTTATGACTTCAAATGGCCATAAAAATAGCAAGTATATTCGTTACAAACAGATGAGGAGTATTTTAGACAAATTTAGCGTAACGAAAAATGCACTTCGTTACAAACTGATTACGTGAAATTGATATTTAAATTTATGTGCAATTAATTTTGCAATATAAATATACTGAGATAATGGTGCAAACAACGGCAACAATGTAAAACGTAGAACAAGTTTTCGCTCCACACAATTGGTTGCCTGGGTGGCACCTAACCTCTCAACTTATATATTTTAACATTTTTCTCATTTATTCAGACTTTACCGCTGCGCGCGACAAGGGGGATTCGCCCGCTTTGCGGGCTCAAGCTCTGCGGACTCTGAATGTGGGACAATTTGGCACTTCGTGCCTCAATTATAACGATTATAACATTTAGACTCTACCGAAAAAAATTGTATGATGAAATTATAATTATTTAATTACATCTTCATATTATTCATCTTCCTTCTTCAATATAAATTATATTTATGCCATTAAAATTTTAGAATAAAATAACATAATATGTGTAATTAAATTAATATCCTGGTTATCCAACTAAAAACAAAAGACGATTCTCGATCGTCATCTTGAAAAATATTGTACCTTATGAAAACCTTGAATTTGATATCAAACTTGAAATTATTCTATTATTTTGAAAGGGAAAAAAACGAACCCGTAAAAACAAAGTTTTTGATAATAAATCCATTATATATGAAGCTCGATCGATATTTATTTAAATTTTTTGTGCACAGATTTTTGTTTCGTTTTTCACCGCGTAAACACTTTTCCGGTACTAATTTTTACAGCCCAGTTTTTGATAATGGACTGACATTGTTATATGCCTATAGTATATTAAATTAGATCTTTAGCTGTTACTGTACTATATTTGAACCAGATCGGTGAAGTACGTTTTGAGATAGCTAGCTGCCATTTTGTTTCAAGATGGCGGACTAACATTTTAATATACCTATGTTTTAAGACAGATTCTTAGCTATTACTGTACCAAATTTTAACGCAATAGTTACAGTATATTTTGATATATCTGTCAGCCATTTTGTTTCAAGATGGCGGACTGACATTTTAATATATCTATATCATAAGTTAGATCCTTGGCTATTAGTGTACCAAATTTTACCGCAATCGGTGCAGTACATTTTGAGATAGTTAGCCGCCATTTGGTTTCAAGATGGCGGATAATCTGAAATGTTGCCAAAGTGCATTGTTAGGTGACAAAAGTCTATTTGCAAAATTGCAGCTCGATAGGATCCCGGGAAGTGGGTCATTTTTGACTTTTGTTTTTTTTTACCGTACGATGAACTTAATATCAAGGATTTAAATAAAACACAGAAGCTAATCACTCACTATCAAATTTATAACTTTTTGTGTATATCAGTCCTGATCATCAAGACCTTTACTTTGATATCAAAATCAATATAATTTTAATAATATTATGATAGGTATAAACAAATGACGATCGTCGGTCTCCATTTTGAACAACCCTTACCAATAAAACATTTAATTTGATAGAATACTCAAATAAGTATGATTCTAACATATTTTTATAAAAACAAAAGATAATCGTCGGCCACCATTTTAAATAATCTTATTAATTATCCCGCATCTAGCTCAAACTCGATATTGTTTTTTTTATAAAAACAAATGCCAATCGTCAGCCACCATTTTAAATAATTTGATTAATTTTAGGTAGCCCTTATCCAGCCCTTGAATTTGAAACTCGATATGATTTTTTAATAAAAACAAATGACAATAATTGTTGGTCGCCATTTTCAATAATTTTATAAAATTGGTGCTCACTTGGTAGTTTAATTTAATATCAAACTAGATATTGTTCTATATTATTTTTTTTTTGTTAAACACAAAATGCATATTGTCGACCTTCAATTTTAACAGTTTTATAAAGTACCTACCTAGTGTTCCTCTAATCCTTTACTTTAGCATCAAATGCCATGAATTTATGATACTATCCGGTGAAAAAGTTCCTTTTTTGCTTTTTTATTTTCAAATAATTTTTTCTTTGCATGTAGGTACCTAAACTTCTGACATTTTTTGTTGGGACTGTACTTGAAATGACTGTAAACATAAAATACTAATATTGATAAACATACAAAAAATGGTTCTTTCGATTATTAATTAATATAATTTACAAATTGCTTCTATTACTAATATAACTTAAGATACATGCATCTGAATATCGAATTATTGTAAACTGTAAACGTCAGTTTGACAGAACATAGCATTGTTTTTTTCAAATGTGTTAACAATTTTTACCCTGAATGTACTAAAACTTCTGACGTCTTTTTCTGCGACTGTACTTTGTAATGACTGTCAAAATAAAATAATTTGTCTAAAATATTATTTTTTCAAAATCGGCATGAAAATCGTCATTTCCAGACTAATTTGCGGCATGAAAGTAAGATTTTCATGACTAGGCATGAAAATTTTATTTTCATGCCTAGTCATTTTTACTTTCAACTTTGTTTACTTGTCATGACAACTTTTTCTAAAATTTGTGACAGCTCTGATGATTTGTCACAGCTCTGATGATTTATGCAAACCTAATTTTTTTTATAATTTTAAGCTTAATTGCCGATTTAAAAAAAATAGAATACATCACGCGTCATAAAAATGTCTTTGCTTGACTCGGAGGCTTTGAAGAAATGCTCGGACGCTGCGCATCCTCGCATTCTTCAAACGCCTCCTCGTCTGCAATGAAACATTTTCATGACTTGTAATGTAATATACTATTAAATTGATGAAAATATTGAAAATATTTACGCTCTCTCTATTATAACTCAAAAAATTAACAAATTTCTTCTATTAATTCTATTACGATAAATGCATTTTAAATCTCGAATTGTAAACGTCAGTTTGACACAATGTAGCATTGTTTTTTATTCAACAGTCAGTTGTAAAACATTTGAGCATTAAAAGCTCTGATGCACTGATGAAATGACGATTTTCATGCCGATTTTGAAAAAAAATATGAAATACATAATAAAGAAACTGCCACACATGCAATATTTTGTTGCGTACTGTTAAATTATAGTTTCTTTCAATATTTAATAATAATTCTTATTTCATTCAGGCAATCAGCTACGTCAGACTCTTCGGCTTTTTTGGACTTGAAACATCTCAAGAAAATAAAAGTTATAAATTGCATTTTGAAAAAGGATATAACACGGCATTCTTCTATTGCATAATTGGAAATACAGTTGTTATTCTCATTATCTGCATTTTACTTGTCGTGGGCATCTACAAGGTTAGTATTTATATTTTTATATCAGTTTATATCGAGTTCTATAGCGATCATAAAAAATGGGTAATAGCGCGAAATTCATCAGCGTCTATTTTAGAAGACTGCCTATACAGGTTGGTGGAGGTGAAATGCTAACATAGGGAACATAATGACAATCGAACTTTCATGCCAGGTATCTTGATATATTTTGTAGTAGTGTCACAAAACGAAGTAATATGAATTTGTGTGGAAAAAAGAGTAATCAATAACAGAAATAATAATAAAATCTAAAAGTGCATGTATGCTTTCTTGTTCTGCTCGTATACATACATTATTATGCAAAGAAAATATTTTAAAGAAAATCGCATGACACAAATAACAGCCAATGAATGAATGGATTACAATAATAGTAACTATGGTTATATAAAAATTTTCTCGGAAATTTTTTACTAGTAGCTTGAAATTTTTCGTCATCTGTCACTTTGACATTACATTACAAATTGGTTAAATTGTCATTTTGAGTGTAAATAAGCAAATAATACATATATATTAATGTTAAATATAACTTTAGTAAATATTTCAAGTTTCTATTATAAAAAGAATTCAAAAATAGAGCGGCCGTGTCATTGCGATTTTCTTACCGAATATGCACTCGTGCATTCATTCATGTCCAGGAAATTTTTTATCGTGCATTCCAACAACGTAATTAGCTCTCGTGTACCACTCGAGCTAATTAAGACGTTGTTGGAAAGCACTCAAAAAAAATCTGACGTGGACACCACATGACTTCCTTGTACGCCT
This sequence comes from Agonum fuliginosum, assembly GCA_947534325.1. Lineage (NCBI taxonomy): Eukaryota > Metazoa > Arthropoda > Insecta > Coleoptera > Carabidae > Agonum > Agonum fuliginosum. The sequence continues at coordinate 19,232,348 of OX384035.1, read as the reverse complement.
TGTTTGTTCATACTTTTCTTAATAACTAAAATGTAGAATAATATAAAAAATTCTTTTAACTTATTATACTAGTATACTCACAAATATATTTTGGTCATTTTATTTAAACTGCAGAAGAAGATATAAACGATATTTTACTATTGTCACTGCTACTGTCACTGTCATGTCATAATCATTTAAATTTTACGTAGTAACAAATGTTAATCGATCATGGACTACAAGATACCGAAATATTAAATTATAAGTATATACTTTAATTATTATTAAATGATAGAAGATACAGAAAAATTTATAAAATACCGATTGTAGATAATAATCACATAATCTTTCATTTAAAATAAAAAAAATTGCCTAAAATTAATTATTTATCAAATTTTTTTTTAAATTTACTACTTCCGGTTTGAAGATTGAAACCAAAAATAGGAGGTGCACAACTAGATGCTATAACAGTCCTAAATACAAAATTTCAGCTTTCTACGTCTAACCGTATTTGAGTTATGCGACACACATACGTCCGTACGCACGTACGCACGTACGCACGTACGCACGTACGTACAGACGTCACGACGAAACTAGTCATAATGGATTCAGAAAAGGTCAAAACGGATATTTCCGTCAAAATCTGAGAACCGAAATTTTTCGCGATTACAATACTTCCTTACTCCGTACAAGGAAGTAAAAATTCCGGAAAGAATGAATGCTCATGTTATATTACAAGTGAAAATAAAAATTTCAATAATATGACACCTACTTTGACATTGACAGTACTTATCCCACGTATATCAAGATGCCTAGCATGATAAATTCATTGTCATACATTTCCCTATTAGCCCAGTCAACATCGACAATAAATTCGCAAAGCATGATGTATCTCTGATTTTTTAGTATGTTGTTTGGACCCATTAGGGCCTATGTATACCCAAGTATACACTCATGACAGAGGCATTTTACTTCTCCCACTAGTAAAGTACAAAAATGGTAAAATTTGATTCTAACAAGGATTTTATAGAGAAAGAATGGATCTATAGATGTGCCTATTTATAATTTTGATTAAAAAATTGCACACGATTATAAAAGTTCTGAAAAATTCCAAAAAAAATTTCAAATTTCTGCAAACTTTACACGGTTATATCTCATGATAGAAATTAATTTTTAAAATTTTAAAAAGGCACATCTGTAAATTCTTTCTCTATTAAATGTTTATAAAAATATTATCCTCAAGTCAATAATAATCTGACAGTTTTCTCGCAACGAAAACACTTTCACAGTATTTTACTTCAAAATGACATTGCATAACTAGGATGCGGAAAAGTACGACTTACGGGCTGGTTCCTGGCAGCCATAGTTTTGGGGAAAAGAGTGGAATAGAAAAAACAGTAAAATCGCGAGTATTTTAGGAATTAGGAAAGAACGTAGACGGGTCGCTTAAATATAGAAACTAAAAAAAGGATGTTATTCTCTCCCAAATTATTTTTTTCAATGGTAACATTATATTTTACTTAACTAATATCATGACGCTAAACAGTCATTTCTCAACCCCAGGAATACAAATAACTATTTTAGGCGGCTATTACATAAAAAATCTGACGTGGACACCACATGACTTCCTTGTACGCCTTGTGTGTTCATACTTTTCTTAATAACTAAAATGTAAAATAATATTAAAATTCTTTTAACTTATTATACTAGTATACTCACAAATATATTTTAGTCATTTTATTTAAACTGCAGAAGAAGATATAAAGCATATTTTACTATTGTCACTGTCATGTCATAATCATTTAAATTTTACGTAGTAACAAATGTTAATCGATCATGGACTACAAGATACCGAAATACTATAAATTATAAATATATACTTTAATTATTTTTAAATGATAGCAGATACAAAAATATTTATAAAATACCGATTGTAGGTAATAATCACATAAACTTTCATTTAAAATAAAAAAAATTGTCTAAAATTAAATATTTATCGAAATATTTTTTAAAAGTACTACTTCCGGTTTGTAGACTGAAACCAAAAATAGGAGGTGCACAACTAGATGCTATAACAGTCCTAAATACAAAATTTCAACTTTCTACGTCTAACCGTATTTGAGTTATGCGACACACATACGTCCGTCCGTACGTACGTACATACGTACGTACAGACGTCACGTCGAAACTAGTCATAATGGATTCAGAAAAGGTCAAAACGGATATTTCCGTCAAAATCTGAGAATCGAAATTTTTCGCGATTACAATACTTCCTTACTTCGTACAAGGAAGTAAAAAGCTGTTTTACGTTTTATTTGACAGACGTAAAATGTAACTTTTTTCTGTCAAAAAGACTACCTTATGGTCGCTTTACGGCCACTATAGTTACTCGTTTGTTTAAATTATGTTTTATTAGATTTTAATTGGTAAATATATTTAAATAATAACCTACAATTATTTAGCTAACCTAAAATATATAACAAATACGAAATAATTTTACTAAATGTACAATTAGTATTACTGAATTTCGATATGGATATTCCAATTGCATAGTAGTGGATATTGTATCCTTACCTGAATTATTGCTAGCCTCAGCCTACGCCTCGGCTTTAGATTCGACCAAATAGTCATTTGTTTCATTGATACAAAAAATGCATTATTTTGAGACGAGTAAGACGGTTGCCGGTCGACGCGCAACGGAGTTCGGCGATCTTACGAGTCTCAAACAACAAATAAGCATTTTTACTTCCTTGTACGAAGTAAGGAAGTATTGTAATCGCGAAAAATTTCGATTCTCAGATTTTGACGGAAATATCCGTTTTGACCTTTTCTGAATCCATTATGACTAGTTTCGACGTGACGTCTGTACGTACGTACGTACGTACGTACATACGTACGGACGGACGGACGGACGTATGTGTGTCGCATAACTCAAATACGGTTAGACGTAGAAAGTTGAAATTTTGTATTTAGGACTGTTATAGCATCTAGTTGTGCACCTCCTATTTTTGGTTTCAGTCTACAAACCGGAAGTAGTACTTTTAAAAAATATTTCGATAAATATTTAATTTTAGACAATTTTTTTTATTTTAAATGAAAGATTATGTGATTATTACCTACAATCGGTATTTTATAAATATTTTTGTATCTGCTATCATTTAAAAATAATTAAAGTATATATTTATAATTTATAGTATTTCGGTATCATGTAGTCCATGATCGATTAACATTTGTTACTACGTAAAATTTAAATGATTATGACATGACAGTGACAATAGTAAAATATGCTTTATATCTTCTTCTGCAGTTTAAATAAAATGACTAAAATATATTTGTGAGTATACTAGTATAATAAGTTAAAAGAATTTTTAATATTATTTTACATTTTAGTTATTAAGAAAAGTATGAACACACAAGGCGTACAAGGAAGTCATGTGGTGTCCACGTCAGATTTTTTGTATGAATGAAACATAATATTTTTTCGCTAGCCGCTTAAATAGATGTAATTTCATTTAAATTGGCATATCCTCATATTACGCACAATCATTTTTTTATATTAGGACGAATAGATTTACTTTTTGTACATTTGCTATTATAGTGATCATAAACAATCTCCAAATGGCCTCCTTTTTTACAAAAAACAATAACAAAATTGTATTAAATACGTCCGGGTGGTGAAAAAAAGATTACTTTTACCAGACTTGATTCACAAATATTATTGAACCGCTGGAGCGATTGCTTCCAAATTTTGCAGAAATACTTTGGAGCACACGAGAAAAAATATAGGAAGGTTGCGATATCAGTCCGCCATCTTGAAACAAAATGGCGGCTAACTATCTCAAAATATACTGCATCGTTTGCGTTCAACTTTGGTACAGTAATAGCTAAGGATCTAACTTAACATATTGAAATGACATTCCGCTATCTTTTAACAAAATAGTGGCTAGCTATATCAAAAATGTACTGTACCGATTAGGTTCAAATTTGGTACAGTAATAGCTAAGGATCTAACTTAAGACATAGGCATTTTAAATTTTCAGTCCGAAATCTGTAAACAAAATGGTGGCTAGCTATATCAAAATATACTGCACCGATTAGGTTCAAATTTTGTACAGTAATAGCTATGGATTACAATATGAGTCCGCCATCTTGATTCTGTGTGTGTGTGTGTGTGTGTGTGTGTGTGTGTGTGTGTGTGTGTGTGTGTGTGTGTGTGTGTGTGTGTGTGTGTGTGTGTGTGTGTGTGTGTGTGTGTGTGTGTGTGTGTGTGTGTGTGTGTGTGTGTGTGTGTGTGTGTGTGTGTGTGTGTGTGTGTGTGTGTGTGTGTGTGTGTGCCTATAGCCTTTCGTCCTGGTTCATTATCTCAAATTCTACTGAACATAAAATTCTAATATTTTGCATTATACATTTATATATGTTAATGAAGAGCTGAAAAGATTTTGGTAAAAATCCACCCACCGGAAATGGTACTTTTTTGTAGCACTATAACATTTTTTGCAAAAATTGTATAAAATAATGCGATTGTTACAATTTGACATACCACACATGAAAGAAGAAATTACATTGTACAATATTTAATCTTACTTGTTTCTATATCTTTAACCAATAAAGAAATATAATTTTTTTTAAATATATAATTTTACCTATAGTCCAGTCAACGAAAAGGTATAGAGGGAAATGCTTGGCACACAATTTTTGATTTCGTAACATTGTTTGGACTAGTTAGGAGGTGTACATATCAAAAGTCCCCGCCCATAGCCCTTAAGCCGAGGTGTGGCGGAGGGTTTGAAAGTCTCATTTTTTGGTTTTTTGCTTATATATCGGAAGCTATGCGTCCTACCGACATGACCACTCTATACAAAATGAAAGCAATGAATTTGCAACAATTTAAGCCCAACCGCAGCTCTGTACGTCCTTTAGTTTCCGAGATATAACACTTCTAAAATTAGCATCTGTAATTATTATTTAATTTTTAATTGATTGATTCTAATATTTTTATCTCTATTTTTTACCTCTCGCCCAGAGAGGTATAGGGATCGTGAAAAAATTCGATGTCGAGATTTTTGTCAATTAGCACGTTTTAGCACCTTTAGAATCTATTTTGACTATTTTCACGATGATGTCTGTGTGTGTGTGTGTGTGTGTGTGTGTGTGTGTGTGTGTGTGTGTGTGTGTGTGTGCGTGTGCGTGTGCGTGTGCGTGTGCGTGTGCGTGTGCGTGTGCGTGTGCGTGTGCGTGTGCGTGTGCGTGTGCGTGTGCGTGTGCGTGTGCGTGTGCGTGTGCGTGTGCGTGTGCGTGTGCGTGTGCGTGTGCGTGTGCGTGTGCGTGTGCGTGTGCGTGTGCGTGTGCGTGTGCGTGTGCGTGTGCGTGTGCGTGTGCGTGTGCGTGTGCGTGTGCGTGTGCGTGTGCGTGTGCGTGTGCGCGTGTGCGTGTGCGTGTGTGTGTGTGTGTGTGTGTGTGTGTGTGTGAGTGTGTGAGTGTGAGTGTGAGTGTGAGTGTGAGTGTGAGTGTGAGTGTGAGTGTGTGTGTGTGTGTGTGTGTGTGTGTGTGTGTGTGTGTGTGTGTGCCTATAGCCTTTCGTCCTGGTTCATTATCTCAAATTCTACTGAACATAAAATTCTAATATTTTGCATTATACATTTATATATGTTAACGAAGAGCTGAAAAGATTTTGGTAAAAATCCACCCACCGGAAATGGTACTTTTTTTGTAGCACTATAACATTTTTTGCAAAAATTGTATAAAATAATGCGATTGTTACAATTTGACATACCACACATGAAAGAAGAAATTACATTGTACAATATTTAATCTTACTTGTTTCTATATCTTTAACCAATAAAGAAATATAATTTTTTTTAAATATATAATTTTACCTATAGTCCAGTCAACGAAAAGGTATAGAGGGAAATGCTTGGAACACAATTTTTGATTTCGTAACATTGTTTGGACTAGTTAGGAGGTGTACATATCAAAAGTCCCCGCCCATAGCCCTTAAGCCGAGGTGTGGCGGAGGGTTTGAAAGTCTCATTTTTTGGTTTTTTGCTTATATATCGGAAGCTATGCGTCCTACCGACATGACCACTCTATACAAAATGAAAGCAATGAATTTGCAACAATTTAAGCCCAACCGCAGCTCTGTACGTCCTTTAGTTTCCGAGATATAACACTTCTAAAATTAGCAATTTTTTCAAAAAAATGAAAGTTGAGAAATTTTAACTTTTTTCGTTATTTTTGTGTTTAATTAACTGTAACTTCTGAATGAATAAAAATATTGTCTTCGGGTTTCTTACATTAAATTTCAGGTACATTTCTCTATAAAATACGTTATTTTAAAAACTTTTTAGGGCGTTCATTAAGCCAAAATATCAAATTTTTTTCGACAGCAGTATTCAAATATTTTGTATTTATTGTGTTTAATGAGCTGTAACTTCTGAACGGATAAAGTTATCGACATCCGGTTTCCTGCATTAAATTCTGCGAACATTTCTCCATAAGATGCAGAATTTTAAAATCTTTTTTGGGTATTTATTAAGACAAAACACCAAATGTTTTTCCGAGAGAAAATTGAGAAATTTTTTAATTTTTAATATTTATTGTGTTCAACGGATAAAAAAATAACTTCCGGTTGCTTTTATTAAATTCTACGACCATTTCTCTATAAGATACATTATTCTAAAAAATTTTAGGTGTTCATTGCGCCAAAATATCAAATGTTTTTATAATAAATAAAAAATTTCTCAATTTTCTCTCGGTCATCATTTGATGTTTTTTCTTAATGAATACCCAAAAACGATACTGCATCTTATGGAGAAATGTTCGTAAAATTTAATGCAAGAAACCGGATGTTGATAACTTTATCCGTTCAGAAGTTACAGCTCATTAAACACAATAAACACAAAATATTTTAATACTTCTGTCGAAAAAAATTTGATATTTTGGCTTAATGAACGCCCTAAAAAGTTTTTAAAATAACGCATTTTATAGAGAAATGTTCGTGAAATTTAATGAAAGAAACCGGAAGACAATATTTTTATTCATTCAGAAGTTACAGTTAATTAAACACAAAAATAACGAAAAAAGTTAAAATTTCTCAACTTTCATTTTTATGAAAAAATAGCTAATTTTAGAAGTGTCATATCTGGGAAACTAATGGACGTACAGAGCTGCGGTTGGGCTTAAATTGTTGCAAATTCATAGCTTTCATTTTGTATAGTGTGGTCATGTCGGCAGGATGCATAGCTTCCGAGATATAAGCAAAAAACCGAAAAATGAGACTTTCAAACCCTCCGCCACACCTCGGCTTAAGGGCTACGGGCGGGGACTTTTGATATGTTCACCTCCTAACTAGTCCAAACAAAGTTACGAAGTCAAAAATTGTGTTCCAAGCATTTCCCTCTATACCTTTTTTAGAGCATTCGTTGCCTGGACTACTACCACGATTTGTGAATCCCGAAATAGAAATAAAATTTAAAACAAAAATAAAATTGTCAATGTGACAGATAAACAGATGTCTGTGGCAAGGAGGATGTCTGTGGCAAGGAGGATGTCTGTGGCAAGGAGGTTTCTCTGTGGTGTAGGGCATGTGTAGAGTGTGGTGTAGAATTTTGAAATGTTGGATATAGTATAGATTTTAATTGGACATAGTATTATGTAAATATGGTGTTTATAAAATAAAATAATATATTAAACTAAGAGCTGATTAGATTTGTGAAATATATAATTAAAGCTTAATATTTGGTTAAATACGAGGTTAAATAATAATACTTCAATGTCAAGGCGAGAGGTATTGTAACGGCCACGTCAGATTTTCTTATCTAATATTTGAATTTTTCCTAATAAAGGATTATAGTTCTTTACTGAATATTTCCTAAATAAGGGTTTTTTAATTTTGTGAATAATTCGCGGGTTTTGTTTTACGTAAACTTCATTTTTAATTTCTAATGGGTTGTCATTTTCGATATATCTTTTAATTTTTTCTTTCTCAATTTTGTCCGATATTTGTTGTCTAATTTCGGTTTGTTTTGTCATGTGGTTATCTATTATGTTATCTGTTTCTTCTTTATTTGAAAATGTTTTCATTTGAGATGCCGAAAAGTATTTCGTTTGGGCTTAATTGTGTTGTGCTATGTTTTGTGTTATTATAGGCTATTATAGCCATTTGAACTTTTTCTGATATAGACTTGTCTTTAATATGTTGTTTTGAATGTAATATTCTAATTTGTTCAATTATTGTAGAATGAAATCTTTCTACAGCATTGCTTTTAGGATTATTTACGCATATGATATGAATTTTTATTTTGTTTCTAATTAATAAATCTTTAATTAAATTATTATTGAATTCCGTTCCGTTGTCCATTATTATTTCTTTTGGAATTTTATAAGTTTCAAAATAAGTTTGTAATTTCTTTACTACAGTCTTTGCGCTTTTATTTTCTACTTTTAATATTTGTCCGTGTTTAGAGAATTGGTGGAAAATAGTTAAGTACGGTTCTTTATCTAATGATAATAAGTCTATGTTTATGATTTCGAACGGAGTCTTTGGTGTGGGTGTAAGATTGTCGGTGGTCTTTATCGGTTTTCTTTCATACTTGTTACATCTGCATATTTCGCAGTTGTTTATATAATCTTGAATGTCCTTGTTCATTCGAGGCCAATAATATTTTTCTTTTAAATCTCTGATAGTGGCTAGAATTCCTCTATGATTTGTTATACCCGTATGAAAATCATGAATTATTTCTAATTGTTCTTCTTCGTTTTCTATGTTTTCTACTAATTTTGTACAGGCTATAATATTTATAGAATTTGCTTGAAATTTATTTTGTAAGATCTTTGAAACTTCTTTATCTAGAGATTTTTGAAAGAGTGCTAAATATCTGATTTTTGGTATCAAATAGGTTTTTATAAATTCAGTAACGTCTTGTTCAAAAGTGTTTTCGTTAAATTTGCAAATAAATCTTTGTTTTTACTTCCTTGTACGGAGTAATAAGGAAGTATTGTAATCGCGAAAAATTTCGGTTTTCAGATTTTGATGGAAATATCCGTTTTGACCTTTTCTGAATCCATTATGACTAGTTTCGTCGTGACGTCTGTACGTACGTGCGTACGTACGGACGTATGTGTGTCGTATAACTCAAATACGGTTAGACGTAGAAAGTTGAAATTTTGTATTTAGGACTGTTATAGCATCTAGTTGTGCACCTCCTATTTTTGGTTTCAATCTACAAACCGGAAGTAGTACTTTTTAAAAATATTTTGATAAATAATTAATTTTAGGCAATTTTTTTTATTTTAAATGAAAGATTATGTGATTATTACCTAAATTCGGTATTTTATAAATATTTTTACCTCTCGCCTAGAGAGGTATAGGGATCGTGAAAAAATTCGATGTCGAGATTTTTGTCAATTAGCACGTTTTAGCACCTTTAGAACCTATTTTGACTATTTTCACGATGATGTCTGTGTGTGTGTGTATGTGTGTGTGTATGAAAGTCTGTATGTACGCCTACTATAGCCTTTCGTCCCGGTTCATTATCTCAAATTCTACTGAACATAAAATTCTAATATTTTGCATTATACAATTATATATGTTAATGAAGAGCTGAAAAGATTTTGGTAAAAATCCACCAACCGGAAATGGTACTTTTCTTGTAGCACTATAACATTTTTTGCAAAAATTGTATAAAATAATGCGATTGTTACAATTTGACATACCACACATGAAAGAAGAAATTACATTGTACAATATTTAATCTTATTTGTTTCTATATCTTTAACCAATAAAGAAATATATATTTTTTAAATATATAATTTTACCTACCACGATTTGTGAATCCCGAAATAGAAATAAAATTTAAAACAAAAATAAAATTGTCAATGTGACAGATAAACAGATGTCTGTGGCAAGGAGGTTTCTCTGTGGTGTAGGGCATGTGTAGAGTGTTGTGTAGAATTTTGAAATGTTGGATATAGTATAGATATTAAATGGACATAGTATAGTATTATGTAAATATGGTATTTATAAAATAAAATTATATATTAAACTAAGAGCTTATTAGATTTGTGAAATATATAATTTATTACCTAATTAAAGCTTAATATTTGATTTGGTTAAATACGAGGTTAAATAATAATACTTCAATGTCAAGGCGAGAGGTATTGTAACGGCCACGTCAGATTTTTACCTCTCGCCTAGAGAGGTATAGGGATCGTGAAAAAATTCGATGTCGAGATTTTTGTCAATTAGCACGTTTTAGCACCTTTAGAATCTATTTTGACTATTTTCACGATGATGTGTGTGTGTGTGTGTGTGTGTGTGTGTGTGTGTGTGTGTGTGTGTGTGTGTGTGTGTGTGTGTGTGTGTGTGTGTGTGTGTGTGTGTGTGTGTGTGTGTGTGTGTGTGTGTGTGTGTGTGTGTGTGTGTGTGTGTGTGTGTGTGTGTGTGTGTGTGTGTGTGTGTGTGTGTGTGTGTGTGTGTGTGTGTGTGTGTGTGTGTGTGTGTGTGTGTGTGTGTGTGTGTGTGTGTGTGTGTGTGTGTGTGTGTGTGTGTGTGTGTGTGTGTGTGTGTGTGTGTGTGTGTGTGTGTGTGTGTGTGTGTGTGTGTGTGTGTGTGTGTGTGTGTGTGTGTGTGTGTGTGTGTGTGTGTGTGTGTGTGTGTGTGTGTGTGTGTGTGTGTGTGTGTGTGTGTGTGTGTGTGTGTGTGTGTGTGTGTGTGTGTGTGTGTGTGTGTGTGTGTGTGTGTGTGTGTGTGTGTGTGTGTGTGTGTGTGTGTGTGTGTGTGTGTGTGTGTGTGTGTGTGTGTGTGTGTGTGTGTGTGTGTGTGTGTGTGTGTGTGTGTGTGTGTGTGTGTGTGTGTGTGTGTGTGTGTGTGTGTGTGTGTGTGTGTGTGTGTGTGTGTGTGTGTGTGTGTGTGTGTGTGTGTGTGTGTGTGTGTGTGTGTGTGTGTGTGTGTGTGTGTGTGTGTGTGTGTGTGTGTGTGTGTGTGTGTGTGTGTGTGTGTGTGTGTGTGTGTGTGTGTGTGTGTGTGTGTGTGTGTGTGTGTGTGTGTGTGTGTGTGTGTGTGTGTGTGTGTGTGTGTGTGTGTGTGTGTGTGTGTGTGTGTGTGTGTGTGTGTGTGTGTGTGTGTGTGTGTGTGTGTGTGTGTGTGTGTGTGTGTGTGTGTGTGTGTGTGTGTGTGTGTGTGTGTGTGTGTGTGTGTGTGTGTGTGTGTGTGTGTGTGTGTGTGTGTGTGTGTGTGTGTGTGTGTGTGTGTGTGTGTGTGTGTGTGTGTGTGTGTGTGTGTGTGTGTGTGTGTGTGTGTGTGTGTGTGTGTGTGTGTGTGTGTGTGTGTGTGTGTGTGTGTGTGTGTGTGTGTGTGTGTGTGTGTGTGTGTGTGTGTGTGTGTGTGTGTGTGTGTGTGTGTGTGTGTGTGTGTGTGTGTGTGTGTGTGTGTGTGTGTGTGTGTGTGTGTGTGTGTGTGTGTGTGTGTGTGTGTGTGTGTGTGTGTGTGTGTGTGTGTGTGTGTGTGTGTGTGTGTGTGTGTGTGTGTGTGTGTGTGTGTGTGTGTGTGTGTGTGTGTGTGTGTGTGTGTGTGTGTGTGTGTGTGTGTGTGTGTGTGTGTGTGTGTGAAAGTCTGTATGTACGCCTACTATAGCCTTTCGTCCCGGTTCATTATCTCAAATTCTACTGAACATAAAATTCTAATATTTTGCATTATACATTTATATATGTTAATGAAGAGCTGAAAAGATTTTGGTAAAAATCCATCAACCGGAAATGGTACTGGTAAAAATCCATCAACCGGAAATGGTACTTTTCTTGTAGCACTATAACATTTTTTGCAAAAATTGTATAAATTAATGCGATTGTTACAATTTGACATACCACACATGAAAGAAGAAATTACATTGTACAATATTTATTCTTACTTGTTTCTATATCTTTAACCAATAAAGAAATATATTTTTTTTAAATATATAATTTTACCTACCACGATTTGTGAATCCCGAAATAGAAATAAAATTTAAAACAAAAATAAAAATTGTCAATGTGACAGATAAACAGAAATAATATAATGTATGATTATTTTATATTATTATATCAAATGTTATACGGTGTTGTTGTATTTTATTTAAATTAAAGCTTAATATTTGGTTAAATATGAGGTTAAATAATAATACTTCAATGTCAAGGCGAGAGGTATTGTAACGGCCACGTCAGATTTTTGTATCTGGTATTATTTAGGAATAATTAAAGTATATATTTTTAATTTAGTATTTCTTTATCTTGTAGTCCATGATCGATTAACATTTGTTACTACGTAAAATTTAAATGATTATGACATGACAGTGACAATAGTAAAATATGCTTTATATCTTCTTCTGCAGTATGCTCTGTGATTTCGAAATTTGCCCATGTTTCTGTAAGTGCGACAATATCATACCTTAAGATAATTATTTCTTCTTCTTTGGTTAAGTTATATATGTTCTTGAGTCCGTTTATGTTCCAGAATATTACTTTGGTGTCTGTGAGTCGTCTGCTGTGTCGTTTTTTGAGACCGAATTAGAGCGAGTGGATCTCTTAAAGAGACTATCTAGGGGCCCCTTAACTACCAGACTTTGCTTTTCTGTTGGTTGTTTAGATTTAACAGTCTTTTTGTTGTTCGCATGTTCGTTTGTTTTATGTTCTTGTGTATCTAACTTGCGTGACTGTCTGTTATCTTGTGATCCGGGTGCTTTGTTTGCATTTTTTTGTTTGCTTACAGTAAGTGAATTTGTTTCTTTTTCTATATTGTCGGCTTCATTATCTGAGCTAGATGAGTTGGGATTCATGACTGGTAAAGAGGTGGACAATCGTCTGTTAGTATTTGTTTCATATATATATATATATATATATATATATATATAAGGGATGTTGTCAGTATATTCTTCCTGACTAAGTTCTTGGGCAGAGTAAGCATTGCCGTTAACTATGAGTGAGTTATATCTCAGTTGAACTTTATATCCCAGATCTTTAGCTATCTTTAGGTGTTTTTTAAGCAATTTTCTTTCTTCAATAGACTAGGAAAGTGTGACGTCACACCGCCTTGTGTTGCCATAGCAACACTTTCCAAACAAACATTTAGAACCATTTGGTTAGCATAGACGATTGGAAGAATATATTGTTATTTTATCTATACAGTTAGCATTTAACTTTAAATCTACGGTACGTTATACCTTATGTATTAATGAACCTATTTTACCAATTTATTTTATTTAAATACAACTAGTATGATTACTATACTGATTTAAAACAAATCATATTTTGAGGTTATGGTTTCATATTTGTATTAATATCTTATAATCAGATCAACATTTAAAACTTTTTTCCTTGTAAATTGAACTAATATTTATTTAATTATTTATTGAGAAAGATGTGTTTGACAAGCTGGTGGAAGTAGAAAGTCTTGATTCACCATGTTCTATATCATTTAGTACTACCTAATATTTATTTTTATTTTTTGAGAAATATGTGTCTGATAAGCTGGTGGAAGTAGAAGATCCTGATTCACCATGTTCTACATAATTATTTTAAATTAGGCGTTGACGATGTAGTTGGTCTGTATCATTCATTACAATCAGGTGCGAAACACATAACCATGGTCTAAAATACAAATTTTTATTATAAAAATTAAATTATTATTAACAAACAATACCACAAAACAAAATAATACACTTTGAATGGTTGAAAACATTATAACCTCAAAATAAGATGTTTTAAATCAATATAGTAATCATACTAGTTGTATTTAAATTAAATAAATTGGTAAAATAGTTTCATTAATACATAAGGTATAACTTACCGTAGATTTAAAGTTAAATGCTAACTGTATAGATAAAATAACAATATATTCTTCCAAGCGTCTATGCTAACCAAATGGTTCTAAATGTTTGTTTGGAAAGTATTGCTATGGCAACGGCAACACAATGGCGGTCTGACGTCAGCACTTTCCTAGTCTATTATTTTTGGTGGGTAGTCTTCATCAATAGCAAGACTAATATTGCTCTGGGTTTTGCATTTCCTGGGTTTCTTCCTAATCGTCTTATGTTTTCAATGTTTTCGGTTGTAACCCAGTTAATTTTTTGTAAGTTGCTATTTATTAAGTTTAATATTTTCGTTTCTAAATTTTCATTTCTATCTTCAGGAATGCCAAATACAATTATGTTTTTTTCTCTTATTTTTCTTTCTAGGGTTTGAATCCTAGTTTCTTTATCCTCCATATCCCTTTCCAAGAGCTCGCACCTTTCTTTATTTTCTTGTGATATCTTATTAAATTTATTTATTGACTCTTTGAGTTCCGTAAATTGCTTATTGACTTGATTATTTATTGAAAGGGTTTGTGTTTCTAGTAGTTTTTTAATTTCGTCGATACTAGCCATTTTTAAGTTAGTTTTGGTTTTGCCACAGTTGGCAACACTTGTAATTATGAGCAGCTGAACGTGAGTTAGTGGTGACCTTGGTTTGTAGATGTATAATGTTTTGTTTAGAATTAAATTGTTTTGTATGATTTCAAGAGTTAGTTTTTATTAAATTTTAAGTCTGATTTATTTAAGTACTACTTTAAAGAGAAATGTATAATTTATATATTGTTTTTTACCTTAATTTAGCTATTCTGCACTAAGCCACTTATCGAAACAACTTTGTTACTTAAGCACTCGTACCAATTATTATGATATTAAATAAGTAAGTTTTTAAAGCATGTGCGATGGGTTTAAGAGCACGTCGCGAAGCGGAATGCTTTTAACGTCGTTAGTGCTTTAAAACAGCATTTTAATTTTGATTCAGTTTATAAAGTAGTCTGTGTGATGTGTCAGAATATCGTTACTTAGGAGATTTGTTGCAATAGTCAAACGTCAATCATGATGCATGAGTAATATAAAATTCCTTACACCAAGTGGGATTATGAATGTTTATTCAAGAGAAGAAAGTTTAGTTCCCGAAGGGCGAGTAAGATAATTTGTTCGAGTGAATTTTTTTTTGGGTTCAAGGTCAAATGCTTTAAACGCCTTTAAATACTTTGTATCATAATTTCAATGAAACGTTCTAAAATCAATTTTTTACGCATAAAATCAATAAAACAATAGAACTTGATTTTATTACTTAAATAAATAATTTTTTTGTGATTCAAGATAAAACGCTATAATCGTAAAAACAGCAGATAATATTTTTTAAATTGTAACGGCTATTTTTCATATTCGGGCGCCTTCCAGAGTTTTCTCTGCGCATGCCTAGTCGACGAAGGTGATCTACGCGGTGTTCAGATGAGAAATCGCTCTCTTGGTGATTGACAGTGAAGGCGTACGGTTCTGATTCAGAGAAAACAGTCAAAATTTTAGTATCAGCTGTCATCCTGTGTTCTGATTATTTATTTGGAGTGATTTGCCGTCCAGCGTTAATATTTATTGATCATGTAAGTAATTCCGTTTCAATTTTAGTAGTTCATGGAATTTTTTTCTTAAAGTCACATGTTTGGAATTTTTTTGGTAATTATTTATCGCGGGTTTCAATTTTTTGTTGTGTCGTGAGTTCCGTAACTGCCAGTCGGTTTCATTTTAGCACGGTAACTCGATCATCTTTCGCAATCATCATCATTAGCATCCTGTCAAACATTTCCTTTGAATGATTGCGGTGTGAATGAGAACGCTGTGTGAGCTCTTGTTTCTGTTCGGTCAAGTTAGACGTTCTGTACCCGGTGTTCAGACCGCGTTCGCGAATTTGAAATGGTGTTAGAATCAGCACGTAAGTTTAAGTTTCTTTTGTAAGGTACAAGGGAAATGGAGAAATGGTGAATAATTATTAAATTATTGTTGAAAATCATGACCGCCGCCGGGAATTTACCCGGGACCTTCATCTTGCCGGGATGACAATTCTCGTCGGCTATCATGATTTTCAATACACCATTATTGACTCTTATAGAGTCATTTTTTATTTAATCAATGTAGTGGTTATCAACCCCAAACCCTTAACAACGTGATTAAATAAAAAAAAATGACTCTATAAGAGTCAATAATGGTGTATCGAAAATCATGATAGCCGACGAGAATTGAAGGCAGGACCGATGTAGCTCAGATGGTAGAGTGTCATCCCGGCAAGATGAAGGTCCCGGGTTCAATTCCCGGCGGCGGTCATGATTTTCAAAAATAATTTAATAATTATTCACCATTTCTCCATTTCCCTTGTACCTCCATTAATACTTTACGTCACTCGAGGGAGGAAAGCAGTGTTTTCCTCTTGCTAATGGAGGGAGGGAAGCGAGTTTTCGCTCCCGCTCGGGAGGACCGTACTTGCTTTCCTCCCTTGCAAGAAAGGTGATTTCGAGGCCCTCGTGACGTAAAATATTGTGTGTCCCACGGGAGGGAAGGCTATTCCTCCCTTGGGCGAAGCCGGCGCCCTCGCTCGGACCGCCGCTTCGCTCGGACCGCCGCTTCGCTCGCGGGAGTAATCCCAGCAAACACAGTTAGATAACTATGATGTGGCATACATAAAACACGTACACCATTCATGTCTACTGCCATATGGCATGCAACATATATGGAGCTTGCATGCGCTTTCCTATGTCAGCCATTCTCACCATGTATGCCACATGGGAGTTACGTTTGAAAAACAACGGTACTGCTATATGGCCACGGCAGGTTACCGCCATATGGCATATAGAAATGGCAGATACATTTCTGTATTACGTACTATATAAAATGTAGCAAAATTATTTTATTTATATTAAAAAAACACATGTTTAAGCAACATTTTATAACTAAAAGTTGAATCCATCGAGAATCCATAGAACCGGAGAGAGATACAAATTTGATATTTGCTGGATCGTGTTGGATTTGAACCATGGACCTGGACCTTCGGGACGATGTTCCTATACGCTTCAAACCGCTCGGCTAATCTGACATATCGTATAGTTTATATGAAATATCAATTTAAAGTGTACAGTATAGTAGTGTAAATAATACTTAATAATTTAAAACTAATACTTTTAATAATATTGTGAATAATATGATTTTAACAAGCCCAGAGTGCTGCAACAAAATCCATAGCACAAGAAGTATACATTTCAAAAAGACAAATGCTTATGCGAACAAAACCTTCTATTTAAATACATTCTTTTTTGTTGTAGTGGCTAATGGCTATGGATGTGAAGGTATTTTGATATTTCATAGAATCGAATTACTTAGTTGTTTGTTGGTGTCAAACTCATACATATTTTGGATGTGTATATAATAATCTAATTTCATATTCACAGCTACTGAATTAAAGTTGATTATATTTTCAATAAACTAGTTATCTCTTAAAATGTGATTCATACCTAAAAAAATAATAATGAACAATTAGGCGGAGTAATATATCATTTTATAACGAATCTGAATACACAAATATTAACATAAGTACTACAATCCATTTAAAGAAATCTACATTTCTCAGCTTGCATAATATTAATGGTTAATTTAGTGCATCCAATAAAACAAATAAACTAAAATATAATGCTTTAAGTACGAAATACGCAGACATGCCAAGCTAGAACTCCAAGCATCTGTCAACAGAAAGTGACAAAGTGAGGTTATCTCTTGATCGATAAGATAGATTTCTTAAGCCTAGTTCACACGAGGAAAGTTTTTCTTAATATGTTTCTTTTTTCTATTTATTATATTAAAGATCACTACCTTTAATATATTTTATAGAAATAATTAGTTTCTATAAAATATAACCGGTATTAACAGTTTCTTTTATAATGCTCCTAGCACTTGTTTTACTTGCATGAAACTTTTTACGTAAATCTTTCCTAGTGTGAACAGACCATTTGAGCTTATTTTATTTAAATACAAATTATTATTTTAAAATTTTGTAAAATGGTATATTTTCTCAGGTGTCAGTTATTATTTGTGGTTTGTAAATAATTTGCTTCAAAATAAAATTTGTTTAAATGAAGGCAAAAATGAATCTAAAGAAATCTTAGTATGTTGACCAATGAGATGAAAGTATTCATTGAATGTTGGATTGGATGTACATTGAACAGGTGATTCGTTTCCATTTCCATCTTACTATGAACTGTCAGTAAATATGAGATTATTTATTCTAATTTCTCTCATTTTTCAAATTATTATTCATGTCTGTAAAGTGATGTCATGGAGATATGGCTACAAAAAGTTATAATCAGATGGCAGTGCCATGTGGCAAGTATGTAAGATATAAGTTCTAATGCCATGTGACTTCTGATCCATTAACTATTACGTGCCTGCCATATAAATGTTGGTTTCATGTCTGTAAAGTTATGTCATGGAGATATGGTTACAAAATTTTACATTCATATGGCAGTGCCATGTGGCGAGTATGTAAAATATGCCATGCGATAACTGATCCGTATCTGTTACGTACCTGCCACATATATATTGGTTTTATGTCTATAGTGTTATGTCATGGAGATATGGTTTCAAAATGTGTCATCCATATGGCAATTTTATGCATCATTTATGCAATATTTAGGTTCGTCAACGATGTTCTCTAAATATTACATAATAGTTACGTATATGTCAACACTGTGTTTGCTGGGATAGCACGCTTCCCTCCCTAGGTGCACAAAATACTATTATCCGATAGGAGTGAGTTTCTAAAATTAGACGCGTCACGGGTAAATATGTAGTGGTTATCAACCCCAAACCCTAAACAACGTGATTAAATAAAAAATGACTCTATAAGAGTCAATAATGGTATATCGAAAATCATGATAACCGACGAGAAGTCAAGGCAGGACCGATATAGCTCAGATGGTAGAGTGTCATCCCGGCAAGATGAAGGTCCCGGGTTCAATTCCCGGCGGCGGTCATGATTTTCAAAAATAATTTAATAATTATTCACCATTTCTCCATTTCCCTTGTACCTTAATACTTTATCCGATAGGAGTGAGTTTCTAAAATTAGACGCGTCATGGGTAAATATGTAGTGGTTATCAACCCCAAACCCTAAACAACGTGATTAAATAAAAAAAAAGACTCTATAAGAGTCAATAATGGTGTATCGAAAATCATGATAGCCGACGAGAATTGAAGGTAGGACCAATGTAGCTCAGATGGTAGAGTGTCATCCCGGCAAGATGAAGGTCCCGGGTTCAATTTTCGGCGGCGGTCAAGATTTTCAAAAATAATTTAATTTATTTTGTAAGTTGGTTCAGCCTCTGATTCTTGGTTCTTAGTGAAGCAATTTTTGGTCGTCAGGGATTGAGTAAGTTGATTCTAACACTGTGAACACCGAGTTAATGGTCCTTCTGATCTACTTTTTTGACGCGATTTCCTGAGCTCATAACTTTCTTTTCTGTCCCCTTTCTTCTGCATCTTCTGCCGCGCATTGCGTAATCATTTTTGTTTGCTGAGTACTATTTGCTAGTACGTTTGTGAATGATTTTATATTGTAACTTTTGTATGATTTTTGTAGTCACATTTTAGTCTGAAATTAGTTTTGCTGCTGTTATTTTCAGTTTAGTTTCTGTATGATTTTGTATGAGTTTCTCTCAGCATTATTGCATTTAGATTTAAATTTTATTGTCATTATCTCTTTTTTTTGCATTCAAGTGAGTTGTCAAAGCGAACGCATGTTCAAACTTAGCTCTGCATTAAGCGATAAAACTACGGTTTTATCAGTAAAAAAGTGTTATAAACTAGTGTAACATTGTGTAATAAAGAATTGTGACCTGTAATTTGTGAAATTTGTTCGTAATTTGTGCATTTTCAACAACTTTTGTGTACAAACGTCCAGCGACCTTGAGTCAGCTGGCCGTTTACTAGCCAGCATGAATCTAGTGACGAGGCCAGGACCGTAATTAAAGTTTTGTAAGCCTCGGATCACATTAAAATAAATGAATGCTCTGAGCCAAATGGAGTCATTAACTGCTCCAGTCACACTAGAGCAATGGAGAGACGCATTTTATGCGTGTCAGAAACGCATCGAAGAGTTAGAGAAAATGATTGAAACTGTAAAAGCTACGCAGTATCGTATAGCCCGAAAAATTCAGATGAAGAAGAATTATTACTAGTTGCAGAAGAAACGGACTGGATAATAAAAATAAATAAAAAACATAAATGCGTAATTCACCAGAAATAAGTAAAAACGATACTAACAAATATGATACTACCAAATATCCTATAAATAAACCAAACCAAAAAAAAAGTGAACAGTTAAAAAATTTTAAAACACCGCCAGTTATAGTAAACAAAGTCACAGACTATAATATATTGAGCAAATTACTAACCAGTCAAAATATTAATTACCAAACTAAAGTACTAAACAATGATCAAGTTAAGATAAACGCAAAGAGTGATAATGATTACCGATTGCTCACAAAAGCAATGATTGATACCAAACAAGATTGGCATACATACGAGAATAAACAAACGCGACCGATTAGAGTAATGGTTCGTAATCTGCATTTCTCTACTGACAAAAATGAAATCAAGGAGTGCCTTACGAAGCAAGGCTTTAAAGTAATAAAATTTTAAAAAAACAAAGAAAGTGGTGTCATGAAGCAAATCCAGTTAAATTTATTTATGATCACTTTTGAACACAGTGAAGATATTAACAAAATCTTTAATATAAGATATATTCTAAACACAAAAGTTCAGGTTGAAGCCCTAAAAACTAGTAAATTAATTCCACAATGTAAAAGATGCCACCGCTTCGGGCATACACAAAGGTACTGCAAACACGAACCACAATGTGTTAAGTGTGCTGGAAAACACCTTACAGCTGATTGTACAAAACAAAAAGAAGCCAAACCAAAATGTTTCAACTGTGCAGAAGAACACCCTGCTAATTATAGAGGCTGCGTTGTAGCAAAGGAGTTACAGAAACGAAGAGAAAATCTTAATAAACAAAAAACAACGACACATAGACAATTTAGCTTAAAAGTAGCAACTAAAGAAATTTCATACTCCCAAGCACTGCATAATAAACAAGCGCAAAACAAGGTCGAAGAACAGCCCAGTGAACAAGATAAAAATATAATAATAATAATAATAATTTATTCATCACAAAAAACATTACAATTAAGTAAGAAAGACAAGTCATTGATACGTATACAGTGCATACAATACATCAACAATTATTATGATCCAATATAATCGACATTTACATATTTAAAAATTCTTGTACACTATAAAAACAATTGTTGAGAAGATACAATTTTAATTGTGATTTAAAATTAGAGATTGTACATATATTTTTAATTGAACTTGGCAGTTTGTTATATAAATTTATGCAGCTATACATAGGGCTTTTTTGAGTTGATATAAGATTACAGGCAGGCAGTCTCAACAAATCCGCCTGTCTTGTATTATACGTGTGTATATCAGAGTTATTAGTAAATAAATCCAAGTTGTTTCTAGCAAATACTAAACATTCATATATATATATATATATATATATATATATATATATATATATATATATATATATATATATATATATATATATATATATATATATATATATATAAACCAGTATAGTAGGTAGAACGCATCTTTATGTTATAAGTAAAATAGGTTATACTCGTAATTGGCTTAATTTGATTTTAGATTTAATTCATAATCGAATAACTCGTTTTTAGGTTATATTCATCTTTAGATAAAACTCATCTTTAAAATAAATTGGTTTTTAAATAATATTTGTCTTTAGATAAAACTTGTTTAAATACAACTCATCTTTTAATAGAAATCGTCTTTACATAAAACTTGACTATAGATAGAACACGTCTTTAGAATAAACTCGTCTTATGATTTAACTTGTCTCTAATTTAAAATTCGTCTTTAGGTTAAACTCGTCTTTAGATAAAACATTCGTCTTTAGGATTAACTCGTCTTTAGATAGATCTAAGATTTCCATTCAAAGCTTGTATGGATATCCCATCCAAAGCCTGTGGGAGTGTCCCCATCCAAAGCCTGTGTAGATGTTCCATCCAAAGCCTGTGGAGGTGTTCCATTTTAATACTGTTAACACGCCCCATCCAAAGCCTTTAGAGGTGATCCATCTAAAGCATGTGGAGATGTTCCTTCTAAAGCCACCCACACACACATACAAACACGCAGACAAACATAAACACAAACACATACACATACACACAAACATACGCACACACCAACACAAACACATACACACAAACATATACACACAAACACATACACACAAACACATACACTCAAACACATACTCACAAACACATACACACCAATACACGCACACACAAACATACGCACACACCAACACAAACTCAAACACATACACATACACACAAACACGTTCACACAAAAACATACACTCAAACACATACACACATACACATACACACAAACACATACACACCAATACACGCACACACAAACAAACGCACACACCAACACAAACTCAAACACATACACACAAACACATACACACAAACACATACACACAAACATACGCACACACCAACACAAACACCATCACATACACAAAAACACATACACACAAACACATACACACAAACACATACACACAAACACATACACTCAAACACATACACACAAACACATACACACCAATACACGCACACACATACATACGCACACACCAACACAAACTCAAACACATACACACAAACACATACACACAAACACGTACACACAAACACATACACTCAAACACATACACACAACCACATACACACCAATACACGCACACACCAACACAAACTCAAACACATACACACAAACACATACACATACACACCAACACACGCACATACAACCATACGCACCCACCAACACAAACACAAACACATACACACCAACACACATACACACAAACACATACACACAGACACATACACACAAACACATACACACAAACACTTACACACAAACACATACACACAAACACATACACACAAACACTTACACACAAACACATACACACAAACACTTACACACAAACACTTACACACAAACACTTACACACAAACACATACACACAAATACGTACACACAAACACATACACACAAACACATACAGACAAACAAACGCACACACAAACATACGTACACACCAACACAAACACAAACACCATCACATACACACAAACACATACACACAAACACGTACACACAAACACATACACACAAACACATACAGACAAACACACGCAGACACAAACTCAAACACACACACAAACACATACAGACAAACACTTAAACACAAACACTTACACACAAACACATACACACAAATACGTACACACAAACACACAAACACATACAGACAAACAAACGCACACACAAACATACGCACACACCAACACAAACACAAACACCATCACATACACACAAACACATACACACAAACACATACACACAAACACGTACACACAAACACATACACTCAAACACATACACTCAAACACATACACACAACCACATACACACCAATACACGCACACACAAACATACGCACACACCAACACAAACTCAAACACATACACACAAACACATACACACCAACACTCGCACATACAACCATACGCACCCACCAACACAAACACAAACACATACACACCAACACACGCACACACAAACATACGTACACACCAACACAAACAGACACACACAAACACATACACACAAACACTTACACACAAACACATACACACAAACACTTACACACAAATACGTACACACAAACACATACACACAAACACATACAGACAAACAAACGCACACACAAACATACGCACACACCAACACAAACACCATCACATACACACAAACACATACACACAAACACGTACACACAAACACATACACACAAACACATACAGACAAACACACGCAGACACAAACTCAAACACATACACACAAACACATACAGACAAACAAACGCACACACACACAAACATACACACACACCAACACAAACACCATCACATACACACAAACACATACACACAAACACATACACACAAACACGTACACACAAACACATACACTCAAACACATACACACAACCACATACACACCAATACACGCACACACAAACATACGCACACACAAACTCAAACACATACACACAAACACACATACACATACACACCAACACACGCACATACAACCATACGCACCCACCAACACAAACACATACACACCAACACACGCACACACAAACATACGTACACACCAACACAAACACATACACACAGACACATACACACAAACACATACACACAAATACTTACACACAAACACATACACACAAACACTTACACACAAACACTTACACACAAACACATACACACAAATACGTACACACAAACACATACACACAAACACATACAGACAAACAAACGCACACACAAACATACGCACACACCAACACAAACACAAACACCATCACATACACACAAACACATACACACAAACACATACACACAAACACATACACACAAACACGTACACACAAACACATACACACAAACACATACAGACAAACACACGCAGACACAAACTCAAACACATACACACTAACACATACAGACAAACACACGCACACACAAACATACGCAGACACCAACACAAACTCAAACACATACACACAAACACATACACACAAACACTTACACACAAACACTTACACAAAAACACATACACACAAATACGTACACACAAACACATACACACAAACACATACAGACAAACAAACGCACACACAAACATACGCACACACCAACACAAACACCATCACATACACACAAACACATACACACAAACACATACACACAAACACGTACACACATACACACAAACACATACAGACAAACACACGCACACACAAACATACGCACACACCAACACGAACTCAAACACACGCACACACAAACATACGCTCACACCAACACAAACTCAAACACATACACACAAACACATACACACAAACACATACAGACAAATACACGCACACACAAACATACGCACACACCAACACAAACACATACACACAAACATATACACAGAAACACATACACACAAACACGTACCTACACACAAACACATACACACAAACACACGCACACACAAACGCACACACCAACACACGCACACACTGATTTTTAACATTAGATTTTAACTGAGATTATTTGCAAGTAACGAAAGGAGTGTTATATATTAATTTACGACCCCATTTTGTAAACCATCTTTATTAAGCCCATTTTACATTGAGCAATATTGCAGATGCAAGTGCAACTTTTGACAAGTTGCTTCAATATTGCATGAGTGTAATACAGAAATTATAAAATTATTATTCTAATATATCTGTTCGTGTTCATATATAATATAATATTGATTAGAATTTGTTTAGATCCTACCGAACTAAACAGGAACATTCTCAGACGACAATACCCAATATCAGTCTACATGTTTAATTTAAAATTATTTTGTAAATGGCTGAAAAAGAAAATTGGTTGACAACCTTCGAGCATATACTGACTAGAGAAGTAATTCCCTATACCAATGCGTTGCTTGTTGTGATCGGAAGATATGCAGTAGGGGGGACTTGCGGGGCTGGAAGTCATGGTGTATTGCGGGCAGCGTTTTGCTGTTATTCTTTGTTACTTCTTGTCACACATGTCATTTTATTTAACCTTAAGTTCTGCGTTTACTTTGTGAAAAGCTTTATGAGGTTTTGTGAGTATTATTTTACTTTGTGGAATAATACTAAGAAATTACGCATCCCTCAATACATCACGGCTTCCGACCCCGCAAATCTCCCCCGCCGCATATCTTCCGATCACAACAAACGCCGTAACGCGGCCTCTAGTCAGTATATGCTCGAAGTTGACAACATTGTAGTGGTAGATTTTTGAACTATTATAGGTGCCACGCACACCAAAGTAACCTGAAGTTGTTACAACAATGTGAAATGGGCACTTCTGCATTTTTAGAACATAAAGTACAATACGCAGGAATACCCCATTAGTATGTTATTAATTTCATAGATATTAAACACACACTAACGAATAAACCAATAATTATTAGCTAAGAATTGCAAGTAACGAAATGAGTTGATATTAATTTATGACCACATTTTGTAAACTTCTTTATTACAGAAATGATAACAATAATACAACAAATTATATAATTAAAAATTAAATGATTTTTAGCTATATTTACATCAAATTTAACCACATAGACCATAAAAATTCCTGTTATAGGCTGTAACCATGTAAACTGCGCCATCTCGTGACAGTTACGACAGCTTTACGCAAGATCTAGGTTTTGGTTCCTCAGTATTATTTTTATTTTTAAAATAATAGAAAAATAATAATATTAAGTAAAAAATTAAACAACACAATATTTATTTATTATTGATTGATACATTTGGATAAAAGATTATTTACAGCTAACTTCTTGTGAATAATAGGGTACTTGCATGGTACTGAAAATTAGATTTTTACCACTATGCACATAATGTTAGAACTAAAACATAGGTAAAAATACAAATTTTATTTAAAAAAAATTATGTAATTTAGTAAATTGAGATTAAATTTTCTGTGATGTCATTTGTGTGAACAGAAGGTAGGGAAGCATAGTTAAGAATGTAACCTGTAGATAGCGTGCGAGTCAGTCAACAAATGTTTGAATTTGACACTTGCTTGTCAAAAATACACATAAAATTTAGTAACAATACATTATTTTATGAATGTAGACTATTTAGTTTATGAAAACACAAATATTTACTTATATTTTACAGCATCAAAACATGTACGAAGTACAAATAATGCCAAACACATCTGATTTGTCAACTTGTCAAACTCGTTCCTACGCAAGCCGTAGTTAGGAGCGCTCACTAGTACAGTCGTTGCTATGGCTTAACGGCCATTCATTGGTTGGGTTAGTTTTTACGTCACATATTGAATATTTAAATAATTTTTTTTGGGCTTATAATAAAATTTTTGTCAAAATAAAAAATTCGGGTCCCAAGTTTTGATCTTTTCTTCAAAGCTATAATTTGCCATTAAAATTGTATTATTTACCTGAAACAAAATATTAATGTATTTTATGCGTTACTGCATCTTTTAAAATAATAAAAATATCAAACAACCAAATTCCATAGCTTGACAATAACAACTGTCATAAGACTGACGGATGTTTTATATCGCTAAATTAGATCAAAATCATTATTTTATCTTATGATTATCTTGTAAAATGTGATTTAGGGACATAAGCAAATTTTTGTGACCTTAAACATACGATGAAATAAGACCATATATAACGCTGTCAAAAGCTATAATATCCCATTTACATATTCTTCATCTTCAGATTTTGCTTTCTCCTTGGATATTACAGCATCCATTTCTTCGTAGTCGGAATCATCTCCGCCGAGTCTGTCGTCCATATATCACTATCGTCACAGGATCCAGTAGCAGCTGATAATCGTCGTTTGGAATTAATAACTGTCGATTTGACAGGAGATGATTGTGTTTGTCGCTGAGTAGCTGTTTTTTTGATACCTGGTTAGCTGGTGGGCTTCTGTGGCCTGCATAAAGTTTGTAGGAGCACCAACAGTCATGTTTACTTGTGGTTAATATGATATTTCGTACGCAGAATACACGACATGTTTTGTTGATTTTCCACTTGGAAGTTTTGCTGACTTTGCAGTGCACCATCATTTTTATATCTGGATCCTTATTTCCGGGGCCTAATTATGCTTTATTTTAGGTCAGAGAATGTAACTGGTTTATGTTTTCCTATAAAGAAAAATACAGATATTAAGATATATTCTAATGCATTTTCATCATAATAATACAAACCCACGCGGTAAATTAATGTCGTATAATTAGTATGCTTTATATATAATGGCAAAATTGTAGTAGATGTAGTAAATATTTAAAATGTAGAAACTTCAATAAGAAACCATTTTTCAAAGTAAATGTTGTCGTGTAAAAATTGTTCGTATTGCATTTCGCCAAAGTATAAAAAGTTTACAGTAGTAGTTTCATGTACCACTCACGTTTATAAACAATTTTCTACAGTTTCAAACATATATAAGCCCATTTGATGCTTCTTCTGGTCTTCTTCCAATTTCTCTGTTCATTATTTCCTTGTATATGTACATTCATCAACTTTTATATCATGCGAAGTTTATTATTAAAGTAGGAATAATAATATTGATGTTATGAGGTATTATTACTGATAATAATAAGAAACAATAATGTATAAATAACATGAAATTCTTATACGATGTACTAATATAACGATAACCTAATATTTTTTGACGTAAACTAAAGCCAGTGTTGCCAACGCAGTTGAGAAAAATAACGTACAAAATAATCGTATTTACTATAAAATTATCGTACAAATGATAATTTAATTAAATATATATATTTAAAAATAAATAAATTTTTATATAAGTTATATAGGAAGTAATTCTAATATGAATAAATTGAAATAAATTTGTAAAAATTTTAAAATTAATATACAGTTGGTAACACTGGCGTCGCGTGTAATGACGTATGTAAGTAATACCAACATAAATTTAGTAATTTTATTAGTAACATAGCTAATTAATATATATTTTAATGAATTATAAAAAACTCCGACGTAATTGAGAAAAATAAGATTTAAACGGGGTCTTAGAATTTTTTTCTCTTTAAATTGATATATGTTAGAAAATGTGAGAATCATAATACGAAATGTTTGCAAGTAGATTATAAATTAACGGATGGTTGTGTAACAAGGTAGGTACTGTTAAGATATTTAATTTTTTGTATATTGATTTACATGAAGTTCTACTAGGTGCAAAGACAATTGTTCTTAGAATTCTCTTTTGAAGGACGAAAATTCTATTGGCTGAATTAGAATTGCCCAATAATATAATTCCATATGATATAATGGATTGAAATTTTCCAAAATATAGCATACGAAGTGTTTCACACGACACATAGTTACGTAATTTACAAAACAGAAAGCAAAGTGATTTTAATTTTGTTAATAAGTAATCAGTGTGAAGATTCCATTTAAGATTTTCTTGTAGAAGTGCTCCCAATAGTTTGTTGTTATCGAGAATGCATATGCTTTTATTATTATTGGGATTCCGTATTAGTTGTCTTGATAATAATTTGTGATACTGATTGTGAAAATTCATAATGACAGTTTTCTCGCAATTTACCAATAGTTTATTCACATCGTACCAATTAAACACATCAATGACATGTTTTTGAATAGAAGTATGGATCAAACTAGAATCCTAACTAGTGACTATTTGACAAATGTCATCGGCGTATAGAAAAGTACTACTTTTTAATTGGGAGTTCCTATAATCATCAGAGTTAAACATGGTAAAGGTCCTAGTTTAGATCCTTGTGGGACACCTAGCTCATTTGATGTCCTGGATGAGGTAATATCATAAATGGTGTTATTTTCTTGGTTATGATATTTCAAGGAAACTACTTGATCACGTCCTGTTAAATAGCTTTGGACTAAACTATTTGCAACGCCACGAATTCCCATGCTGTCAAATTTGCTCAAGAGCAGCTGATGGTCAACACAGTCGAAGGCCTTTGTTAAATCATAAAAGATGCCGTATGTGTGGTATCGAGTGTCAACTCCTTCATAGATTTTATTAATAATTTCTATGAGTGCTAAATTAGTGGACCTCGATTCTCGAAAACCGAACTGGTTGCCGTGTAGCATCTTTTGTTCTCTATAAATTCATATATTCTTCGATATATAACTTCCTCAAAAACTTTTGAGAGACACGATTGTAGAGCTATGGGTCTATAATTATTGAGATCTTGTTTGCAGTTTTTCTTGTGTACGGGTACTATGCGTGAAGTTTTCAGTTTATCAGGAAAGATTCCCGATGATAGACACTCGTTAATAATATGTGTTAATGGAATTAATATATGGTCTACTATATGATGTAGGATATTACATGGAATTTCATCGTAACCATAACATGTCTTAGTTTTTAAATTGTAGATGATGTTAAATATTTCATTTTCCGTGACCGGATTTAGAAATATGTTATTGTTATTGGACTTTTGCTGTATATTATATTCTTGATGGCATTCTTTTATATTAATGTTGTCGATTAGGTTGACTGTCTCTTTAGTAAAGTAGTTATTGAAGAAGTTCGCAATTATTTCGGGTCTCTTTTCAAAGAAGTTGTCTATTTTTAATTCATGATTATGATATTTAGCGCTGTTGTTTTTGTGGCTGTTTATAATTTTCCATGCAGTTTTGCCACGATTATTTGACGATGCCATGATATTGTCAAAATATTCCTTCTTTCTCTGTGAGATAAGACTCTGTAAATTCTTTTTAGCTTGTCTAAAATTATTCCAGTCGTTTTGATTTCTAGTGTTCATGGCATGATGTTGTAACATATCAATGTAGTTACTATAAGTTTTTAAGTCATCAGTTAACCAGTTATATTTATGTTGCAATGTTCGTATTTTGCACAGTGGAAAAGCACATTTGAAAGCAAGTAATAAAGATTCGTGTAACGCATTAAACTTCTCATTACAGTCATTGATCGTGTATATCTCATCGAAAGTTATTAAACTTATTAAGTAAATGAAATAATTAACATTCAAATTGTTGTAAATACGACCAAGGCGATAAGTAGTATTGTCACGCACTATATTACTATTATTGATTGTGAAAACTAGTGGATTATGATCTGACATTGAACATTTAGGTAACACACCAGAGATAAAGTTATTAGTATTATTGTTAGTTATAAAATAGTCAATAATGGCCATTTGCACGAGTTCGGGTTAAAACTGATAGTTAATCTATAAATATTAGAACTATTAATTTTAGACCAAAAAATGAATTATATTCTCCTGATGTTTTAAAGAAATCTAGTAAATTTTGCAATAATTTTTATGTGTAGCTGTTAGAATCGTTTTATTCTGTCGGAATTCAGTATATAAATACAGATTGTTATCAATCTATATATATATATATATATATATATATATATATATATATATATATATATAAAGTAAAGTGTCCTGACTGACTGACTCAACAACGCCCAGCCCAAACCCGTAAGCCTAAAAATGTGAAATTTGGACAGTATATTCGCTTTATGATGTAAGCGCTCACTAAGAAGGGATTTTTTGAAATTCGCCCCCTAAAGGGGGAAAAGGGGATAAAATGCGTTTTTACGAATTTCTCAATATCTCTTAACTCAGACGAGATATCAACTTGATTTTTACATGCAATGGTAGCGCATCGAAATATTTAAAACCCATGTTTCAGGATTTTGTCCTAATCAGCTTCTTAAGGGGGGAAATTTAATTTTCTGGGAGAAAATAATTTTAGTTTATAAGTTGCTTTGGAAAACAAATAAAAAATTGAAAATAAAAACATGTCACACTATCGTGATTTAGTTATAAAAATGTATGTGTCAAATACATGTGTCAAATAGATATTATTTATTCATAAGAATGTATAATAAATAAGTTAAAATAAATTAAATAGAAACTGAAAATAAGATTAACAAATATGAAGCCCTGAAAGAGTAATTAAATTAAGGTTTGTAATCTTATCGTGCAATTTTAATTTTCAAATGTTTATTGGTTTATAAGGAGATGGTGATTTTTGCCTTTTATATTTTTAGCACTTAACTATTCATAACACGCCTTTTACCCACATATTGTGAGTAATCGAAAAAGATATACAAGAAATTAATCCTTGTGTAAGGTTTTACTAGCACTAGAGTGCACAAGTACTAGCTGTTAATTCACGGGTACTCATTATGGTCATAAAGTAAGAAGACTTTATGCTCATGGTTATGGTAGTTATTGGAAACTACACACGGGAGAATGAGATTTTTGTACATGTGTCAAAAGCGCACGTTAACCTTTAATAAAAATCTGCTGTGGCACTCATAACAGGCTTTGCAATAACATAGGCAGACAGTGTTAAAGTGACAGCTGTTAATGTCAAAGTGACAGATGACAATATCAAAGTGACAGCTGACAATGTCAAAGTGCGACGTTTAAAATTCGAGAATTAAAAATTATTTTTTTTGTAAATAAACAAATTAAAAATTTGAGTCGAAAATTCATACGCGTTCTCAAGTTATTGTGCTTACCGACAAACCAAGGGAGAGACAGACAGACCGAACTGATTATTTTTAAAATTATGGTTTTTGGGTTCAGTAGGGTCTAAAACGTGAAGATAATAATAAGTGTTAATCAGAGGCAATCTTCATAAGAGTTCCTATCAAAACCGAGTATGTGGGGCTCAAAGTAAGGTATTTTGGATCCCTTCCCCCCACGTCTTCAAATTAAAACAAACCGTAGCGAAGCACGGGTAAAACGCTAGTTTTAAATATAAATCAGTTTGGTTTGACATATAATTATTGACAGGTGAAAATTACATTTCTATAACCAAGTGAGTTTATATAATTATTGCAATAATTTATCTTCAATGTTATGTGATGTTACAGAAATATTCCATAATTGATTATGGTGCTACTTTAGAGAAAAAAAAGTTATAAAGAAATAGTGTAAAATTTGGCATAAAATTCGTATAAAGTGACATTTTATTTTTTATTTCATCGACGAGCAAAAAGGACAAACAATAATAGCGATGGACATATAATTTGAACATATTTAATATGTATAACATTATTTTGTTATCATTATTGTGTGTACCAATATATAGTATATTCAGTTCAGTCTAAAACTAATTTTTTTAAACGTAATCTAGTAAATAAAATCATAAATATGATTAGCTCATTATATCTATTCGTCCTGGTCCTGGTAATCTGCGCAATATAAGTAAAAAATCTGTTGTGGCCAGCACATGACCTCCCGCCTTGACACTGTAATATGTGAAGTTGGATTTGGTTAGGCTACTTTTTGTAATTTTTGTTATAGTTCTTCAAGCAAAGTACCGATTCCTATTGGCATTGAAATCAAATTAGCTCTTTGTAGATAAATTTTTTTTTTATTACCTTATATCCAGTTATAATAATAATAATGAATCGATGATACTTCTTGACTGAATACGTTTAATGGAAGGATAAAAACTTAATGGAATTCAGTCAGTTTTTAATTTATTATATTTCGGCTCCTATATAGGTTCTAAGTTTCAAACCCAGTTAATAATATATTTAGATTTAAAAATTGTGTCACAAAAACTTCAGAAACTGTGTATACGTCTGTTTATCTATCACATTGACATTTCATTTTTGTTTTTAAATTTTGTTCCTATATTATGATTTACAATCGTGGTAGGTAAAATTATAAATTTTTGAAAATTAATTTTCCTTTATTGGTAAGAGATATAGAAACGATGTTAAATAAATATTGTAAAAGATAATTTGTTCTTTCAAATGTCGAATGACAAATTGTACCTACGCAATATTTCCTATATTTTTTGCAAAAAATGTTAAAATGCTTCAAGAAAATACCATTTCCGGTTAGCAGATTTTTACCAAAATCTTATCAGCTCTTCATTAACATATATAAATGTATATTGCAAAATATTAGAATTTTATGTACAGTAGAATTTGAGATAATGAATCAGAACGAAAGACTATAGTAGGCGCACATACAGACTTCCATTCATACACACAGACACACACACACACACACAGACATCATCGTGAAAATAGTCTAAATAGGTTCTAAAGGTGCTAAAACGTGCTTATTGACAAAAATCTCGACATCGAATTTTTTCACGATCCCTATACCTCTCTAGGCGAGAGGTAAAAATTCAAATATCTCGACATTATCGTCCAAATTTGTAGGTTAACTTATAGTTAAGCACTTAAACCCTACAGAATCCACTAGTTAAAATTAACTAAAAATTAGACTGTTTAACCTCTGGTTAAGAACCTGTGCAACGAATTTTCAATATAACCAATACTTTAACTACAGGTTAGCGCTAAACCGAAGTGGTGCAAATGGCCATTAATGTTCCAATTTAATATTTTTGTTTTTGTTGTAATTACTTCTTCACTCCTAAAAAAGAATTTGGAGTATTCTTATTGGTGTGTTCTCGTTTAGTGTAAAATTTGTTTATAAAAGTTCCTTGAGGCCAGTTGTCTGGATTTGATATTGCCTTACTTGATTGTTGAGGTATACTGATTTTAAAAGATTTATAAGTATCGTATTTTGTATTGAGAGCAACACAGGTGACATTTGATAAATTTAGATTATTTAGGTGATTTAATATATCT
The DNA here is from genome assembly GCA_947534325.1 of Agonum fuliginosum. Classification (NCBI taxonomy): domain Eukaryota; kingdom Metazoa; phylum Arthropoda; class Insecta; order Coleoptera; family Carabidae; genus Agonum; species Agonum fuliginosum. Next base: position 19,198,139 of record OX384035.1, on the reverse strand, counting down.
TAACATTCAACATCAGGACGAAGTCGAGAGATGAAAAAATGTTCAAATTTTTGTACCGCTGAAAGATTAGATGTCGCGGTTTTAGATCCGGTGCCGTAGATCACATGAGATTTAAGTTTTTGTTTATTTTGACTCCTTCTACTACGATATACTGTAAAATCGTTTTCTGTATTATTATTAATTATAGTTACAATATGTGATGTTGATTATTTGGTTGATTCAATTACATTTTTGTTGTTGCTTGCATCATTCGATGATGAATTAGATCTTAGTTTAGATACATAAGACGTGTTGTTTTTGGCGGATTCTACACCAGTGATTTGAACTGGCAATGAGATTGATCCAGTCGTGACATCTGTATTGTTTTGAATAGAACTATAAACAATTTTATTAGTCGGTAATTTAGTGACAGGCTGTTCATTTGAACTTTAATCTCGAGTATGATGTTGTTTGACATTTAAAATTTTGTTTATACTATCAACATTGGTGTTTATGTTCTTAATTTGAGTTTTTAAATCATTCATATTGGCGTTCATGTTCAAAATTATCTGTTCTTTACTTTTGATGACATGTAAGTATTGTTAAAGTAGGTAATTCACTTACTGAGTCATTTTCAGTTGGCTTAACTTGAAGACACGAATCGCAGAACCATTTTATATTCTTGTTGCTGTTCATACAATTGCACTCGCCTTTCTTAACTTGGACACAAGTATTGTGAAAAACTTTACTGCACGGTCCGAAGCAATAAACTGATATTTGACCATCTTTATTTTTTATTTCTTCGTTACACTCGTTGCACTTTAGTATTTCACCATCACCATCCGTCATTTTTCTCCATATAGGTTCTGAAGTGACAACTAGACAGATATTATAAGATATTCTGAATAAGTTCAGCCTTATCGAACAAAGAATAGAAAACTTGGAAAAGTTGTGCAACAGGGCGGCAGTCCCACGACACTCTAATAGTCCAAGAATTATAGCTTTTAGGGTCAGAAAAATTAATTCATAAAATTTTATGACTGATTTCGGTTCCTCAGACAGTGCACTATCACCGGAAACAAAGTCCCCAAAAATCCCCGCATTGGAAAATTTGCAGGAACCAATAGAAATGTACCTATTTTAATGTAAACTGCTAGAAAGTGAAATTAGCGTTTACGGACCCTAGGAGTGGTCTGATGTGGTTCAAATGTTATTTTATGAAGAAAAAATTTTTTTAATATTTTTTGTGTTTAATCAACTATACTTTCTGAACGAATAAAGATATCGACTTCCGGTTTGCGGCGTTGGATTCCTTAGTAAATTTTATGTAAGAAACATTATGTTAAATTGTATGGTAGGTCCTTGATAACCCAAAATTTAATTATTATCTTCAAGTGAAAATTGCAAAATTTAAGAATCTAAAATATTTTTTGTTTAATCAACTCTACTTTCTGAACGGATAAAGATATCGACATCCGGTTTGCGGCATTGGTTTCCATAGTAAATTTTATGTAAGAAACATTATGTTAAATGTTATGGTAGGTCCTTGATAACCCAAAATTTAATTATTATCTTCAAATGAAAATTGCAAAATTTAAGAATTTTAAATATTTTTATGTTTAATCAACTCTACTTTCTGAACGAATAAATATATCGACTGCCGGTTTGCAGCGTTGGATTCCTTGGTAACTTTTACGTACGATACATTATATTAAATTTTTTGTAAGGCCATTGATAACCCAAAATTTAATTATTATCTTCAAGTAAAAATTGCGCCATCTTGGATTCCGGGTGTTGCATGCAAAATTCGGCTTGGTAACGTGCAGATTCGAATTCAGCGGGGTTAAATTAGTCTAGAAACTCATGTTACCAAAATGTTACATAAAATGCACCTAGAAGTGCGAATTTCGGATTTCCCGTCTAGTCTATTGGCCCGCTTGTCTTGAAATTGGGCATCAGCTTCTGTTCTATGGTTAGATTCATTTGTCTTTGGGTCGAAAAAAATATTTTTTTCAAAATCGCCATGAAAATCGTCATTTCCAGACTAATTTGCGGCATGAAAGTAAGATTTTCATGACTAGGCATGAAAATTTTATTTTCATGCCTAGTCATTTTTACTTTCAACTTTGTTTACTTGTCATGACAACTTTTTCTAAAATTTGTGACAGCTCTGATGATTTGTCACAGCTCTGATGATTTATGCAAACCTAATTTTTTAAATAATTTTAAGCTTAATTGTCGATTTAAAAAAAATAGAATACATCACGCGTCATAAAAATGTCTTTGCTTGACTCGGAGGCTTTGAAGAAATGCTCGGACGCTGCGCATCCTCGCATTCTTCAAACGCCTCCTCGTCTGCAATGAAACATTTTCATGACTTGTAATGTAATATACTATTTTCTTAATAAAATAACATTTGAACTACATCAGACCACCCCTAGGGTCCGTAAACGCTAATTTCACTTTCTAGCAGTTTACATTAAAATAGGTATATTTCTATTGGTTCCTGCAAATTTTCCAATGCGGGGATTTTTGGGGACTTTGTTTCCGGTGATAGTGCACTGTCTGAGGAACCGAAATCAGTCATAAAATTTTATGAATTAATTTTTCTGAGGTTTGGGCCTGTTTTTCGGTATAATTCCTGGACTATAATGGCAGGTCATGACTTAAGAATTATGACTTGGAATGCTAACGGTCTACTGGGGCGTCAGCAAGAACTAGAGGTATACCTAAAACTAAAAAAGATTGATATCTGCCTTATATCTGAGACGCACTTTACAAATCAAAACTACTTGCGTATGGCTGGCTACAAAATATACCATACAATACACCCGTACAACCAAGCTAGAGGGGGAAGTGCGATCCTAATAAGAGAAAACATAAATCACTATGAAGAAGACCATGTACAGAGCCCAGAAACTCAATTAACATTAATTAAAATTAAAACAGCTCGTCAACACTTAACAATAGGAGCAGCCTACCTACCACCACGACATAATAACACTAAAGAAAAATATAAAGATTTAATAAAACATCTTGGAGACTTTAATGCAAAGCACACAGACTGGGGCTTCAAAAATACAACAACAAAAGGAAGAAATCTACGTGAGGCTCTTACAGAAGAAGGGTGCAATTACCATTCAGCAGGCGAACCTACTTACTGGCCATCAGACATACATAAAAATCCAGATCTATTAGACTTCTTTATCTCTAAAAGAGTCTCTTCAAACTTTGTTCAGGTGGAAGGGAGAGGCGAAGACCTAAGCTCCGACCACACCCCAGTGATCATGACTTTAAGCGAAACAGTCATTAAGAAAAATACAAAACCAACACTAACAAATATAACTACGGACTGGGAAAGCTTTGGTATAGACCTAAACTCTAGACTAAATCTGAATGTGAGACTTAAAACAACCCAAGAATTAGATCAAGAGGCTATCAATTTTATGAACGATATTCAACAAGCTGCATGGAACAACACAAAGGAATATACAAGGAAAACAGTTAGAAATAACTATCCACGTGAAATCAGAGAATTAATAGCCGAGAAAAGGAGAGCAAGAAGAAAATGGCAGCTTACACGTGACCCTAGAGACAAAACAGTTTTCAACAGGCTCTCACAACAGCTTAAAAGAGAAATCACTAGTATAAAAGAAGAATCTTTTAATAATTATCTAAGTAACTTAAACAGCAGAGAAAGATACCGAATACTCCTTTCGGAAAGCAACCAAGAAACTCAAAAGACCGATCAATCAAACGCCGCCGATAAGGGATGCAGATGGAATATGGGCTAAAAAAAGTGACCAAAAAGCAGAAATTTTCGCTAAACACTTAGAAAACACATTTAAACCAAACGAAATACAAGCTGAAACATTACTACAAAGAGAAGAAATAGACAAAAATATCAAGATTAAACATGTCACTCCGAAAGAGGTTGCTAATGAAATAAAACAAAATGTCAGTGCAAGGAAATCACCTGGCTTTGATCTGATAACAGGGGCAATACTTAAACAGCTACCAAAGAAAGGTATAATTAAATTAACAAATCTAATCAATGCTGCATTCAGGTTGAAGCATGTCCCGAGTATATGGAAAGTAGCTGAAATCATAATGTTACCGAAGCCAGGGAAACCAGAAAATGACGTAACCTCGTATAGGCCAATTTCGCTGTTGTCAGTGATATCAAAGTTGTTTGAGAAACTTTTCCTAAAAAGACTAACACCAATAATAGAAGATAGTAAAATTATTCCAGATTACCAGTTTGGATTTAGGAAAAAACACTCAACCATAGATCAAATCCACAGAATTACTGATATCATAGAGAAAGCCCTAGAAGAAAAACAAATTTGCTCGGCCGTGTTCCTTGACGTGTCACAAGCATTTGATAAGGTGTGGCATCCTGCACTAATTTGCAAGTTAAGCAAAATACTTCCTAAATCATATGTTGACCTAATAGAATCATACATTACCAGTAGAACCTTTAGAGTAAAACAAGACGAATCCTATACAGAGCTGAAAGACATCCATGCCGGTGTTCCACAAGGTAGTGTTCTGAATGACACTGGAAGACAAACAAAAATGGAAGACACATATTGAAAAGAAAATTGAAGAACTGAGGCTCAAACATAGAAAACTGTACTGGTTGATAGGAAGGAGATCATGCCTACCCATACAAACCAAGTTTTACAAACAAATACTTAAACCAATTTGGATCTATGAAAAGAAAATTGAAGAACTGAGGCTCAAACACAGAAAACTGTACTGGTTGATAGGAAGGAGATCATGCCTACCCATACAAACCAAGTTTTACAAACAAATACTTAAACCAATTTGGATCTATGGCATTGAATTATGGGGCTGTGCCAAACATAAACACATAAACAGGGTACAGCGGTTCCAAAACAAGGTGCTAAGAGATATTGTGAATGCAAGATGGTACCAACGTAACTCGGACATACACCGAGACTTGCAGATTCCAGACGTAGTCAGTGAAATACGACGCTTTGCTACAAAACACGAGGCCAGACTCCACCAACATAACAACATTGAAGCAATTCAGCTACTGGCTAATGAAGGCATTACAAGAACACTAAAAAGGACGAAACCATTCGAACTTGTTAGTTGCCAGTGAAACTAGTGAGTGTAAAGCAGAGTAAAGTGCGGGTTCACGCAAATTAACGTAAACTATTGTGAATTACTGAATAAGCAATAGACTCTTTGATGTAGTTTTGTAGATTAAATATAAATTGATGGTTGGTCTTTTGACCAGTTTCAATATCAGGACATGTATCCACCTAAATAAAAAAAACACTTTTTTTGCTTTGCTTGGTGCTGGTTTCTGTTTGTATTTTTAGGAACAGTAACTCAGGGATTTAGTTCCTGTTGAACGAATACGCCTTGGAGTCTAAAGTGAAGCAGAGCAATCGGAGACTGTGTTACCAACGCCACGATACTGCCTCCTGGAAAAAGTCAGAACCTGCAAGAGCAATCATAGCCAGCAGTCTACTCTAGAGCTGAAGGTGCCAGCTGCTGAAATCTACGCCGCCACCGCACACAGCCAACAAAGACCGACTTCTCCACCAGGACTGCAATCCAGTTTTATAACCACTCTCCGCCTAGCGTGCTCTTTTCCTCCCTCCAATGGTCTACTAATCCAGCAGAAAAAGAAGCTATAGCTAGCTAACTCCAGTACAAAATTTTCTCTGTACATCGTCGTTTAAGGCAAGCAAATTTTTCTTTAACTCATTTAAACAACTTTCGATATTATTATTATTTTTTATTGTTAATCTTTTCAATACGTTCAGTTTTGTAATCCTGCTAAACAATTTTTTTCATACATTTCGATTTCATTACAGTAGCATTGTTATACATTGTGAGTTTTTCTTTGCGGCCCTTATTTCTCTCCTTCCTTCCTCGTTCAAATCGTGCGAGATTTATCTTTACAGACTAACGGTTTTGGCGCCCATATTTTTGTTTTTGCGAACCACGCCCAGCCGCCGATCTAACCCTGAGAAGCCGGTAAGTGCGACCTGAATCACAGGACAGTGGTAAAGGTCACAAAATTTTGTTTTCTCTAACGCACAGGAGATATGTTTATGGTATATTTAGTACGTCCACAAAAAGTACATACATATCTAAATAAAGTAGGCAACAAAATAGAAAAAATCTGCTGTGGCCACCACACGACCTCTCGCCTAATTCTGCTTATTCTACTAATCTAATAAATAGTTTTACTTACATTTTAATAGTTTCATCTTCATGTAATATGTAAACGATAATGTAAACCAATATGCAAGCAAAAGATGTCAACTGTACTGTGACTGTCATAATAATTCAAATTTTATGTAGAAACAAATTTCATATCATGGACAACAAGATAGAATACTAATTGTACTTTATTTTATTGTTAAATACTTCCAGATTCAGCAATTTGTATTTATAATTAACTGTACACATAGATAATCACAATTTCTTTTATTTTTAATTGCAAAAATTGTCATAAATAAATAATGTACCAATATATTTAAGGAAAACTTTTCCAAACTTCTAAAAGTACTACTTCCGGTTTGCAGATTTCTACCAAAATGTTATCCGGTGTTAAGATACTTATCAAAACCTTAAATAAGAAATTTGGTTATAAACGGTTTGATACTTTTTAAGTTATCGTGGACGAAAAATCCTCGGTTCATACAAACACACAAACACACAAACACACACACACAGACATCATCGTGAAAATAGTAAATTCGTATTCTAGAGACCCTGAAACGTGCTTATCCACCAAAAACTCATACTCGAAAATTTTGACCCATTACAATACCTCTCTTATAGAATATGAGGCGAGAGGTAAAAACATTCAACAACACGCGACTAGCGTTCTGCGGCTCTCGGCTAAACAACATTCAAGCGTGAGGGGAACAAATTTTATCTGTTCTTGATTATTATGATTCTTATTTTGTCCATATATTAAATATTTATAATAAAAATTTAATTGAAATAATTTTATTTATTTGTTCATAATATTAGCCCAGTCAATTTATACATTCGACCTTGCAAAAGGTCATGTAATTCTAATTTTTTAATATGTTGTTAGGACCCATGTTAACGTAAGAAACCAAATTTGCAGCTTCGAAAGACCTGTGCGACCTTCGTAACACGTAAAAACCTGTAAAATTTTCGGAATTTTTTCAGTTGTTGCCTAATAACTCGTAAACTATGCGTTTTCGATATATAGTCGATTATATCATTTTTAAAGTACATTAAATTTGCAACAATTTAAGCCTAACCGCAGCTCTAGTCCTTCCAATAGTTTCCGAGATATGGCACTTTAAAAATTAGCAAGTTTTTCCAAAATATTTAAGTTGAATTTTTACCTCTCGCCTCATATTCTATAAGAGAGGTATTGTAATGGGTCAAAATTTTCGAGTATGAGTTTTTGGTGGATAAGCACGTTTCAGAGTCTCTAGAATACGAATTTACTATTTTCACGATGATGTCTGTGTGTGTGTGTGTGTGTTTGTGTGTTTGTGCGTTTGTGTGTTTGTGTGAACCGACGATTTTTCGTCCACGATAACTTAAAAAGTATCAAACCGTTTATAACCAAATTTCATATTTAAGGTATTAATAAGTATCTTAACACCGGATAAGATTTTGGTAGAAATCCGCAAACCGGAAGTAGTACTTTTAGAAGTTTAGAAAAGTTTTCCTTAAATATATTGGTACATTATTTATTTATGACAATTTTTGCAATTAAAAATAAAAGAAATTGTGATTATCTATGTGTACAGTTAATTATAAATACAAATTGCTGAATCTGGAAGTATTTAACAATAAAATAAAGTACAATTAATATTCCATTTTTTTGAAATTTCAGTTAAGTATCTTATTGTCCATGATATGAAATTTGTTTCTACATAAAATTTGAATGATTATAACAGTGACAGTACAGTTGACATCTTTTGCTTGCATATTGGTTTACATTATCGTTTACATATTACATGAACATGAAACTTTTAAAATGTAAGTAAAACTATTTATTAGATTAGTAGAATAAGCAGAATTAGGCGAGAGGTCGTGTGGTGGCCACAGCAGATTTTTTTTGCTTTTTTCGTAATTTTTGTGTTTAATTAACTGTAATTTCTGAACGAATAAAAATATTGTTTTGCGGTTTCTTTCATTAAATTTTTCGAACATTTCTCTATAAAATACATTATTTTAAAAACTTTTTAGGGCGTTCATGAAACCAAAATATCAATTTTTTTTTCGAGAGAATTATTCAAATTTTTCATATTTATTATAAAAACATTTAATATTTTGGCGCAATGAACACCCTAAAAAAATTTACAATAATGTATTTTATAGAGAAATGATCGTAGAATTTAATAAAAGAAACCGGAAGTCGATAACTTTATCCGTTCAGAAGTTATAGCTCATTAAACACAATATATATAAAACAAATTAGAAATCTCTTTACTTTCTCTCGGAAAAACATTTGATATTTTGGCTATGAACACCCTAAAATCTTTTTAGAATAATGTATCTTATGGAGAAATGGCCGTAGAATTTAATAAAAACAACCGGAAGTCAATATTTTTATCCGTTCAGAAGTTATAGCTCATTGAACACAATAAATATTAAAAATTTAAAAATTTCTAGATTTTCTCTCGGAAAAACATTTGATATTTTGGCTTAATAGTCCAAGCTCCCATGACACAAAATCGTACCTCATAAAACACCTAAAATTAAAAATATTCAAATGATAGGAAAACCTTTTAAAATTATTTTAAACCCGGCAGACTAGGTTTCATTTGTTAAATTCTATTTTAAATTAATTTTTGAAATCGACTAAAATAAAATAAATTTACAACTGAAAACACCAATTAGAAATTTATACTATTTATTGAAAAGTATATGAAGTTTTTGAAAATATTTGTCTGCCTGGCTAAATTTGTTAACTAACACCTGACAGACCTTTTTTTATACATTAGTTTTTTCACGAAAAATACCTCTCATAACACCTTTTTTTTAGAAAAAAAATAATAAAGCTTAAGACCTTCTCTATCTATTAAAATTGGTCTGCCTGCCAATTTTTGTTTATTAACTCCTGTCAGACTTATGTTTATATATTAATTTTTCCACAAAAATACATCTTATAACACCGTTTGTTTTCTTTTTTACTTCCTTGTACGGAGTAATAAGGAAGTATTGTAATCGCGAAAAATTTCGGTTTTCAGATTTTGATGGAAATATCCGTTTTGACCTTTTCTGAATCCATTATGACTAGTTTCGTCGTGACGTCTGTACGTACGTGCGTACGTGCGTACGTACGTGCGTACGTGCGTACGTACGTGCGTACGGACGAATGTGTGTCGCATAACTCAAATACGGTTAGACGTAGAAAGTTGAAATTTTGTATTTAGGACTGTTATAGCATCTAGTTGTGCACCTCCTATTTTTGGTTTCAATCTATAAACCGGAAGTAGTACTTTTAAAAAATATTTTGATAAATAATTAATTTTAGACAATTTTTACCTCTCGCCTAGAGAGGTATAGGGATCGTGAAAAAATTCGATGTCGAGATTTTTGTCAATAAGCACGTTTTAGCACCTTTAGAACCTATTTTGACTATTTTCACGATGATGTCTGTGTGTGTGTGTGTGTGTGTGTGTGTGTGTGTGTGTGTGTGTGTGTGTGTGTGTGTGTGTGTGTGTGTGTGTGTGTGTGTGTGTGTGTGTGTGTGTGTGTGTGTGTGTGTGTGTGTGTGTGTGTGTGTGTGTGTGTGCGTGTGTGTGTGTGTGTGTGTGTGTGTGTGTGTGTGTGTGTGTGTGTCTGTATGTGCGCCTACTATAGTCTTTCGTTCTGATTCATTATCTCAAATTCTACTGAACATAAAATTCTAATATTTTGCAATATACATTTATACAGGGTGAGTCATCGAAATGCCCGTCGTCGATATCTCCCTTGTCGTTAAAAATACAGCATAACGACTTGGCAATAATTGTTCGTCGTTTTTTAAATGAAACACCCTATATATTTTTATATATTTTGAATTGTATTTTACTTACCTATACGAACATATAAATTTCATTTTAGTTTTCCGCGGCGTTGCCAAGTTATTTAATTTTTTCTCTAAAAAAAGCCGAATACACGTATTGCTTTATAAAGGCATACTGAAGTTATTTTAATAGTAAAAATTATGAATTTTTTTTTCTGTACAACTGTAACTATATTCTTTGTTCTGACATAACTTTTTTTTAATGTTATTATACAGGGTGTTCAGTACAGAGAATCAAATTTACTCAATTTCAAATGGCTATAACTCGTCATTTTCAAATGGAACACCCTATATTTTATTATTCTGTTGTGTGTATTTTTGCATTTTTTTTATGTTGTAAAAGGTGTCGTATGCCTAAATCATTAATTTCGAAATTAATTAAATTAATGTTTTTAGGCATAGGACACCTTTTATAACATAAGAAGATGCAAAAATACACACAACAGAATAATAAAATATAGGGTGTTCCATTTGAAAATGACGAGTTATAGCCATTTGAAATTGAGTCAATTTGATTCTCTGTACTGAACACCCTGTATAAGAACATTTAAAAAAAGTTATGTCAGAACAAAGAGTATAGTTACAGTTGTACAGAAAAAAAAATTCATAATTTTTACTATTAAAATAACTTCAGTACGCCTTTATAAAGCAATACATGTATTCGGCATTTTTTAGAGAAAAAATTGAATAACTTGGCAACGCCGCGGAAAACTAAAATGAAATTTATATGTTCGTATAGGTAAGTAAAATACAATTCAAAATATATAAAAATATATAGGGTGTTTCATTTAAAAAACGACGAACAATTATTGCCAAGTCGTTATGTAACAACCTGTATATGTGAAAATAATTTTAACTTATGCTCCTTGAGTAGACGAAAAATTCTGTTAAAAAATTGATGCTGTATTTTTAACGACAAGGGAGATATCGACGACGGGCATTTCGATGACTCACCCTGTATATGTTAATGAAGAGCTGATAAGATTTTGGTAAAAATCTGTCAACCGGAAATGGTATTTTCTTGAAGAATTTTAACATTTTTTGCAAAAAATATAGGAAATACTGCGATAGTTACAATTTGTCATTCGACATTTGAAAGAACAAATTATCTTTTACAATATTTATTTAACATCGTTTCTATATCTCTTACCAATAAAGGAAAATTAATTTTCAAAAATTTGTAATTTTACCTACCACGATTTGTAAATCATAATATAGGAAAAAAAAATTGAAAACAAAAATGAATATGTCAATGTGACAGATGAACAGACGTATACACAATTTCTGAAATGTTTGTGGCACCATTTTAAAAGAAATGTAAATATTATTAACAACTGAACATAATGTAATAAGGTAATAATAAAGTTAAATTTTTATCTATAAAGAGCTAATTAAAGAACTAAGAACTATAAAATTATTTTCAAAAAGTTTGTAAATTTATTGCAAAATTATAATTTAAGAAAGCCTAACTAAAATCAAATTCACATAAATTACAGTGTTAAAGCGAGAGGTCGTGTGCTGGCCACAACAGATTTTTTTTAATTTTAAATGAAAGATTATGTGATTATTATCTACAATCGGTATTTTATAAATTTGTCTGTATCTTCTATCATTTAAGAATAATTAAAGTATATACTTATAATTTAGTATTTCTGTATCTTGTAGTCCATGATCGATTAACATTTGTTACTACGTAAAATTTAAATGATTATGACATGACAGTGACAGTAGCAGTGACAATAGTAAAATATCGTTTATATCTTCTTCTGCAGTTTAAATAAAATGACTAAAATATATTTGTGAGTATACTAGTATAATAAGTTAAAAGAATTTTTTATATTATTCTACATTTTAGTTATTAAGAAAAGTATGAACAAACAAGGCGTACAAGGAAGTCATGTGGTGTCCACGTCAGATTTTTTTAAATAAAGCTTAAGACTTCCTCTATTCATTAAAATTGGTCTGCCTGACAATTTTTGTTATTTAACACCTGGAAAAAAAATTTACAAATCAATTTCTACAATAAAATTACCTCATATAACACCTTGCTATTTCTTTTTACTTCCTTGTACGAAGTAAGGAAGTATTGTAATCGCGAAAAATTTCGGTTCTCAGATTTTGACGGAAATATCCGTTTTGACCTTTTCTGAATCCATTATGACTAGTTTCGACGTGACGTCTGTACGTACGTACGTACGTACGGACGGACGTATGTGTGTCGCATAACTCAAATACGGTTAGACGTAGAAAGTTGAAATTTTGTATTTAGGACTGTTATAGCATCTAGTTGTGCACCTCCTATTTTTGGTTTCAGTCTACAAACCGGAAGTAGTACTTTTTAAAAATATTTCGATAAATATTTAATTTTAGACAATTTTTTACTTCCTTGTACGAAGTAAGGAAGTATTGTAATCGCGAAAAATTTCGGTTCTCAGATTTTGACGGAAATATCCGTTTTGACCTTTTCTGAATCCATTATGACTAGTTTCGACGTGACGTCTGTACGTACGTACGTACGTACGGACGTATGTGTGTCGCATAACTCAAATACGGTTAGACGTAGAAAGTTGAAATTTTGTATTTAGGACTGTTATAGCATCTAGTTGTGCACCTCCTATTTTTGGTTTCAGTCTACAAACCGGAAGTAGTACTTTTTAAAAATATTTCGATAAATATTTAATTTTAGACAATTTTTTACTTCCTTGTACGAAGTAAGGAAGTATTGTAATCGCGAAAAATTTCGGTTCTCAGATTTTGACGGAAATATCCATTTTGACCTTTTCTGAATCCATTATGACTAGTTTCGACGTGACGTCTGTACGTACGTACGTATGTACGTACGTACGTACGGACGTATGTGTGTCGCATAACTCAAATACGGTTAGACGTAGAAAGTTGAAATTTTGTATTTAGGACTGTTATAGCATCTAGTTGTGCACCTCCTATTTTTGGTTTCAGTCTACAAACCGGAAGTAGTACTTTTTAAAAATATTTCGATAAATATTTAATTTTAGACAATTTTTTTTATTTTAAATGAAAGATTATGTGATTATTACCTAAAATCGGTATTTTATAAATATTTTTGTATCTGCTATCATTTAAAAATAATTAAAGTATATTTTATAATTTATAGTATTTCGGTATCTTGTAGTCCATGATCGATTAACATTTGTTACTACGTAAAATTTAAATGATTATGACATGACAGTGACAATAGTAAAATATGCTTTATATCTTCTTCTGCAGTTTAAATAAAATGACTAAAATATATTTATGAGTATACTAGTATAATAAGTTAAAAGAATTTTTAATATTATTTTACATTTTAGTTATTAAGAAAAGTATGAACACACAAGGCGTACAAGGAAGTCATGTGGTGTCCACGTCAGATTTTTTTATTTTAAATGAAAGATTATGTGATTATTACCTAAAATCGGTATTTTATAAATATTTTTGTATCTGCTATCATTTAAAAATAATTAAAGTATATATTTATAATTTATAGTATTTCGGTATCTTGTAGTCCATGATCGATTAACATTTGTTACTACGTAAAATTTAAATGATTATGACATGACAGTGACAATAGTAAAATATGCTTTATATCTTCTTCTGCAGTTTAAATAAAATGACTAAAATATATTTGTGAGTATACTAGTATAATAAGTTAAAAGAATTTTTAATATTATTTTACATTTTAGTTATTAAGAAAAGTATGAACACACAAGGCGTACAAGGAAGTCATGTGGTGTCCACGTCAGATTTTTTATTTTAAATGAAAGATTATGTGATTATTACTTAAAATCGGTATTTTATAAATATTTTTGTATCTGCTATCATTTAAAAATAATTAAAGTATATATTTATAATTTATAGTATTTCGGTATCTTGTAGTCCATGATCGATTAACATTTGTTACTACGTAAAATTTAAATGATTATGACATGACAGTGACAATAGTAATATATGCTTTATATCTTCTTCTGCAGTTTAAATAAAATGACTAAAATATATTTGTGAGTATACTAGTATAATAAGTTAAAAGAATTTTTAATATTATTTTACATTTTAGTTATTAAGAAAAGTATGAACACACAAGGCGTACAAGGAAGTCATGTGGTGTCCACGTCAGATTTTTTTCAAATGAAGTTAAGGATCTCTGCCTTCTATTAAAATTGGTCTGTCATAGAAAAAATGTTTTTTACTATGTCAGACATACCTAATTGTATTTGTGCAGCCTTTATAGACCCGATGGTATTTATTTATATAGACATTTATAGCATTATTTCAGAGTGAAATGGAAATAGGGATGTTATTTTTGACAAATCTTAACATTTTATTTATCTTAGAGAAAGAAGAGTATGAATTTTCGATGAATTTTTTTTTTAAATCTCTAGTTCCATATTGTTAATAATGCGCTATAAATGCGACAATTTTTTTTTGCGTTTTTCTCGAGAACAAACAAAGTATTGTATTTACAACTTTCTTCTCAAATCAATAGGTGAGTAACTACAGCAGTTAGCTAGACAGGTTTAGGCACGGCACAACTCTATGCATGTAATGATATGACGTATGAACCCGGAGTTTCGCGATTCGAGTCTCCCGGCCGGCAGTGTGTAATTGTCGTTAAATTTTAAAAACATCTCACAATTAAATCTCACTCGGGCGTTTCAAATTGACCACTTGAGCGTCTTAAAAATATAGTACCTACTGGTTACATGAAAGAATCACTCCGTTTCCGCTTTGATTAATCGGTCGAAGTGGCTGGATTCCACTATATAATAAAAATGTACCATTCTGTAATTGACAGCAAATCTTGTTTAATGGTTACTATCAAAATAAATAACTAAAATTTAAAAAATAACATTGTTTTCTCTATATAAGTTAAAGATTTCAAGTAGTCGCCCGATATGTTATAAAAAATTAAGTTAATTAACGGGTGAAGGTGTATAAAAGGACACCTGACTTGCACTCTTTTGAAAAGAGACTATCCATTGAAAAATAATCAAGTTTCTTTATTAATTTAATTTCGATTTTCAATTTAGATTTTTTTATTTTAGAAAAAATTAAGTCTGACAAAGTAAAAAACATTTTTTCGATGAAAAATCAATTTTAATCTATAAATGGGGTCCTACCTTTATTAAAAAAGGAAAAATCGAAAAAGTTTTTCGATACGGTAGCAGACATATCTTACTATATTCATTAAAAACGTGGACGCGGCGCTTAAAAAATTAAGACTGACATAATAAAAAATATTTTTTCTTTAAAAAACCAATTTTAATGCATAAAGAGGACCTGAAACTTTCTTTTAAAAATAAAAAATCTGACGTGGACACCACATGACTTCCTTGTACGCCTTGTGTGTTCATACTTTTCTTAATAACTAAAATGTAAAATAATATTAAAAATTCTTTTAACTTATTATACTAGTATACTCACAAATATATTTTAGTCATTTTATTTAAACTGCAGAAGAAGATATAAAGCATATTTTACTATTGTCACTGTCATGTCATAATCATTTAAATTTTACGTAGTAACAAATGTTAATCGATCATGGACTACAAGATACCGAAATACTATAAATTATAAATATAAACTTTAATTATTTTTAAATGATAGCAGATACAAAAATATTTATAAAATACCGATTGTAGGTAATAATCACATTTAAAATAAAAAAAATTGTCTAAAATTAAATATTTATCGAAATATTTTTAAAAAGTACTACTTCCGGTTTGTAGACTGAAACCAAAAATAGGAGGTGCACAACTAGATGCTATAACAGTCCTAAATACAAAATTTCAACTTTCTCCGTCTAACCGTATTTGAGTTATGCGACACACATACGTCCGTCCGTACGTACGTACAGACGTCACGTCGAAACTAGTCATAATGGATTCAGAAAAGGTCAAAACGGATATTTCCGTCAAAATCTGAGAACCGAAATTTTTCGCGATTACAATACTTCCTTACTTCGTACAAGGAAGTAAAAAATAAAGGTGTTATGTCATGTAAGTGGTCAGTTCTTATAATATTCATAGAAAACGTGGGCGCAGCGCTTAAAAAGTTATGTCAGACATAGGAAAAAACATTTTTTCTTTGAACAACCAATTTTAAGGCAAAAAGGGCATCTTAAACTTTATTTTAAACATTTACAAAAAAAGTTGTTATGTGACGTCATCGATCAGATCTAAAATTTATCTCATGCTCAAATAAAGTGTAGTCTGACAAAGTAAAAAACGTTTTTTCAATGACAGACCAATTTTAGTAGATAGAGGAGGTCTTAACCTTTATTATTATATTTTTTTAAAAAAGGTGTTATGAGAGGTATTTTTCGTGAAAAAACTAATGTATAAAAAAAGGTCTGTCAGGGGTTAGTTAACAAATTTAGCCAGGCAGACAAATTTTTTCAAGAACTACATATACTTTTCAATAAATAGTATAAATTTCAATTTGGTGTTTTCATTTGTAAATTTATTTTATTTTAGTCAATTTCAAAAATTAATTTTAATAGAATTTAACAAATAAAACCTAGTCTGCCGGGTTTAAAATAATTTTAAAAGGTTTTCCTATCATTTGAATATTTTTAATTTTAGGTGTTTTATGAGGTATGATTTTGTGTCATGGGAGCTTGGACTATAATGAATACCCAAAAAATATTTTAATATACTGCATCTTATGGAGAAATGTTCGTAGAATTGAATGCAAGAAACCGGAAGTCGATACCTTTATCCGTTCAGAAGTTACAGCTCATTAAACACAATATAATTTATAAATACAAAATATTTATATTTATATTTTGGCTTAATGAACGTCCTAAAAAGTTTTTAAAATGACGTATTTTATAGAGAAATGTTCGTAAAATGTAATGAAAGAAACCGGAAGACAATATTTTTATTAATTCAGAAGTTACAGTTAATTAAACACAAAAATAACGAAAAAAGCTAAAATTTCTCAACTTTCATTTTTTTCAAAAGATTGCTAATTTTAGAAGCGCCATATCTCTGCAACTATTAGACGTACAGAGCTGCGGTTGGGCTTAAATTGTTAAAAATTTAATGTACTTTAAAAATAATACGATCGACTATATATCGAAAACATAGTTTACGAGTTATTAGGCAACAACTGAAAAAAATCCGAAAATTTTGCAGGTTTTTACGTATTACGCAGGTCGCACAGGTCTTTCGATGCTGCAAATTTGGTTTCTTACTGTTAACATGGGTCCTAACAACATATTAAAAAATTAGAATTACATGACCTTTTGCAAGGTCGAACTCTGTTTTGTGAATAAATTGACTGGGCTATATAGAAATATGTTGAATAGTAGTTGAATGATGTCATTGTTTATTATTTAAATATTGATAAAACTATTACAAGTTCTATTTGTTAGATTTTACATTTATTCTTATTGGTTATTCATAATTTTTATTAGAAACTATTAGTTTCAAAACATAAGTAATGATTAGAGTGCGGATTATATGCAGGAATTTATGATCAAAATATGCATTGAAATAAGGCCAAAATATGCTCAATATTTGAGCAAAATATGCAATATATGCATGCATATGCATACCAACCGTTGCAGCAGCAGACTCACTGTACACATTATTTATGATTCGCGCGAGAATAACACTATTTAAATACTTTTTTTGCATTATTGTCCAACAAGAATTATTTTTAAATAAATATGTAGTCGATTTATAATAAAAAATAAATTAGATAAATAAAATTATAATAAAAGTAAAAAAATTTAAATTACGATTTTACGCGGTGAGGCTCTGCCTCATCTGACGCACCGCCACTACAAGTAGGATAAGAGCATTATTACAGACGAGGTAGTAGACCGAGCCGTGTAATCACGAGTGCTGTAATACTTTAGCCCACATGTGATATACAAAATTATATCCATGTCTGCTCAAACCTATTAAAAAAATTTGTTTAAACGACAGATTTGAAATGTTAAAAATTATATATTTTGACAATTGATAGTTAGTCAGTTTCTATAATTTTGATTTAAAATCAAAGCAACAGGGTACATACAATTTGTTTGAAAGCAGAACATCTTGTCAGTTGAAAATAATTTCAAACAAATTTTTTATTTGTAAGCTTATATACGGGATATTTATATATTATTCGATTATAAATTATTTATTACGGGACAGAAATTCAAAATTGGAGTTAATAATAGCAGATTAAAACGTCAAAATTGAATAAAATTATTTATTTGGGTATTATGTTCTAAATTAATCTAATTATATTTAGGTGTTCATTAATTTATTTTAATAGTACCTAGTTTTAGTTATGCTAATCCAGTAGTAGGTATAGGTACCTACTTAAATTGCACCGTGAAAATAAATGCTAGTACTCTTAATTGTGAGAATTTCTGTAAAATTCTTTTTAATTCGTAATATTTAAAATTATTTAGAAATTTAGAAAAGGCACAAACTTATTTAAATACTTAATTTTATGTTTTAGTAAACATTATTTATTATTTTAAAAATGCAAATTTATGCTTACCCATATTCTGAACTACTTGCCACATAACTAAATATTGTAGTAATTGTCAAAATAACAAAACATAGTTTGGCACAAGTGAGGAGTATCATATTGAAATTGTTTTTGGATGAAATTTAATTGAACCCTGTGTTATGTATTTAGTGTATTTTGATTAAATATAGTTGGCAACAGTGTGCGAGCCCGAACGCTGTGAAGTTAGAAAATGTCAAGATAGAAAGAAAGCATGTAAATTCAGCAAATGTATCAGTTAGCAGTAAAAATATACTAGGAATTATAAAAAGGAATAAATAAAGCATTTATACAAAACATTGGTCCTAACGAGCCGGATGTACAACAAAAGACGAGCGGGTATACAACAGTACACTCTGACACGAGTAAGCATTAAACAAGCAACGACAAGCATAAAAGTGAGGTTAACCAAAAACAAAGGAATTGGCGGCAGGTAAGTGAATTTCCCAATTTTCAAAATTTAATCCTTTTAAATATCCTAGTATGATGAACGCTTTAAAGAAAACAAGAAAATCTTTGAAATCACAATTATCAAGATTCAAAACATATGTAGAAGAACACAGTCAAGAAGAAATACAAGAATTGAAGGTTAGACTTGAAAAGGCAGAAACATTGTGGGATAAATTTGAAGATACGCAAACAGCAATAGAAAATTTAGATGAAAATGAAGAAACACATAGAAAACCCTTTGAAGACACATACTTTGAGGTTGTAGCTAAAGCAAGACAGAAAATAGAGCAGAGAAGTAGTGAATTGAATACAAGTTCAGCAAGTTTAAAAGTTTAAAACAGCGACAAATACAAATTCAATAAAGGTAAAGCTACCAACAATAACATTAACAAATTTTAGTGGAAAATACTCAGAATGGCTTATGTACAGAGACTCATTTCAATCAATAATTGACAAAAACGAAGATTTGACAAATGTTCAGAAACTTCAGTATTTAAGAGGTTCATTACAAGATGAGGCATTACAAATTATTCAAGCACTAGAAACAACTGATGAAAACTATCAAATCGCGTGGAATTTATTAAAACAACGGTATGAAAATGAACAACTCATCATTAATACACACATAAAGGTTTTATTTGACTTACCGCAAGCTACCAAAGAATCACGCAGTACCTTAAGACATTTCATTGACCAAATTAGAACAAATATCAGCGCTTTGAAGACATTAAAGGAACCAGTTGAACAATGGAACACAGTATTGATATATTTATTCAATAGCAAGTTAGATTGGAGGACAAAACAACAGTGGCAAGAAAAACTATCAGTCGAAGATAAATCAAAGAAGCCAACACTAGAAACATTTCTCGAATTCTTATCAAACAAATGTCAAACATTAGAAATGACAGAAAAGCCAGCTAATCAAGAATCAAGCAACAAACCACACCCAATAAGAAGAAATGCATATGTAACAACAAACAGTCAAGCTTCCAGTTGCGCAAATTGTGGCGCGCAGCATCCATTATTCAAATGCGAAGAATTTCTCAAGTTATCAGCAAGCCAAAGACAAGATGAAGTAAGAAAACTAAAACTTTGTTTAAATTGTTTCAAAGCAGGACACTACGGACGAGAGTGTAAATCTTCTAGTTCCTGCAAGAAATGCCATAAACGTCATAACACGTTGCTACATGAAGACAACTAGAAAGAGAAAATGGAAGAAAACATTGATCATTCAATAACTGAAACAAAAACAGCCACAACAATAGTTAATAATCATTCCGTGCAACAACATGACGAATATCACACAATTTTACCTACAGCAACTGTTTTTATTAAAGATAAATGTGGAAAAATGCATAAGGTCAGAGCTCTGTTGGATTCAGGCTCACAATCAAATTTTATAACCAGGGAATTAGTCAAAAAACATGAATTGTCTTGTAGAAAAACAAACATGTCAGTTTTCGGAATAAACCAAGGTCTAAGCAAAATCTCTGAAAGTACACAACTCACAATGATGTCAAGATACAGCAATTACTCAACGACTATGGAATGTTTAATATTAGAAAAAATCACAAACAATTTACCACAATTAACTTTGAATAAGGCTAATTTAAAACTTCCAAATCATATTAAGTTAGCTGATGACAACTTTGATGTAACAGCAAAAATTGATCTACTTATTGGATCAGAAATATTTTGGAACATACTCTGTGCAAATCAAATAAGATTCTCAAGAGACAAACCAATACTACAAGAGACTAAACTTGGATGGGTAGTTGCAGGTTCAGTAAATTTACGACAAGCACAATCAACTAACGTATCATCATTCTTAACAATCAACGACAAATTGCAAAATCAGCTAGAGTTATTTTGGAAATTGGAAGACATAAATGAAAAACGTCAATGGACACAAGAAGAGATAGAATGCGAAAAACAATTTAAAGACACAGTTACAAGAAATGAAGAAGGACGTTTCATAGTAGGATTGCCAAGGAAAAATAAATTTGAATTAGGTGACTCACAGCAAGGAGCAATAAAGAGGTTTGAATCAATTGAAAGAAGATTAGCATATCAACCAGAAATCAAGGAACAATATATTCAATTTATGCAAACGTATGAAAATTTAGAACACATGTCAAAAATCGAACCCGAATCAAACGAAACCAATAAAGTAGTAAATCCATTTTATTTACCGCATCACCATGTGATCAAAAAAGACAGTTTGACGACAAAACTCAGGGTAGTATTTGACGGCTCATTTAAATCTACATCAGGAAATTCTTTAAACAATGAACTTCTAGTAGGCCCTAATGTTCAAGAAGATTTATTCAATATTGTTTTGCGTTTTAGGATTCATGCATATGTACTTACCGCAGATATCAAGATGATGTTCAGACAAATACTAATCAAAGAAGAAGATAGGCATTTACAGAGAATCATTTGGAGGGAAGACACAAACAAGGAGTTACAAGAATACAATCTCAATACGGTAACTTACGGAACCGCATGTGCACCCTTTCTAGCAACAAGAAGTCTTAAACAATTAGCAGAACAAGATGGATATAAATTTCCACAAGCAAAAGCAGCTTTATTGAACGACTTCTACATGGATGATGTATTAACAGGCGCGAACACAATAGATGAGGCAGTTCAACTTCAGCAACAATTAACTAATTTATTGAATCAAGGTAAATTTGAACTACGGAAATGGCGAACTAACAATAATGCTATTTTAAGTCATCTAACAGAAGAAGACAAGTCAAATCAATTATTAGTTGTTCAAGAACAAGATAGTCTAAAAACCTTAGGCATATTATGGAATTCGTCAGAAGATACAATAAACTTTAACATAAGATTAGACAACAATTCTAAAATCACAAAAAGAACCATACTTGGACAAATAGCTCAAATATTCGATCCCTTAGGTCTGATAGGTCCAGTGACAATTAGGGCGAAAATAATAATGCAAACACTCTGGCAACTAAAAACAGAATGGGACAAAGAAGTTCCTGAGGAAGTTTATAATGATTGGATACAATATCGTCTATCATTACCAATAATTAATCATCTTCAAATTGAAAGAAATGTCAATCCAGGAAACAAAGATCAACAAATAGATATTCACGGGTTTTGTGACGCATCAACTATAGCATACGGAGCGTGTGTTTATGTCATAAGTATGAATAAAACACAAGAGCAGACTACACGTCTACTTTGTGCCAAAGCAAGAGTTGCACCCCTAAAAATCATATCATTACCAAGGTTGGAACTTTGTGGAGCAATCATATTAGCAAAATTAATTGCAGCAGTAAAACAATCACTAAAGGACAAAGTGAGAAACATTTATTTATGGTCAGACTCAACAATTGTACTAAATTGGATAAAAACTCCATCAAATCTACTAAAGACATTTGTAGCAAATCGAGTGACAGAGATCCAGAAGCACACATCGGATGCTACATGGCAACATGTTAACAGTTTAGAAAATCCAGCAGATATTATATCTCGGGGAGAAAACGCAGAACAATTAATTCAAAACAAACTCTGGTGGTTTGGTCCCAACTGGTTACAAACCAACAATTGGCCAAAACAAATAAATCATAATGAAGATCCAATTTTAGAATTGAAAACAAACACAATGCTAGTTATACACCAAGAAGAGCTTAGCTTATTAACAAAATATTCATCATGGAATAAACTACTGAGAGTAGTCAGCTATATGCAAAGATTTATAAGAAATACCAGACAAAGAGACTCAAGAAAATTTGGCATGTTAGATGCAACAGAATTGAATACAGCAAGGGAAACAATTATGCGCTTAGTTCAAGAACAAGGTTTCGCACAAGAAATTCAAGTACTCAAGAGAAGAGGTATAGTTACTAGTAAGAGTAGAATACTGAATTTAAATCCATTTTTAGATGACCAAGGACTAATAAGAGTGGGTGGCAGACTAAACAATGCAGACATAACAATTGATCAAAAACATCCTTATTTATTACCGACCAAACATTATGTTACAGATCTGATAATTCAGCATGAACATAAGAAACTACATCATTGCGGACAAGAACAATTATTTGCTGTAGTACGCTTGAAATATTGGCCAATAGCTGGTAGACAAGCAGTTAAAAGAAACTTACAAAAATGCCACAAATGTTTTCGTTTCAAACCAAAGATACCGGATCATCTGATGGGCAACTTACCGAGTCCAAGAGTTAAAGGATATACAAGACCATTCACTATTTGTGGAATTGATTATGCAGGACCCTTACAATTAAAACCACACAATCGACGCGGAAAATATCAAGTTATTAAAGCATATGTAGCTGTATTCGTATGTTTTAGTACTAAAGCAGTACACATTGAATTGATTAGCGATCTCACTACAGAAGCATTCTTAGCAGCGTTACGAAGATTCACATCTAGAAGAGGCATCTGTAAAGAAATTTTTTCAGATAACGCTACCAATTTTACCGGTGCAAACAACAAACTCAAGAAAATATATGAATTTCTGCAAAATTCAAGTAATGTCATCGATCAAGATTTACAAGCAAGAAGTATACAGTGGCACTTTATTCCACCCCGTGGCCCACATTTTGGCGGACTGTGGGAGGCCGCAGTAAAGGCTACAAAAAGACATCTATATACAGTCACACAAGGTGTAACATTAACTATCGAAGAATGCACAACACTTTTAACAGAAATTGAAGCGATTCTAAACTCCAGACCCCTAATACCTCTGTCAGCGAGTCCCAATGACCTAGTTCCTATAACTCCAGCACATTTCCTAATTGGGGATTCACTGATCGAACCTGTAAGTTATGTATACAAAGATGTACCCGACAACAGCTTATCCAGATGGCAGCATCTGCAAAAAATTAAACAACACTTCTGGAGACGTTGGTGTAGAGATTATCTACATTGTCTACAACAAAGAACACGATGGCAGCGAACTACACCCAACATAGAACCAGGTACCTTAGTGGTGCTAATTGAAGACAACGTTCCACCTCTACGATGGCCTATGGGACGAATTCTAGAGACATTTCCAGGCAATGATGGGATAGTGCTAGTGGTGTCTGTGCGTACCTCTAGTGGTGTGTTAAAAAGGCCTGTCAAACGTGTATGTGTGTTACCAAGTGAAGGTGAATAGATTTAAGATAATATTAAGCTGAAATACAATGTAATAATTATTAAGTTTAAATTTCGAAAGGCATAACCTTTCAACGCGGGCGGTATGTTATGTATTTAGTGTATTTTGATTAAATATAGTTGGCAACAGTGTGCGAGCCCGAACGCTGTGAAGTTAGAAAATGTCAAGATAGAAAGAAAGCATGTAAATTCAGCAAATGTATCAGTTAGCAGTAAAAATATACTAGGAATTATAAAAAGGAATAAATAAAGCATTTATACAAAACACCCTGCATAGTTTATATAGCAAAATATCAATTAACATTTGTATTAATTTTGATTTTATTCACTATGCCTAATTAGTACGAAATTATTTTTTTATTGCAGAACAAAGAAGCAATTTGACACAATTATACACATAGGTTATACATAAATAGCAATCAAAATTTTTAATGAATTTGATTATTAAACTAAACGCCTAAAAATAACGCCTATGTACCCAGTTTGAGTGTGGCAGCCGCATATACGAGGTTTGTCTCAAAAATACCTATAAAATGTTCACAGCGACTGTAGTCCAGTCTCTATGTCCAAATAATCGCCCTGAACTTACAAAAATTCCGTTCTTGCTCTTTCTTGTTTTAATCGTTGGGGAGGTCACTGGTAGTCTTCAAACCAAAAGTCGACCAAATCGGCCGGTCGCGTATGTCCGCCATCTTGATTTTTATAAAAATTTCCCCGATCTATGTAATAGGGAAGTATTGTAATCATGATTTTTTGACAGTTCGAGATTTTGGTGAATCTTCACGTTTTAGACCCTACTGAACCCGAAAAACATATTTTGAAAAAAGTCGGTCTGTCGGTCTATATGTTTGTTAGTCTGTCGGTCTGGTCATCTGGTCTGGATGTTGCATAACTTAAAAACGCGTTGGAATTTTGGACTAAAATTTTATATTTAAGATCTTGAGCCAAAATCTGACTTCAAGTTCGTTAATGAGCTTTATTCAACTTTATTATTATTCAGCTTTATTTATTTACTCAAATTCAAACGGCTATAACTCGTCATTTTCAAATGGAACACCCTATATTTTATTATTCTGTTGTGTGTATTTTTGCATTTTTTTTATGTTGTAAAAGGTGTCGTATGCCTAAATCATTAATTTCGAAATTAATTAAATTAATGTTTTTAGGCACAGGACACTCTTTATAACATAAGAAGATGCAAAAATACACACAACAGAATAATAAAATATAGGGTGTTCCATTTGAAAATGACGAGTTATAGCCATTTGAAATTGAGTAAATTTGATTCTCTGTATTGAACACCCTGTATAATAATATTTAAAAAAAAGTTATGTCAGAACAAAGAGTATAGTTACAGCTGTACAAAAAAAAATTCATAATTTTTACTATTAAAATAACTTCAGTACGCCTTTATAAAACAATACGTGTATTCGGCTTTTTTTAGAGAAAAAATTGAATAACTTGGCAACGCCGCGGAAAACTAAAGTTAAACTTGTATTTTCGTATAGGTAAATAAAATACAATTCAAAATATATAAAAATATATATAATATATATACTTGGTAACATTGCATTTGTCAGTGACAGTTGTGTTAAAAATAGTGTTCAAATTTTGTGCTAAAATTTAAGTATATTTTACTGTAAAATTATAAATAACTAAGTAGTTCAATTTCTAAACGAGTATTCTATAAACTGATAATAGTTTATTAACAAATAAGCATTATAATAAGTAAACAAAAGAGAATTAAAACACCTGTGAATCTGAAGGTCAAATCGTGTTTCAAGCTAAGCAATTACTATCTATCGCTGCGCGCGTGCTCACGCTCAGTTGGAAACAGTGTTCCCAACGATAGCAAAAATTAAAATGGCATCGGTCATAGAAATAGCAAAATTATTGGAACCTATAAATTTAAACATAGAAAAGATGCAAAATACAATGCTCCAAATGAAAAACACCATGATAACATTAGCCGAGGATCATAAATGTAAACATGAACTATTAGAACAAAAAATCTTAACGCAAGAAAAACAAATAGAATTACTAGAAAAACGGTTAAATGAGAAAAATCTAATTTTCTTCGGAATAAAGGAAGAAGAAAAACAAAACTAAAGCCTCATTCACATAAACACTTAGTTTTAAGGTTTACATTTATGTTTACGTTTACGAAAGTTTGAATATATGTAACTAAATACGAGCATCCACAGTGCTTGAAAGTGGCAAGTGTGAATGCTCGTATTTAGTTACATGAATTTAAACTTTCTTAAACGTAAACATAAATGTAAACCTTAAAACTAAATGCTTATGTGAATGAGGCTTTAGACTTGATAATAATAAAACTAATAAATGAAACTTTAAAATTAGAACACATATCACTGAATAATATTGAACAAGTAAGGAGACTAGGTAGATCTATCAATAACAAAATAAGACCGATTCTTCTTGAACTGAACTCAAAAAAATTAAAGCAGGATATTTTACGAGAGGCAAAACGTTTGAAGAATTTAAAAATTTATGTAGAAGAAAACTATACAAAAAAAGTGTTAGAGGAACGTAAACTATTAAAACCACACTTATTCCAAGCAAGGATGAAAGGCTATAAAGCCGTGATGATACAAAACGTACTGTACATAAACGACACTCGTTATACAGTCGCAGATCTTAATGAAGATACTCAAGATAATAACGTCCAATTTGAACCAACATTAAGAAGACGTTCAATATCGCTAAGCACTCTACCAGATCTCCCAGAAGAAATAGAAATCTATGAAAAAAAGCAAAGAAATTTGCCAAATAACAGTCAAGAGGCAGAAACTCAGAATTTAAACCATAAGGAACAAGATATGAACATTCAACCAACACAAAATCAATTAATACAAAGCAGAGATACACCTAATACGAAAGAAAGGAAGATTAAACAAAAAAATTTACATGTGACAGAAGGTCCACTTGATAGACATATCTTGACAAGACAACGCACACAGTCTCAGCATCCATCAAAAAACTGTTAAGGAGTTTCGATACCGATTATCTATCTAGGGGATCTAAACAAAAATCTATTGTATTTCTGCAGAGTGACAACTTCTACCCACTAAATTTTGTTGTAAAAAACACCGAAAATATAAAATATCTTATAGCGAAATATATTTGTTTATAAATATTTTATTACTATCTTTCAATTAAATTGTATTTTTAAGTCCTAAAGATTTTATATTTTAAAATTCATAATTTTAAAAATCAATCGAAAACACGGCAACAGCGCTAGTATTTTAGTTGACTGTTGGCTGCAGTGATTCTAACCTAACTGTTGGTGTCAACACAACTGTCAAGTGTTGTCAGAGGTAGTACCTAAATGCAATAGCTCATAATTGTTCTTTTGACGCTCCAAGATTAATGCAAGCTATAAGAAATGATAATTTAATTGATAGTATTCGTCCAGTCATTTCCAAGACACTTTAAAATTATTTAAAAACAGATTTCCTGAACGTAGATCTAAAAAGCAACAACTAACTTTAACAACTTTGTCGTCGGAAACATTATCATTATCTAAAAAGTATGCTCATAACGCTGAATACGAGGCTGAATATGATGTCTATTTATTAGAACAATTGATAGAAATTCATCTTTCTGTTTCAGAAATAATTAGTAATGGGGAAAGCTTTGATTAAGTATATGACAAACTTACACAAAAGATACAGATATTATTATTTCTACTGTACAGCCTTTAAAAAGAGTCAGATCTTCTGGAATGATTAAAAGATTAGCGACATTTGGAATTAGTTACGAAATAATTGCAAACAAATTTAGTGATCATGGACCCGTCATATCCCTTGTAGAGTTTTTAGTAGATGAACACGAATAATTCTTACTCAAATAGTTCTTCCTACTTATTTTCGATAGTTTCGTAACGATGTTTGTATGCGCATTGCGAAAGTGTGTCCAATTTCCTAAAAATGACTTGTGTATGTGTATTTTATTTTATTTGTTGTGAAAATATAAATATAATATCATTTGTTATAAACTTTATAATATAATATGCTTCAACATAAACGCATACTCTTACTTTCCAACAGTATTTTAAATTTCGCGCCAATCTATGATTTGCGACGTTGCCGTAGTTATCGCTCTTTTAGTTATGTGTCACGTTTTAAATTTTATTTATTTGAATAACTCAATAACGGTGTGGAAGAATCCACTGAATTTTAGTTTCATGATTTATTAATGTCTGATTTATAATTACTGTAAATCTCTTTCTGGTGGTATTATTTTTATAGATTACACAGCCCTTTAAAAATGTATTCTCATTTACTCCCATGTAAAACAGAAATTTTTAAAAATTTATTTTTATAAAACGGTGTGGACGATTGATCTGAAATTTTAACAGTGTACGATAAATACATCCATCTTCAACTTGTAAAAATTTCAGATGACTGGTAATATTTTCAAAAACGGTATCGAACCTCCTTGAAACAATGCAATACACACCCCTATATTCCTAAACAACATTTTATTTTGGAATATTCAGGGGTTTAAAAATATCTATAGACTTACGACAAAAGAAGAACATCTTCTACAACAACATGAAATTATTTGTCTAGTAGAAACATGGCTTAATTATGAGTTAAAAGAAAACCCAAAATCACTAAAAAACTTTAATAAATATGAACAATTAGCTATAAAAGAAGCCAGCACGGGAAGAGCTATTGGTAGAATAATTATTTTCTCAAAGTTAATTGAATCAGAAGTAGAAATTATAGCTAAAGAATCTCACTGGATATTTATCAAAATTAAAAATAAATTACATAATCTAATAATTGGAGTAACTTATTTCTCCCATTCATACAACTTTGACACCCTATTGGAGCTATTCTCAGAAAACCTACAAAATTTAATTTCTCATTATCCAGATTATCCTCTTATTCTATATGGAGATTACAATGCCAGAATTGGAAACAAAAACCAATTAGATAATACACTTTTATCCAGTACTTACTTTAGCTCCACAAGAATGGTGAATGATGCTACGCTAAATAAAAAAGGTAAAAACCTTCTACAAATATTTGATGAAGAAAACCTGATTGTGTTAAACGGTAGATCACGCAGCGATACACCAGCAAATTATACTTATCTAGGACCAAGGGGTAAAAGCACTATTGATTTGATTTGGGCCGACTTAAGAGCAATACAATTACTTTCCGACTTATCGCTGATTGACGAGATACATATCTCAGATCACTTAATATGTTCTCTGAAATTTAAAAATATAACAGGTACAGATAACCATAACAACACTAACAAAAATACTCTTGTTGAATACAAAAGAACCAAATGGGACGAAACTAAAATAGAAGAATATGTAAATGAACATCAGTGCATCTGGAATGAAAATAATAACATACAATCTCTTGATCAACAATATAACTATATTAAAAATAATATACAATATGTTTGTACTAAAATAGGAATAGAAAAATCTATAAAAATATATTATTCTTCCCACAACCACAGAAAAAAGTGGTACAACGCTGAATGTAAAAAACTCAAGAAAAATTTAAGAAAGAGCTATAGAGAATGCAGAAAACATAAATTTGAAAACAATTACTTAAATAACTATTTACAAAACAAAAAATTATACAAACAAACAATAAATAACCACAAAAAAAAAGTACAACCAAGAACTAAAAGAAAAATTAAAAAATATTAAAGATCAAAAACAATTCTGGAAAGCGATTAAATCACTTAGTGTTTCTACCTTTACTTCTAATCCTATTATGATTGATGAATGGAAAAACTACTTCCAAAATTGGTACAGTCATAAAATAATAAGCAATCAAGAGTTCCTTGATACGTACCATCCATATCTGGACACAGACATCACCACACAAGAACTTAATTTTGCTCTTAAGAAGCTAAAAAATCAAAAAAGTCCCGGACTTGATGGAATTTTAAACGAACAACTTAAAAATCTCCCTACAGTAGCAAAAATATACCTAAACAACCTATTAAACAACTTTCTTAAACAAGAAAATTTACCCTCAGAACTAACAACAATAAGGCTATCATTAATTCACAAAAAAGGGGATCATACGAATGTTAATAACTATAGAGGAATAGCTATTATAAACACTATTACAAAGCTATTCACATTTATAATAAATAAAAGGATGCAAAACTGGTTAGAGAGTTCAGATATACTCCCGGAAGCACAATCAGGCTTCCGAAAGAGACGATCTTGTGTTGATAATCTGTTTTTACTAAACTCCATTATTCAAAATTCATTTCTATCTACAGGCAAAGAGACGTATGCGATTTTCATAGATTTCCAGAAAGCATTCGACACGGTTCCACATGAAATTCTATGGGAAAAGATCTTTTATTCAGGCATTAGTGGGAAAATAACGCGTACTTTAAGTAACATATACAAGGAAGCTACAATACAAATTATGGTAAACAATGAATTAAGTGAAAAAATCCCCATCACCAAAGGAGTTCTCCAAGGAGAATGCACCAGCCCCCTCCTATTTGCTGTATATATATCCGACCTAGAAAAACATCTTCGAGAAAGAAATCTTGAGGGCCACTTTATTACACCGTCGGCTGATATACTATCTCTTCAATACGCAGACGATATAGTAATATTTGCACACTCAACACCGGACGTGCAAAGAAAACTAGACGCTCTCTCTGTCTATTGCGATAATCTTCAGCTTAAAATAAATGCTCAGAAAACGCAAATATTACATTTTCATAAGGGTAGGCCACCTAGACGAAAAATAAAACACCTATGCCAAAATCAAGAAATAAAATTTACCAATAAGTACACATACTTAGGTGTCACTTTCACTTCCACAGGTTCATTCAATGAAAATACAAAAGATCTCTTAAGTAAAACTACTAGAATAACTGGAACAATAAAGAATACACTACTAACGGCAAAAGAAAACTGTTGGGACACAAAAGTAAAATTATACACTTCTCTAATCGTCCCCACCCTTTTATATGGGTCCGAAATTTGGGGATTTTCACAGAGCAATACCTGCGAAAAAGGAATGGCGCAGTACTTTAAAAGTTTACTACATTGGCAGAAAACAACACCAAATTACATCATTAGGAGAGAAACAGGCCAATATAACGTGGAAGCTACAATCTTCTCAAAAATCCTAAGTTGGTGGAATAAAATACTACTAATGCCTAACGAACGCTACGTAAAAACCTGCTACAATCAGCTGTTAAAACAAAACACTAAACAAGGCACCATTATATCTGAAGACAAACAAATTAGATACAACTGGATCAGAAATTTACAAAATAACTTAACCAAAGTTAATTTTCAAGGGGTATGGGAAGAACAAAGCTGTATTATCTTGCAAAATGAAATGAACAATATAAACGTCGCATACAGAGAAATGCTATACAGAACCGACACTCAAAGAATTCTGAACTCGTCGTACACTTCAACGTTCCTTACCTACAACACTACCCATAATTATCTCTCCTTAAACATCCCGTACAATGTCCTTAAGACAACAGGCCAACTTAGAACAGTCAATCCAAATTACTTCTCCTTATATCAAGATAGCTATTCCCACAAATTCAACAATGAAGATATCTGCGATTTATGTAAGTTACTTGAAGCAAATAATCTTTTCCATTTTCTTTTTCGCTGCCCTATGTACAATCCTCTTAGAAACCTTTATATCACAAAACACTTATCAAACGACTTCCCTGAAGAAGAAGAAGACGCTATGAAGACCCTGATTGGCAACCCAACCAAAGAGAAGATGTACGATCTATACAAATATGTCCAAGCGGCCCTAAGGATCAGAGCATTCATATTAAATGTATAATCATGTATATTTATAATTAAGTTTATGAAGTAGAAGTATGATAAAAAAAAAATTACCTATATATTACATCAGTTATAATAAGTTTGTCTCATGTAATGTTATCAACTCATTTGTATGAAGTATTTTTTCTTCAAGCAAATAAATATCTATTCTATTCTATTCTATAGGGTGTTTCATTTAAAAAAAGACGAACAATTATTGCCAAGTCGTTATGCAACAGCCTGTAAATGTGAAAATAATTTTAAGTTATGCTCCTTGAGTAGACGAAAAATTCTGTTAATAAATTTATGCTGTATTTTTAACGACAATGGAGATATCGACGACGGGCATTTCGATGACTCACCCTGTATATATAAAATTAAATCATATTTATTAAAACATTGTTTTTATAGTGTAGAAGAATATTTGATAATTTAAAAATTCGATATTACTTGAATATTGTAATATTGTAAAATTATCTACATTTCCATATTTAATTGATTAGGAAAAAGAATGAGGGTAAATTACTAATACTAGTTCACCTGTTTACACCTGGTTGACCGGTATGCTTGCCAGGAAAAAGGTAGTCAATCACCCTGTGGCATTTTCTATATGTTTTTTGCTTTCGATTGATACTAAATTTATAAAGAAAAAGAATGACCGTAACTGGGGAAAAAAAATTAATCAAATAACTCTTTATTAAAAATAACCTTGCCAGGATATGGGGTGTCAATCACACCAGATTTTGTTTACCTATAAATTTAAAAAAAAATATTTCATCCGGAAAATAGTCCAGTCGGCAGAACGAAAAAAAGGCGTCTACCTGGAAAGTATTCCGAACTTAATGAAATTTTGACACGACATTTAGGGATACTCTGGGATGTCGAATCTGAGTTTTCGACCTCGAGGGCCTTGTGCTAACTTGGGGAGGGGGTAAAAACCACGATTTTTATTATCTTTTTTCGGTTTTTCGCCTATTAGGCCAGTCATT
This sequence comes from Agonum fuliginosum, assembly GCA_947534325.1. Classification (NCBI taxonomy): domain Eukaryota; kingdom Metazoa; phylum Arthropoda; class Insecta; order Coleoptera; family Carabidae; genus Agonum; species Agonum fuliginosum. The sequence goes on along the minus strand of OX384035.1, from coordinate 19,165,162 downwards.
CTGGATGAAATTTACATTGGGTACATGAAGTTCTCGTGCAGTCAATGAAAGTTATACCCATCGATAGAATAAAGTCCCCTGACTAACATATTGATTTGTTTCCGCGTCAAAATATCAGCAACATTTATTATTAATAAAAAACTAACGACGAATCTTGTCGGCTGCAGTTTAACGCGCTATAAGTCCGGTATTTCACGGCTGACCTCGAGAATAAAATTATTACCGTGTAGGGCAGGAATTTTCATATATAATACCACTAGTGTTCCAAGTTATGTCGACAATTTTTGTTGCTGTATCACGAATGATTATTACGCTTGATCGAAAATTGCACGAGTGCGTAGCACGAGTGCTATTAACAGTTATAACAATAGGATTTTGATTAATAAAGATATATTCAATTGTTTAAAATTGTCGATTGGATCACTAGTGAAAATTGTCGAAAAATTATGTCGCTGCGAGCACTAGTGATAAATTGTCGAAAAAATTCGTTTCCATTGGTGGAAAATTTATAAATCCTCAAAATTGATTGGTCCATTTTTGACAGATGACACATGAGTTGAATTGTCCCACAAAATACTTCCACATTTCAACCCCCAAACATGCCCGGACATTTTTAAATAAATTATAAAGGCATTTAATTTATATCGGGAGTTATTTTTATTAGTAAACATAGGGCATGTCATTACCATAGTTACAGTGTTACAGAATGACAGCAATGTATTAAAGCTGATCGTTTGACGAATCGCAAAAAAATGCTTTTATAATTTATTTTAAAATATCCGGGCATGTTTGGGGGTTGAAATGTGGTTTTATTTTGTAGAAAATTTCCTCCCCTACACGGTAATAATTTTATTCTCACGATCAACAGTGAAATACCGGACTTATAGCGCGTTAAAGTGCCGTCGACACGATTCGTCGTTAGTTTTTACTTCCTTGTACGAAGTAAGGAAGTATTGTAATCGCGAAAAATTTCGGTTCTCAGATTTTGACGGAAATATCCGTTTGACCTTTTCTGAATCCATTATGACTAGTTTCGACGTGACGTCTGTACGTACGTACGTACGTACGGACGGACGGACGGACGTATGTGTGTCGCATAACTCAAATACGGTTAGACGTAGAGAGTTGAAATTTTGTATTTAGGACTGTTATAGCATCTAGTTGTGCACCTCCTATTTTTGGTTTCAATCTATAAACCGGAAGTAGTACTTTTTAAAAATATTTCGATAAATATTTAATTTAACACAAATTTTTTTATTTTAAATGAAAGATTATGTGATTATTACCTAAAATCGGTATTTTATAAATATTTTTGTATCTGGTATTATTTAGGAATAATTAAAGTATATATGTATAATTTAGTATTTCTTTATCTTGTAGTCCATGATCGATTAACATTTGTTACTACGTAAAATTTAAATGATTATGACATGACAGTGACAATAGTAAAATATGCTTTATATCTTCTTCTGCAGTTTAAATAAAATGACTAAAATATATTTGTGAGTATACTAGTATAATAAGTTAAAAGAATTTTTTATATTATTCTACATTTTAGTTATTAAGAAAAGTATGAACGCACAAGGCGTACAAGGAAGTCATGTGGTGTCCACGTCAGATTTTTTATTAATAATTAATGTTGCTGATATTTTGACGCGGAAACAAATCAATATGTTAATCAGGGGACTTTACTCTATCCCACTGCAAAATAACGGTGTTCACTTGTTAGCAGGATGAAACTTTGAAGAACTGATGAGAAGTATATTAAAGTATCCCAAATCGCTTTGGCTGCCTACCTAAAGTGGGCCGATGTTGAGATAAAAAAAATTGTTTATGTCATTTTTGAACATAATGTGCGCTCACTTGTTAGCAGATTGAATATTGCTCCTATCGATAGTTTGGACTTCAAATATTGGAAAAATCGCTGGCTGCCTGAGCAACCCCGGGCCTTAATCCTCGGGTGCCTAACTTAAAAGAGGGGCGTGCCGCTGATATTCACCGCTCACATGTTAGCACCAAAAACTTTTGCTCTCGTGAAAGATAATTCAATTTTACATTAATTTGTATATGGGTGCCCGAGAAAAAGTGGGCCATACGAGAGGCAACCTGAGAAAAAGATAGAGGGACGCGGCTACTATGACCTATTTTATTAATAAAGCAATTTCAATGAAATTTTACCTACATAAACTAGACATAAGGGGACGTTAGAATGTATATTATTTATAAAAATAACACTTCCGGTTAAACCGGAAATGACATCAACTTTCTTATTTCAAATGGAACAGCCTATATATTTATACATATTTGAATTCTACATATAATTCTGAATCCAATGATATATCACAAGTCTAGTTTTTCGTACAAAATATCCCAACAAGAAGTCTAATTTTTGCATGTCGCTTGTGCGAACATTTGCAGCTGTGTTTCGAAATAAAATTATCTTATTCTTAGCAACTGTAATTAACAAAATTTTGCTCTCGTGAAAGATAATTCAATTTTACATTTATGTGTATATGGGTGCCCGAGAAAAAGTGGTCCATACGAGAGGCAGCCTGAGAAAAGGATAGCGGGACGCGGCTACTATGACCGGCGCGAGTGACAAGAACAGCGCGCGTTGATCAGTGAGAGAGTCAATAGGGTGCACAGTGCACAGAGACGCCTAAAGGTGGATTTATAACTGCGCACAGCGCACAGAACATAATTTAGCACAACACAGCACAGCACAGCGCACAGAATTATTTTCTTCGCGGGGGTTTTATAAATCACACAGAAACACAGATTTATTGACGGGTTATTACAGCTGTTCTGACATTTAATTTGGAGGCTTTGTGTATTTTTATTGCGTTTTACAAATATTTCTTTAAAATAATGGACAACAAGATAATATAAAACCGTATTTGACCAAAAAATAATCTTGACAGGAGACTTTGACATAAATAATAAATGAATAAATGGTAAATAAATAATTCGTGTGCTGTGATAAACTATTTTCTATGCGCTGTGCGTCTTATAAATGGATGCACTAATTTCCATATGACCAATTCATATGCTATGCTGTGCTAAATTATTTTCTATGCGCTGTGCGTCTTATAAATCCACCTTAAAGCTGGATTTATAACACGCACAGCGCATAGAACATAATTTAGCACAACATAGCATAGGTATTGGTAATATGGAAACTAGTACATCCATTTATAAGACGCATAGCGCATAGAAAATAATTTAGCATAGCACACGAATTGACCAATGTTCATTTTCCTATGCGCTGTGCTGTGTAGTTCTGTGCTTCGGGTTTATTCGTTGCATTACATTAATAATTTTTGTAAAATATTCAAAACATAATAACAAAATCACAAAGTCAAAAAAATCCAAATCAAATCTAGCATAACCAACAAAACAGCTGTCATAACGTCCTAAGGCAACACTGTAAGACAATGACTTCTTCTTTTACTTCGTATAGCAATCTGTGTTTGTGTGCGGCTTATGAAACCCCCGTAACGAAAATTCTATGCGCTGTGCTGTGCTATGTTGTGCTAAATTATTTTCTATGCGCTATGCGCGTTATAAATCCAGCTTTAAACGTTACAATTATTTCTTTCAATAAATTGTATTATTTAATAGACTTCGCCACCGATTTTTATTTTTTTTTTCTAAAACTACATAAAAAACTATGACGATTAGTAAAATTGCGATACGAAAATAATTGATCGTATTAAGCGAGATATGATTTCTTAAAGATCTGGTAGGTCTGGTATTTGCTCGTGACGTATGAAGTATCTTGTGTTCAAAATAATGTTTTGTATAATAAAATTAAATGAAATAATATGAAACAAATAAAATAAATATGTTATAATATGTAGTATTCAAATATGTATAAATATATAGGCTGTTCCATTTGAAATAAGAAAGTTGATGTCATTTCCGGTTTAACCGGAAGTGTTATTTTTATAAATAATATACATTCTAACGTCCCCTTATGTCTAGTTTATGTATGTAAAATTTCATTGAAATTGCTTTATTAATAAAATAGGTCATAGTAGCCGCGTCCCTCTATCTTTTTCTCAGGCTGCCTCTCGTATGGCCCACTTTTTCTCGGGCACCCATATACAAATTAATGTAAAATTGAATTATCTTTCACGAGAGCAAAAGTTTTTGGTGCTAACATGTGAGCGGTGAATATCAGCGGCACGCCCCTCTTTTAAGTTAGGCACCCTACCCAGCAAACACACTTGTAAAATCTATATAGTTAAGATATCACAAAGAAATTTCAGTATAATATAGCATTTTTACTTCCCCGATCTATGTAATAGAGGGAAGTATTGTAATCGTGATTTTTTGACAGTTCGAGATTTTGGTGAATCTTCACGTTTTAGACCCTACTGAACCCAAAAAACATAATTTTAAAAAAAGTCGGTCTGTCGGTCTGTTAGTCTGTTAGTCTGTTAGTCTGTCTGGATGTTGCATAACTTAAAAACGCGTTGGAATTTTGGACTGAAATTTTATGTTTAAGATCTTGACCCAAATTCTGACTTCAAGTTCGTTAATGAGCTTTATTCAATCAGTGGTACCAACTTTATAAACATAACTTTTTTTATTTTTATCAAAATACTATCGTGTGTGGTATCAAATTAAAGCTCTCGAGAAAAGAATTTTAGTAGCAAAACAAAAATAACATATAAACGATCGTCAATTTTTTTTAAAAATAAATTATTCAAATTATACCGAGTTTGGTGTCAATTTAAAGCGCTCGGGGAGATAAGTTTAGTAAAAATGTAAAAAATTATATTTATGTGATTTTCAATTGTTTCTCAAAAAATTATTCAATTTTTTTTATTCAACCAGTGGTACCAATTTTATAAACATAACTTTTTTTTTTTTTTATTAAAATACTATCGTGTGTGGTATCAAATTAAAGCTTTCGGGAAAATAATTCTAGTAGAAAAATAAAAATAACATTTAACCGATCGTCAATTTTTTTTTTATAAATTATTCAAATTATACCAAGTTTGGTGTCAATTTAAAGCGCTCGGAGAGACAACTTTAGTAAAAATGATATTTATGTGATTTTCAATTGTTTCTCAAAAAATTATTCAATTTTTTTTATTCAACCAGTGGTACCAACTTTATAAACATAACTTATTTTATTTTTATTAAAATACTATCGTACAAAAATAAAAATAACATTTAACCGATCGTCAATTTTTATATTATACATCCTTCAATTTGGTTTGGTGTCAATTTAAAGCTCTAGGGGAGATAATCTTAGTAAAAATGTAAAAAATGACATTTATGCGATATTCAATTTTTTCTCAAACAATTATTCAAATTTCTTCAAGTGTATTATCAAAAGTTCTCTAAAGAAAAAATTTAGTCGGAGAATTAATAACAACATTTAAAACGATGGTCAGTTGTTTTTATCTCCCGCATTATATTCTATAAGGGGAGGTATTGTGAAGAGTTAAAATTTTCGAGTGTGAGTTTTTACTTTTTAGTTTTTAGTGAATAAGTACGTTTTACAATCCATAGAATACGAATAGGTAAAGTATTTTCGAGATGATGCCTGTGCGCGGTTGTGTGTGTTATTACAATATTTTGTGGACGATAACTCAAATAATACCAAACATTTAACAACCAAATTTTACATTTAAGGTTTTAATACAAATCTTAAGAATCCAGTTATTTTTTGTAGTAATCCGCAAACCGGACGTAGTACTTTGCTTAAATATTTCGATAAATAATTAATTTATCACAAAATTTTCTATTTTAAATGATGGATTATATTTTTGTCATCTACAAATCGTATTTAACATTTTTATCTGTACATGATACCTACTATTTAGAAAATAAATTATTGTTAATAATTCAGAGTATGAAACATAAAATTAAAGGCGTTACGAAAGTAAGTTATTAAAACTTATAGTCGGGGAAGTACTGTGCTGGCCACAGCAGATTTTTATGTAGACTATACATAATATTTCTCACTGTGGAATATCTCTACGATATTATTAATGGAATATATTATCTATGTCAAAATATATCTCAATTATATAACACATATAATATACTCTTTATATAGTTAAATATATTATTTGAAGATAGTTACATTGTATGTATTCTACTTGAATATTATATTCGATTTATATAAGAATTTTATTAATCTATTATATATTTTTAGATTACTTTATGTCACCTGTACGCATGCAACATTTTTTTGTTACCAGTGCCAGTTTATTTATTTAAATAAAATTTTATTCTTATATTTGTAAGCAACTATGCGGCTGCAGAAGTTCATGCGCACAAAGTCGGTAGTCGGTGTGATAACCTATTAGTAATTTTTTTTATCTCAAATAAATAAAATCTTTCAATAATGGAAAATATATATTTGTTTAGTAAACATAATTTATTTTTTTCAAATAATTTGTTTGGTTTGTAAAGAAATATGTAGTCTTTCAACTAAAGAATTGTACTTTTTTATACGTCAAATAAAATTTTAAGGTATATATTTTGATTCCAGTAGGTAGTACAAAATATACACAATATACTTAATATAGATTTGTAAATCCCGTACGTAATTAAAAATACTGGTATTATTGCTATAACTATCATTCGTTATAAATCAACAAGCCAGGATGGTCGCGCGGGCTAAGGCGCTAGTTGTCAGCAATGAGATCGCAAGTTCGAATCCCACTGAAGAACGAGGACGTTTAGAAATTGTTGTAATTGTCTAGATTTAAATTGCAATATATACATAGTGCCTTACAAATAAACATATAACTTTAGGCCGTAAGAGTGTCTCCTTTTTTAAAAAAATTGAAAACAATCCAAATTAAAATCAATTATAAAACTACATAATATCTATATCAGCGCTATATAATTATGACGTAAATCTGAAATATGATTATTATATGATTGTTATATAGGGTTGTGGCGGACATTTTTGATTAAAAATAACAAGTTTTTATATGTATGAGTGACATCGCAATTTACTTTGATATAATGGCTGCCACATGATATATATGTAGTACGTATATATTTGTGTTTCCTGGGTAGGATTAATGCCCGGGGTTGCTCAGGCAGCCAGCGATTTTTCCAATATTTGAAGTCCAAACTATCGATAGGAGCAATATTCAATCTGCTAACAAGTGAGCGCACACATATGTTCAAAAATGACATAAACAATTTTTTTTATCTCAACATCGGCCCACTTTAGGTAGGCAGCCAAAGCGGTTTGGGATACTTTAATATACTTCTCATCAGTTCTTCAAGGTTTCATCCTGCTAACAAGTGAACACCGTTATTTTGCAGTGGGATCTTGGACTAAAGAGATAATCTAAATATTTCAATATTTTGAAAATTAATGTTTTTAATTAGCTGTCAATTCTTAACAAATTCAGATATTGACTTCCGGTTTTCGGCATTAGATTTCTCAAACATTTTTCTATAAGGAGCAGCATTTATAAAAAATTTGAGGTCCTTTGTTAAGCGGAATTTTGAGAACTTTTACCAAAGGAAAACAAAGACATTTTTGTAAGTTTTTATTGGTTGAATTTAATCAACTCGCGTTTGGGAACGGAATACAATAAATACTTCCGGTCTTAAACATATAAAAGAAAAAGCTTTTACATATCCTATACTGAAAACCGGAAGTCATTATTGTATTCCGTTCCCAAATAGTCCAGGCATTTTAGATAATGTTTTGGCAAATAGGGGAAAAAATGATAGATAGCTGAATTTTGGTATATACGCTAATAATGGCTTCTAGTTTAACATACTAAAAGTCCTAAACGATATCGCGTGTGCTTCCATTGCTACGACCTTGTAAAGACCTTGAGAATGAGATTTTTGCATATAACTCACGAACGGTGACACCAATTAAAATTTTTTTACGAAAATGTTGGTAATTTAATGTACTACAAAAAGGCCCTTACCAATTTTATCGTCAGTTTATTTATTTCCCTCAAAATCGGGAAAAGGCTAATCACTGTTTTGGAATCGTTGAGAGCCCGTGAATTAGACTTCCGGTTTCATAAAAATAGCTGCCATTTATGAATGGAATATACTATCGACTTCCGCTTTGCGGCATTTAATTCCTTGCATATTTTTCTATTAGACGTATATATTTTTTAACTTCATCAGGCTTTGGTTTAGCCGGAATTTTAAGTTATTTTAATTTTAGTATATTACTAATTTCTGTATTCTGTATTTCTGAACGAATAAAAATACAGACTTCCGGTTTTCAGCGTTAGATTCTTTGAACATTTCTCTATTAAACACATTATAGTATACCTGTTTTACAATTATTATTAGTACTACATTAAGTTATCGTTTTATGACGTTGTAAGCAGAAACAGTAAAAATAATTAAATAAATAATAATAATTTGTAAAACACTGTGTATGACTAGCCCATAATAGTTCTAAATTACTCGGATGAATTGTCAATTGTCTTCACACCAAAGATTGAGGTTAGGTTAATATGAATACAAATTTGTAAATAAGAAATGTTGCTTTATTTAAAAAGTCGTAGATATAACATCGTATTTGACTCGCAAATAATGGCTATAATTCACTCGGATGATTTATTAACTCGCCTTCGGCTCGTGAATAAACTTTCATCCTCTTGAATTATAGACTATATTATTTGCTCGTTAAATAATATACTATTATTCAATATATTTATACTTTTTATATTGAATAAAAAATTTCTATAACTTCCCTGTGCTTTCTTACAAAATATCATTATATTTCGGCTAAACGAAGATGTTTCAACATTTTTAGTATAATGTATTCGATAAAGAAATGTTCCAGGAATCTAATGCTGAAAACCGGAAGTCTGTATTTTAATTCGTTCAGAAATTACACTTGTTCAAACATGACAAATAAAAAATATTTCTATAATTTTCCTGTGCTCTCTTAAAGAAAATTACTAGATTTCGGCTAAACGAAGATGTTTCAACATTTTTGATGTAATGTATTTAATAGAGAAATGTTCAAGGAATCAAATGCTGAAAACCGGAAGTTGATATTTTTATTCGTTCAGAAATTACACTTGTTTAAACACAACAAATTTAAAAAAATTCAATAATATCCTTGTGTTCTCTTAAAGAATACCATTAGATTTCGGCTAAACGAAGATGTTTCAACATTTTTAGTATAATGTATTCGATAGAAAAATGTTCAAGGAATCTAATGCCGAAAACCGGAAGTCAGTTTTTTATTCGTTCAGAAATAACACTCGATTAAACATAATAAATGAAAAAATTAGTAACATACTAAAATTAAAATAACTTAAAATTCCGGTTTAACCAAAGCCTGATGAAGTTAAAAAATATATACGTCTAATAGAAAAATATGCAAGGAATTGAATGCCGCAAACCGGAAGTCGATAGTATATTCCATTCATAAATGGCAGCTATTTTTCTGAAACCAGAAGTCTAATTCACGGGCTCTCAACGATTCTAAAACGGTGATTAGCCTTTTCCCGATTTTGAGGGAAATAAATAAACTGACGATAAAATTGGTAAGAGCCTTTTTGTAGTACATTAAATTACCAACATTTTCGTAAAAAAAAGTTTTTAATTGGTGTCACCGTTCGTGAGTTATATGCAAAAATCTCATTCTCAAGGTCTTTACAAGGTCGTAGCAATGGAAGCACACGCGATATCGTTTAGGACTTTTAGTATGTTAAACTAGAAGCCATTATGAGCGTATATACCAAAATTCAGCTGTCTATCATTTTTTCCCCTATTTTTTTTATAATTCCTGGACTAAAACGCGAGTTGATTAAAATCAACCAATAAAAACTTACAAAAATGTCTTTGTTTTCTTTTGGTAAAAGTTCTCAAAATTCCGCTTAACTAAGGACCTCAAATTTTTTATAAATAATGCTCCTTATAGAAGAATGTTTGCGAAATCTAATGCCGAAAACCGGAAGTCAATATCTGAACTTGTTAAGAATTGACAGCTAATTAAAAACAAGAATTTTCAAAATATTGAAATATTTACATTATCTCTTGAAGAAAATGTTTAAGCCTAGACTGAACCAAGAGTGAATTTCAAAAAAAATATAAAGCATGTAATAGAAGAATGTTCGAAAAATTGAATACAGAAAACCCGAAGTTAATATCTTTATAAATCCCGAAATAACAGCTGAATAAACACAAAAATTACTAAATTTTATCTAATTTTACTTTAAGAAAATTTCCAATTTGTGACTAATTGAGAGCCTCAAAAATTATAAAAATAATGGGTATTATAGAAAATTGTTATAGAAATCATATGCTGAAAACCGGATGGCGATATTTTTGTCCGTTAAAATATGGAAGTCATTATTGTGTCAAGAGAAAATATTACCACTTGATTTAAATTACTGAAAATTTCCTAAACGCATTTTTATTATTTTTTCGAAAACAGATTAACTGACATAAAAATCCCATGCATCATTTTTATAGAGAATTTTGTGCTCTATAACCTCATATAAATGTTTTTCTCGTAATGATAAGCTAAAGATGAGTTAAACCTAAAAAACCGGAAATAGCGATGATTTCCGGAAACTTTTGATATGTTAAAAAGCACATTTTTCTGTATTGGATTCCGTCGAGAAAGCTTTTGTTGCAATTTGTCCGAAGTTTGAGGCATTTTTATCGTAAATTCCCTGGACTAGTAATAAAAATCGTGGTTTTTACCCCCTCCCCAAGTTAGCACAGGGCCCTCGAGGTCGAAAACTCATATTCGACATCCCAGAGTATCCCTAAATAACGTGTCAAAATTTCAGTAAGTTCGGAATACTTTCCAGGTAAAAGTGCCTGCCGACTGGACTAAAAAGTATGAGGGGTGTCGGATGTAAGCGAGATTTTGTACTAATAGTACGAGATCCGGTATAATAAATATATACCCTCATCTGTTATTTAATGATAATAAAGAATATATGCTAGATAATGTATAAATTGATATATCGCAAATAGGTTGCCTAGCTAAATCACGTGCCGATGATGTTAAACAATTAAATGTTTGATTAAATTTTTTTGATCAACTTCCCCGAATAGTTATTTATGAAAGTCGAGCATCAGCTGAGAGAATATACCCCAAGGAATTCAAAAAATAATGGTTGCCTACTTCCCCTCTGCGCAACTATGGAGTTGCCAGGTATAAACAGGTAAGTTAACGTTAATAATATACCCTCATAAGTTATTTAATCGAATTACATATCAAATGAAAGCTTATTTTATTCCCAATCCAACCATATTAGGTTGCCTTATCAAAAAGTTTGTTGAATCCATGGTTACCTAGATTTAAGATATTAAATTTTCTGCGCGAGCGTTGAGAGTGACAGAGAAGCGTTGCGCGCGCAATTCCATATGACAATCACTCATACATATTATAGGTAAATTATATCAGTTTTTGTTTTTACACGGTTTTATTTCACTTCATCACTGTATTCAGTCTGGGGTAAATCTTAAAATCAATATTCGACTCTATTCTATTTATCCAATTTACTACTAATTTTGCACACATACGTATTTGCAATGGAAATTTTATATTTTGTTCTATTTGACAAATTTGGGGGCCCACAAATGAGGCCTATTTTTTACCTCTCGCCACTCATATCTGTAAGAGAGGTATTGTAATCATGCTAAAATTTCGATAGTGAGTTTTCAATGGATAAGCACGTTTTGAGGTCCCTAGAACACGATTTTGATAATTTCGCGATGATGTCTGTGTGTGTGTGTGTGTCAGTGTGTCAGTGTGTCAGGATTGATGTTGGAGGTACGATAACTCAAATACCACTGAATAAAAAATTTTGAAATTAGGTATACAATATTCTGACACCCTAGATTAGATCTGATTAGATTTTGGTGTTGATCGTGCAACCGGAAGTGGTAGTTTCTTGAAGATCTGAAGAGTTTTTCTGGAATATTCTCAAAATTTATGAATTAATAGGAATTTTTTAAATAAAATTGTATACTAAATGTTACTATCTACAATATGTATTCAAAACGTTGTTTCTATCTAGCACCATTTTCCAATTACAAGAAGTTAAAAATTCTACAAATTTGTTACAATTTTGATTTATCTGCCTACCTATGGAAACAAAAAATAAAATATTTGAGTGTTAATGTCACATGAATTTTTGACTTTTTGGCAAATTGAAATGGAAAATATGAAATGTCATTTAGTATTTATAAGGTCATAATAAACTTTCATAATATTATAAAAACTACAATTCCCGAATTCCCTTCTAGTACAATGGTATATTTGTGAGTAAGTACTACATAATATATACTTATATTAGAAAAATAAAAATAGTAGAGTATGGCGAGAGGTTATGTGTTGACCACATCGGATTTTCTTACGCGGAAACGGTAAAACATACGGGATTAATTTTTTTACATTTTAACTCCTTGTATTTAGTAACTTAATTGCACAAAGTGTCAAAACTTTTGGGGGCCCACAAATGGGCCTACTCAATATTTCATATATATAATTGAAGAATGGGAGATATTAAACTAAATAACTTGATTTTCATTCATATGTTTAAATTATATCTGATTTTTTCCAGTTCTAAATATCAATATTTAATGGATTAAAATAATATTTTTTATAAAACATGTTTAATACGGCCGAGCCCGATGTCGCCGCGTCGGCTGTTATATGTTATATTCAGTGTTAAATATCTACAATAAATATTGAAGATAGAGTTCCGTAACTACAGACTTTTATTTAGCAAATTAATCGCTCTTTCAGATTCTTTTAACCGTTTTTCGATATCTCTTTTTAGTCCAGGCATTTTAGATAATGTTTTGGCAAATAGGGAAAAAAAATGATAGACAGCTGAATTTTGGTATATACGCTCATAATGGCTTCTAGTTTAACATACATAGGGGTGTATTCTGAACACACTCCGTTAACTTTGAACGGACCGTTAAATTTAAACGGACCGTTATCTGATAATTGCTATTCTAAAAGGGTGCTCCGTTATATTTTATAACGGAGATACGTAAACTATCTCCGTTAAAAGTGAATATCTGAACGGATGCTGTTGTAATGCCGTTATGTCAAACGGATGGAATAATTTTGAAGAAAAACACATTATTAGCTCTTCTCAACGTTTTATAATGTAATAAATACGTAGGTAATGAATAAAATCAAGTTATTTAAACATGTTTTACTAAAAAATTATTATTTTTCTAAAATATATTTTCATTTGTAACCTGTAATTTGAATTCTTATGAGATATGTAAAACCTCAAATTTTATCTGTTTTATTTTGCTGATTTTCATTAATCAATTAATTTGATTGGTAATTCAGGAACAGTTTAGCAAAGGTTGTTTCATCCGCTAATATTATATGAGAGTAGGTAATACTAATACATATAATAATAAAAAATCTGACGTGGCCATCACACAACCTTCCGCCATATCTAGACTTTAAACAGAAATGTATACGTACAATCCGGTGCCCATTTAAAATATACAAATAAAAATCTAAAATATTCAAACACAGAAATTTGCATCACCTGAATAAAAATCTGACGTGGCCATCACACAACCTTCCGCCATATCTAGACTTTAAACAGAAATGTATACGTACAATCCGGTGCCCATTTAAAATATACAAATAAAAATCTCAAATATTCAAACACAGAAATTTGCATCACCTGAATAAAAAGATTCATTCACAGGAAAACAATGCTGTGTTGAAGCCATCCTCCGTTCAATTACTACATTTAATATCTTACTTGGGACTTATATGGCGCTAGTATACCAACTTGTCACCCGTCTCACCTGTCAATATTTTTTACGCAGAAACAAAAATCAACCGATCATGGATTACAAGATATCAACGTTTTATTTGAAAAATTTATTTTTTAAATTTTACTGCAGTTCTTTAATGCTACCAGATAAAGACAATTTTTTTATAACGTAAGTTGCAAATAACTTTTCCTCTTATTCTTATTACAAATAAATACTATATTTTTCCAAATTTATATACAATTTTGACAATTAACCTTTTCAATCTTCAAAAAATATCACTTCCGATGCAGATATTTGTACCAAAATCTACGGAGCTCTTCCAATTTATATACAAATGTTAAATACCAAATATCAAAATTTTCGGGTAATTCGTATTTGAGTTATGCGACTAACACCCCTTGACCACACACACACACACACACACACACACACACACACACACACACACATACACACAGACATCATCGTGAAACTATCAAAAATGAGTTGTAAGGACCCTAATTCGTGCTCATCCACTAAAAATTCACCACCCGATTTTTTGCATGATTCCAATACCTTCCTTTACAGGTAAGCGGAAGGTAAAAAGATTCATTCAGAGGAAAACTCTGCTGTGTTGAAGCCATCCTCCGTTCAATTACTACATTTAATATCTTACTTAGGAGTAGGACTTATATAGCGCTAGTATGCCAACTTGGCACCCGTCTCACCTGTCAATATTTTTTACGCAGAAACAAAAATCAACCGATCATGGATTACAAGATATCAACGTTTTATTTGATAAATTTATTTTTTAAATTTTACTGCAGTTCTGTAATGCTACCAGATAAAGACAATTTTTTTATAACATAAGTTGCAAATAACTTTTCCTCTTATTCTTATTACAAATAAATACTATATTTTTTTATATTAATATTAATTTATATACAATTTTGACAATTAACCTTTTCAATCTTCAAAAAATATCACTTCCGATGAAGATATTTGTACCAAAATCTAAGGAGCTCTTCCAATTTATATACAAATGTTAAATACCAAATATCAAAATTTTCGGATAATTCGTATTTGAGTTATGCGACACACACACACACACACACACACACACACACACACACACACACACACACACACACACACACACACACACACACACACACACACACACACACACACACACACACACACACACACACACACACACACACACACACACACACACACACACACACACACACACACACACACACACACACACACACACACACACACACACACACACACACACACACACACACACACACACACACACACACACACACACACACACACACACACACACACACACACACACACACACACACACACACACACACACACACACACACACACACACACACACACACACACACACACACACACACACACACACACACACACACACACACACACACACACACACACACACACACACACACACACACACACACACACACACACACACACACACACACACACACACACACACACACACACACACACACACACACACACACACACACACACACACACACACACACACACACACACACACACACACACACACACACACACACACACACACACACACACACACACACACACACACACACACACACACACACACACACACACACACACACACACACACACACACACACACACACACACACACACACACACACACACACACACACACACACACACACACACACACACACACACACACACACACACACACACACACACACACACACACACACACACACACACACACACACACACACACACACACACACACACACACACACACACACACACACACACACACACACACACACACACACACACACACACACACACACACACACACACACACACACACACACACACACACACACACACACACACACACACACACACACACACACACACACACACACACACACACACACACACACACACACACACACACACACACACACACACACACACACACACACACACACACACACACACACACACACACACACACACACACACACACACACACACACACACACACACACACACACACACACACACACACACACACACACACACACACACACACACACACACACACACACACACACACACACACACACACACACACACACACACACACACACACACACACACACACACACACACACACACACACACACACACACACACACACACACACACACACACACACACACACACACACACACACACACACACACACACACACACACACACACACACACACACACACACACACACACACACACACACACACACACACACACACACACACACACACACACACACACACACACACACACACACACACACACACACACACACATATATTTTTAAACGGAGTCCGTTTGATAATTTCCTAGTAACGGAATGTGTTTAGAATACACCCCATAGGGGTGTAAAAATAAAATAAAATTTAAAAATATAATTTTAACGGATCTGTTAAAAATTTCTATTCGGAAGGCCACGTTTTTACGGACCCGTTAAAATAAAAAATTGTAACGGACTCCGTTTAGGTCTACTATGAACAGAGATGCATATTTCGTTTTGTAAACAGTGTTCCCAATAATTGCATAATTATCGTTACATTAATTTTTAATTGTATTTCAAAATATTACAGGCAATTTGGAAGAAATTATATTTTTACTGTTCTATAAATTCTCTTCTATATTATACAGTATTACTTTGACTTAAAATTCTATAATTTATTTATTTTATTTTGACATTATTTTACATCATATTTAAACACTGATTTCGGTTATTTGTCTGTTTTTATGACATGACATGTGTCAAACTTTAAATCTACTGCATGCTGCATATTTTGTAGATATCATTTTTAATATATACCTCTACCTGCATACCTGCATACCTGCATTAGGCAATACGAATATTTAATATTTAAAATAAATAAGTAATAGGTAGATAGGTAAACATGAAATAATTATTGGAATAAAAATTATAAAGTAGGTACCAGTATTTTTTATTATTATATTACTCTACTATAATATTAGCGGATGCAACAAGCTTTGCTAAACTGTTCCTGAATTACCAATCAAATTAATTGATTAATGAAAATCAGCAAAATAAAATAGATAAAATTTGAGGTTTTACATATCTCATAAGAATTCAAATTACAGGTTACAGATATATTTTAGAAAATAATAATTTTTTAGTAAAACTTGTTTAAATAACTTGATTTTATTCATTATCTACGTATTTATTACATTATAAAACGTTGAGAAGAGCTAGTAATGTGTTTTTCTTCAAAATTATGCCATCCGTTTGACATAACGGCATTACAACAGCATCCGTTCAGATATTCACTTTTAACGGAGATAGTTTACGGATCTCCGTTATAAAATATAACGGAGTACCCTTTTAGAATAGCAATTATCAGATAACGGTCCGTTTAAATTTAACGGTCCGTTCAAAGTTAACGGAGTGTGTTCAGAATACACCCCTAAAAGTCCTAAACGATATCGCGTATGCTTCCAAGACCTTGAAAATGAGATTTTTGTGTATAACTCACCAACGGTGACAACAATTAAAAACTTTTTTTACGAAATTTAATGGTAATTTAATGTACTACAAAAAGGCCCTTACCAATTTTATCGTCAGTTTATTTATTTCCCTCAAAATCGGGAAAAGGCTAATCACCGTTTTGGAATCGTTGAGAGCCCGTGAATTAGACTTCCGGTTTCAGAAAAATAGCTGCCATTTATGAATGGAATATACTATCGACTTCCGGTTTGCGGCATTCAATTCCTTTTATATTTTTCTATTAGACGTATATATTTTTTAAATTCATCATGCTTTGGTTTAGCCGGAATTTTAAGTTATTTTAATTTTAGTATATTACTAATTTTTTCATTTATTATGTTTAATCGAGTGTTATTTCTGAACGAATACATTATACTAGAAATGTTGAAACATCTTCGTTTAGCCGAAATATAATGATATTCTTTAAGAGAACACAGCGATATTATGGATTTTTTAAAAATTTGTTGTGTTTAAACAAGTCTAATTTCTGAACGAATAAAAATACCGACTTCCGGTTTTCAGCATTCGATTCCTTGAACATTTCTCTATTACATACATTATACCAAAAATGTTGAAACATCTTCGTTTAGCCGATATCTAATGATTTTCTTTAAAAGAGCACAGGAAAATTATAGAAATTTTTTTTGTTTGTCATGTTTGAACAAGTGTAATTCGGCTAAACGAAGATGTTTTAACATTTTTAGTATAATGTATTTAATAGAGAAATGTTCAAAGAATCTAATGCTGAAAACCGGAAGTCTGTATTTTTATTCGTTCAGGAATTAAACTTGTTCAAACATGACAAATAAAAAATATTTCTATAATTTTCATGTGCTCTCTTAAAGAAAATCATTAGATTTCGGCTAAACGAAGATGTTTCAACATTTTTGGTATAATGTATTTAATAGAGAAATGTTCAAGGAATCGAATGCTGAAAACCGGAAATCGGTATTTTTATTCGTTCAGAAATTAGACTTGTTTAAATACAACAAATTTTTTAAAAAATCCATAATATCGCTGTGTTCTTTTAAAGAATATCATTATATTTCGGTTAAACGAAGATGTTTCAACATTTTTAGTATAATGTATTCGATAGAGAAATGTTCAAGGAATCTAATGCTGAAAACCGGAAGTCTGTATTTTTATTTGTTCAGAAATAACACTCGATTAAACATAATAAATGAAAAAATTAGTAATATACTAAAATTAAAATAACTTAAAATTCCGGCTAAACCAAAGCCTGATGAATTTAAAAAATATATACGTCTAATAGAAAAATATAAAAGGAATTGAATGCCGCAAACCGGAAGTCGATAGTATATTCCATTCATAAATGGCAGCTATTTTTCTGAAACCGGAAGTCTAATTCACGGGCTCTCAACGATTCCAAAACGGTGATTAGCCTTTTCCCGATTTTGAGGGAAATAAATAAACTGACGATAAAATTGGTAAGGGCCTTTTTGTAGTACATTAAATTACCAACATTTTCGTAAAAAAGTTTTTAATTGGTGTCACCGTTCGTGAGTTATACACAAAAATCTCATTTTCAAGGTCTTTACAAGGTCGTAGCAATGGAAGCACACGCGATATCGTTTAGGACTTTTAGTATGTTAAACTAGAAGCCATTATGAGCGTATATACCAATATTCAGCTGTCTATCATTTTTTTCCTCTATTTTTTTATAATTCCTGTACTATTTAGTTGTTGAGATAATGCCAAAAAAATATTTTTCACTATATTGTTTATAACTTTTGTAATAATTTTTATACCACTTTGTAGTTTTAATAATTCATTAAGGATTTCATTTCGAATCAAATGACACCAAGATCAAAATTTTAGCACCATAACAACTGAAATTATCTATTTTCAAACACAATTAAACGCTTCGACTAGGCCGGCGACTGTTACTTGTTCGTTCAGGAGTGGGGATGGCTGGAGGACTGTATATTCCGAGCGCCTCGATATAAACCTTTATGATAATAATAATAATAATAATAATATACAATAAATAATGTATACCTGAAAAGAGAAAATACAAATAATAATAATAATGAGTTCAGAAACTTTCTTCTAATCGATAATAATAACTTTATATAAATTTAATTAATTTAATTCAAATCACAAGCTGTATGGCAGACTTAATAAATTTTAAAACTTTTCATAAAATAATGAAAAGTTTCAACTAGGCCTGAAAGATTTCAATAAAATTTCATTTCATTGAAACTTTTCAAATGAAACTTTTCACACTTACATCAGATTTTTTGTATTAAAATTTTGTATTTTGCTATTGATAAATTTTGTATTCATTAAAACATATTTATATCATTATGTAATATTTTATTTGACTTTTACCAGTATTTAATTATTATTTACAAATAACTCGTTGCATCTTTGTCTGTCAAATGGAATTGCGCGCGCAACGCTTCTCTGTCACTCTCAACGCTCGCGCAGAAAATTTAATATCTTAAATCTAGGCAACCATGGATTCAACAAACTTTTTGATAAGGCAACCTAATATGGTTGGATTGGGAATAAAATAAGCTTTCATTTGATATGTAATTTGATTAAATAACTTATGAGGGTATATTATTAACGTTAACTTACCTGTTTATACCTGGCAACTCCATAGTTGCGCAGAGGGGAAGTAGGCAACCATTATTTTTTGAATTCCTTGGGGTATATTCTCTCAGCTGATGCTCGACTTTCATAAATAACTAATCGGGGAAGTTGATCAAAAAAATTTAATCAAACATTTAATTGTTTAACATCATCGGCACGTGATTTAGCTAGGCAACCTATTTGCGATATATCAATTTATACATTATCTAGCATACGAGTATATTCTTTATTATCATTAAATAACAGATGAGGGTATATATTTCTTATACCGGATCTTAGACTATAATAATATAAAATTATCATGCTATGATAAGATGATATCATGCTCTTTCTTAATTTCCAGAAATGGTCAAGATTCTTTATACCCTATCTGATCGGCGAATTCATAGAATTCATCTGTAACGTTATTGTCACAGTCATGTGGTTTATTTATATGTTCAAATTCCCATTGTCTGCAAATGTCTTCGGCATCGCTTTTGCTCTCATGTTCAGCCTTAGTGGTAAGTACTCTATTTATTATTTATTTGATAAAAGTTTGTGCACGAACAAAGTATTGGAAAAGCATGAGTATGAATCATAAAAAATTACAAGTTAGCTGTAGCTATGCAATAATTTTAATAATATAATAATAATAATAATTTAGTACGAAATCAGTGAAATTTCTCTTGCATTTTAAGTAGGTACCTATTGTAATTTTTTTTGTTGAAATATTTAACCTTAAACAAACTGGGCAGTACATACTTTTAAAATAACGCGAAATAACACACTGTCCACGAATTCGAAAAAAAATTCTCAAAATTTTGCAAAATGAATCGCATTCTACATGACGGGAAAACCCGAAAATGTATTGACCGAAAGTGCAAAAACCGAATGTTGCATAGCAAATTCTAAAAATATTTCAACCGAAAATACATTTCTCGAAAATGCATTCATCGAAAGTGCTTTTTTTCAAAAATGCATTGACCGAAAGTGCAAAAACTGAATGATGCACATTCCGAAAAAAGAAGCAGAATGTGCGCACGCAATGAATAAGTTGACTTTTTTAGGTCGTGCGCACACGGCTTCTTTCGCTTTCGGCTAATGCATTATCGGGTGATGCATAGTTTCGGTTCATGCATTTTCTGTCGAAACATTTTCGGAATTTGCATCATTCGGTTTGTGCACTTTCGGTCAATGCAGTTCCGAGAAATGCATTTCCGGGTAATGCATTTTTGGAATTTTCTACATTCTGTTTTTGCACTTTCGGTCAATGCATTTTCGGGATTTTGCATATGCACCCCTAATGACACATTTTTAGAGCCACTGTTTCAATTAGTATTTCCAACATTATTAAATTTAGGTTAAATATTACGTTTTTTATCTCAAGAACTAGTGCTTTAATTTTTTTTCATTTTTTAATATGGTATTACTAGGTACATGTCTAGTGCCATGCCGAAGTTTCATCCCATATAAATGCAATTTCGCGTTGTTATAGTAAAAAAAACGAAAAATAGTAAAAGTTAATCAATACCTTATTTAAGCTAAAAATCATTGAGATAACTATGCACGAAATTATTTTAAATATATTCCTTTTAACACTAATCAATGTATTTTTGCATTATAATGAATTGTTTATAACGTTATACACAAAAATTTAAATAAATAGTAAAAATCATAAAATTATTATCACAAAAACTGTTGCTTGTATAAGACTGAATTTTATTATGTGCATAATAATATAGTCATATTTATTTCCCAAAAAATCGCGTTAAAAGTAAATGTTAAACAAAAGAGATATTAAATAAACAATCAATACCAATGCTTGAAATTCTATAAAAGCATCATATCAGCAAAGACAAAGGTCTTTTAGTTCAACACATAGTAGTTTATTATGTTTGAAAGTAAAATAAACGTTTTATTAACATTTTTTGCAACTATAATTTATCGGGCCGGCAAGTAGTGACATGAATAGCGGTAGCGCGTGAGAGATAATCGTACTACACTCCCCTACTCTAACTACACAACAATACTGTAACGAGCGGCGCCTGGGTGGCGGCGGCCAAGTGACCTGCACGAACCAGTGCGCTAAGTCTAGCCGGCGCGCTATTGTGTTGAAGGCGCCGGGAGTGGATGAATCATCGTGTCATGCGGCACGGTAATTAATTTAATGACTTTCTGGAAAGAATCTATGGAATTCTTCTAGAATTATCGGCTGTGGATATATAAACGCTACCCGACCGTTAGACGTTAGAATTGTGATATAAATAGAAGTCTAGGTTTGAATGGTGACATAAATAGAACTAAATATTCATGTATTGTGACATAAATAGAGTTTAATGTTATTTAGTGATTAAATAAATAATTATAGTG
>OX384035.1:18897803-19137803 GCA_947534325.1 Agonum fuliginosum | reverse complement strand
TTAACAGTCCAAATAAAAATTACGTTTGAAGAGTTTGACACTTGAAATTAACCAAATTTAAAAACTGGCTAATAAAGTATTCTTGTTTTTATCTGAAACTTTAACATCTAGATGGCGTGAACAAGTACCTATATCCCATCTATATCTGACCTGTGTAGGCTCTTTTGACATGCGGTGTAAACAACCTGGGTCTGGACCTAGAATAGGTCAGATATAATAAAAAATAGGTCTCCCGGTGTAAACTAGGCCATTGTCAATCGAAATCGGTACCTACGTTGGTTGGACTATAAAATAAATTACAAAAAGTAGCCTAACAAAAACCAAATTCACATATTACAGTGTCAAGGCGGGAGGTTATGTGCTGGCCAGAACAGATTTTTTAAGTTATTTTGATGATATATTTTTTGGAATTCATTTTCGAATATTTCTAAAATAATATTAACAACTATTGTAAATTTTTTGAGGGCACCTTAAGTCCTCCATCTTCGTTTATTTTTACATTTGTATATGTTTTATTGAAAAGTAAAATTTCATTTTTGTCATTTAATTCTGAACTTCCTAATAAACTTTCAATACAAAAATTACAGTTGAATTTATCTATGCATTTTTTCGCTAGATATCCCGCGAAATATTTAACTGAACTTTCTTGTTCAAGAACATGCGGATTAGAATAAGAAGATGATGAAGATGACACGCTATATGAACTTATACAGTTTGAAATATTTGTATTATTATCATTCGAAGTACATGTATTAGTGGTGGGGGAGGTTACACTGTCTTTTAAATTTAATAGAATATCAGAATCTGATTCACAATTTGTGGATGTGGATTAAAGAATTTATTGTATTACAACGAAATATTGTTCGCAAAGTTCTTGCAGTTGGATTACGATTATAGCCGCCCTTTTGCCTAAAGATAGAAAATAAATTCTCTAAAATATCTTGATTCAGCCTGTTCGTTATAATAAAGTTAATATTTAAATCATTTTTTTCTGCTTCGAAAAGTTGTAGTATTCCATTTATATAGTGATGGGTCGTTCATGAACGAGTCGTTCAAAATGAACGACTCATTTTAGTGTGCCGTGAACGAACGACTCTTTAGTTCGTTCAGCACGGCACACCAGTTCACACTAGCTCCGTGCTACTATTTAGCCTCCGCTCACCGCTCCGCTCGCTGAACGCAGAAAGACGAACGAGTGCGAGTGGAATGAACGAAACGAACGAAACATACATACAGCGCACGGTGCTGAGTGCTGTGTATTCTGAGAAGCGTGGCGTTTCTGTTGTACGGCCAACAATGAAAATAATCAACAATATGGGAAGTGGAAACAATGTAGGACTGGAAAGTAAATGCAAAAAATACATTAATGTAAAAGTAATAGTAACATTTTGCTAAATTTGTTGAACATTCTTCAAAATGTTGCCAGACAATAGGTACTCCTTTTTGCAGAATTTTTATTTTGTTTATTTTCCATTGTCAATATACATATACAACTACAATAAGCAACGTTCAATAATCTATTGTTTGCAGCAACGAGTAATCAAGACGAGAACACAACTATCAACTAAATGCTAGGTTCATGCAGTTTGGCACATGTCACATCGCTGCGCATCGCACATGCACACAAGGCGAGCGCACAGTGCTGTGAGCATGAGCACATGAGCAAAGCAGCTCAGCTGAGCAGCACACTAGCACGGTAGCACGGTGTCATTTGAAACGCACAGTGCTGTTTTACAGAGTCGTTCAAATGAACGACTCAGTGTGAACGACTCACTTTACTGAGCGGAGCGAAATGAACTGACTCACTAAAAATGAACGATAGACCCATCACTACATTTATAGTTTGAACCAGCCCATTAAAACAGGGTGGTTTACTGATTTTATTAGATTTGTAATCTATTTTTACAAGGTTGTTTAATTTGTTTACAGCCTCCTGCATTGTTGTTTTAACAATATTTCTATCATCATCTGATAATGCGCATGTATAAGGGTTTGGAGTAAAACGCGTTTTGCTATTAAGGCAATCGAATAGATTATTCATAAAAATAATAAAATCAGCGGTGTTATGTGCCGTATCTGATTGTAATTCTTTTGTGCTAATACATGTCTTCATTGTGGCTGCCATTGTGTTACTTAACACTTGTAAAGCCCTCTTAACATTCATATTTTGAAAATTATTCGGAGATAAATGTGAATCATTAATTTTTGTCAGTGCTCTACTTTTTTTACTCCTTTTGTCTATTTCATATGTTTTTCTAATATCTGAATATGAAACTCTATTATTTTGAAAAAGAAAATCGCCAGATAACAAATTATTCCTAAAATTTTTGAACAAATGAGGTGTGCCAAATAAAGTATATATTTTTGTATTTTCAATTTCAAAATACAGCTTTTTAGTCCAGGAATTATAAAAAAATAGGGGAAAAAAATGATAGACAGCTGAATTTTGGTATATACGTTCATAATGGCTTCTAGTTTAACATACTAAGGCCCGGTTTTACCATTGATAGTTAAATTTTAACTAATAGTTAACTAATAGTTATATATTTTTTCCGTTTTACAAGTGGTAGTTAACCACCAAACTGATGGTAAACTGTGAATTACTGTAACTACTACCTATTCTGTTAGTTAAGTTGTAGTTATACAATCTGACATAAAACAAAAAAAGATTAATTTTTTTGACACATTGTATTACGAAGCGTCAATTTTCTGAAATGTTTAATTGGGATTTTGATGATCATGACGACATTTTATTGAGACGTCCAAAAATAGTAAGAGACCGAATAAATCATTTTGAAAGATGGGATCGGCAAGATTTTATGCGCTTTCTTCTTTCTCCAAGAACTGTGGAAAACATATTATTAGAAGTGGAAGATGCAATAGCGCATCCAAGCAATAGGTTTTTCATTTAAATTCTTTATTTCAAATAATATTTGACGATTGTCACGATCTTTATAGGAACAAAGCTTTGTCGGCAGAAGACCAACTTTTATTTACATTACGATTTTACGCTACATGATCTTTTATTAGTATAGCTGGTGATTTTATTGGTGTCAGTAAACAGCGAGCACAACAGTGGCTCGAGTTACCTCAGCCATAGCTTCTTTACGACCAAGAATTATAAATATGCCTGAAACCTCTGAAGACGTAGCGTTGTGCCGACAGAAATTTTATAATATTGCCAGATTTCCGCGCTTCATAGGTGTTATCGACTACAGCCCTGTTAAAATACAGTCACCGGGCGGAAATAATGCTGAAATTTTTCGTAAGGAAACAGTTTTTCTCGTTAAATGTGCAAACTGTAGCAGACGCTGATTATAAAATAAGAAATATTGTGGCACGGTTGCCAGGATCATCACACGATGCACATATATTTAGAAATTCTCGGTTGATGCATTCATTGGAAGCTGGCCGCTATCATGATTCGGTTATCCTGGGTGATAGCGGATATCCTATTAAAAATTATTTAATTACCCCTCTTAGACGAACTCAAAATGAAGCAGAAAATTTGTTCAATGTATATCAAATTCGAACTAGAAATCCAGTTGAAAAATCTTATGGCATTTGGAAGAGATGATTTCCAGGCCTAGCAGCAGGTTTTCGGGAACATTCTTGAATTTTGTTTTTTTCTACAGAAGTATTTTTATTAACTAAATTATATGTGCCTGGAGTTTCTTCTATGACAATTAATTTATTGTTGATAGCCTAATCAACAATATGTATTGCATCATCTAATGCATTGTCGCAACTATTTCTATTTCTATTAATTCTGCTTGATTGTTTTCTATATTTTGGAATATTTCTAATACTTAAATTACATGTATCACAAGCACAACGTAATGTCTACATTCTGCATCATATCATTATTTTCGAAATCGTCATCATGGAGAGGTGGTAACCAGTTCTTAATAATGAGTTTTTATTTCTCAAAAACTTTTGTTTACAGTCTTTTTTCATATTTCGGAATTTAGTTTTGGGTGATTCTGCGTCACGAAAAACTCCCATTTTATTTTGGCTGTTAAATTCATTTTCAATTTGAGACCACACGTTTTTCTTCTGATCCCAAGTCGTTTGGCCACTTTTTTATTTTCAATAATACGTTCATATTTTGTTACAAGTTGCATAAGAAATTCTTGTTCCCTCGCAAAATTATTGCTTTTTTTTCTTGTCCATTTTAACACAATTTAGTTACATTAATTAGTTAAACGTCAGAAAATTTAACGAAAACAAAGGTGATTTTTTTCACCGGAAGCAATGTACTCTATTCAAAACAACTACCAACATTGCAAATTTAATACAAAACTTCTGATTACGTAACCAACAGTTTGAAATGTATTGTCAAACATAATAAAATATAACTAGTAGTTAACCACTACTTATATATAACTAATAGTTACCGAACTACAAATTAAACATCAGATTGAAAAACCGGCCCTAAAAGACCTAAACGATATCGCGTGTGCTTCCATTGCTACGACCTTGTAAAGACCTTGAGAATGAGATTTTTGCATATAACTCACGAACGGTGACACCAATTAAAAACTTTTTGTTACGAAAATATTGGTAATTTAATGTACTACAAAAAGGCCCTTACCAATTTTATCGTCAGTTTATTTATTTCCCTCAAAATCGGGAAACCGTTTTGGAATCGTTGAGAGCCCGTGAATTAGACTTCCGGTTTCAGAAAAATAGCTGCCATTTATGAATGGAATATACTATCGACTTTCGGTTTGCGGCATTCAATTCCTTGCATATTTTTCTATCAGACCAGACGTATATATTTTTTAACTTCATCAGGCTTTGGTTTAGCCGGAATTTTAAGTTATTTTAATTTTAGTATATTACTAATTTTTTCATTTATTATGTTTAATCGAATGTTATTTCTGAACGAATAAAAATACTGACTTCCGGTTTTCGGCATTAGATTCCTTGAACATTTCTCTATTGAATACATTATACTAAAAATGTTGAAACATCTTCGTTTAGCCGAAATCTAATGATATTCTTTAAGAGAACACAGGGATATTATTGAATTATTTTTAATTTGTTATTAGCAATTAGTGGTTTCCTTCCTAGACAACCAAGATCTTGTATCCCCTCAATAATATCCATTTGAGGTGAATATTCTAATTTATGCATCAATGACATTTCATCAAAACAGAGCACGCATGATTTTTCTTTTGACGTCAAACAAGAAATTTTTTTCTCTAATTGTGCAAATAATTTGTTGCTAAATCCAGCTTTAAATTTAGAAGCACTCTGCCATTTCCTTATTGTAGACATTGCTGGTAGAACTATTTTTAAAGATCGCAGAAATTTATAAGTTGTTGGTGATTTATAAAAAATCATTAATGATAAATTTTTTTCTGTTAATGACCACGGTATGCGTCTTTTTCGCAACAGCATTTTTGCAAATGTTTTAGAAAAAAAATCTGACTTGGCCATCACACAACCTTCCGCCATATCTAGACTTTAAAAAGAAATGTAAACGTACAATCCGGTGCCCATTTAAAATATACAAATAAAAATATAAAATATTCAAACACATAAATTAGTATCACCTGAATCAAAAGATTCATTCACACGAAAACTCTGTGTTGAAGCAATCCTCCGTTCAGTTACTACATTTAATAGCTTACTTATATAGCGCTAGTATGCCAACTTGTCACCCGTCTCATCTGTCAATATTTTTTATGCAGAAATAAAAATTAACCGAACATGGATTACAAGATTTCAACGTTTTATTTGATAAATTTATTTTTTAAATTTTACTGCAGTTCTTTAATGCTACCAGATAAAGACAATTTTTTTATAACGTAAATTGCAAATAACTTTTCCTCTTATTCTTATTACTAATAAATACTATATTTATCCAAATTTATAGAAATTTTTGACACTTAATCTTTTCAATATTCAAAAAATATCACTTCCGGTGAATATATTTGTACCAAAATCTAATGAGCTCTTCCTATTCATATACAATTGTAAAATACCAAATATCAAAATTTTTGGATAATTCGTATTTGAGTTATCCGACAGACGGCATCTGCCCGGACCACACATACATATATATATATATATATATATATATATATATATATATATATATATATATATATATATATATATATATATATATATATATATATATACAGGGTGAGTCATCGAAATGCCCGTCGTCGATATCTCCCTTGTCGTTAAAAATACAGCATAAATTTATTAACAGAATTTTTCATCTACTCAAGGAGCATAACTTAAAATTATTTTCACATATACAGGGTGTTGCATAACGACTTGGCAATAATTGTTCGTCTTTTTTTTAATGAAACACCCTATATATTTTTATATATTTTGAATTGTATTTTATTTACCTATACGAAAATATAAGTTTCATTTTAGTTTTCCGCGGCGTTGCCAAGTTATTCAATTTTTTCTCTAAAAAAAGCCGAATACACGTATTGTTTTATAAAGGCGTACTGAAGTTATTTTAATAGTAAAAATTATGAATTTTTTTTTCTGTACAGCTGTAACTATACACTTTGTTCTGACATAACTTTTTTTAAATGTTATTATACAGGGTGTTCAATACAGAGTATCAAATTTACTCAATTTCAAATGGCTATAACTCGTATTTTTCAAATGGAACACCCTATATTTTATTATTCTGTTGTGTGTATTTTTGCATCTTCTTATGTTATAAAGGGTGTCCTATGCCTTAAAACATTAATTTAATTAATTTCGAAATTAATAATTTTAGACATAGGACACTCTTTATAACATAAGAAGATGCAAAAATACACACAACAGAATAATAAAATATAGGGTGTTCCATTTGAAAATGACGAGTTATAGCCATTTGAAATTGAGTAAATTTGATTCTCTGTATTGAACACCCTGTATAATAACATTTAAAAAAAGTTATGTCAGAACAAAGAGTATAGTTACAGCTGTACAGAAAAAAAAATTCATAATTTTTACTATTAAAATAACTTCAGTACGCCTTTATAAAACAATACGTGTATTCGGCTTTTTTTAGAGAAAAAATTGAATAACTTGGCAACGCCGCGGAAAACTAAAATGAAATTTATATTTTCGTATAGGTAAATAAAATACAATTCAAAATATATAAAAATATATAGGGTGTTTCATTAAAAAAAGACGAACAATTATTGCCAAGTCGTTATGCAACACCCTGTATATGTGAAAATAATTTTAAGTTATGCTCCTTGAGTAGACGAAAAATTCTGTTAATAAATTTATGCTGTATTTTTAACGACAAGGGAGATATCGACGACGGGCATTTCGATGACTCACCCTGTATATATATATATATATATATATATATATATATATATATATATATATATATATATATATATATATATATATATATATATATATATATATATATATACCCATAATACTATATGTAATAAATTTAAGAAAACACTTAAATCAGTGTGTAACACACTGTGTTCTCTTAAATTTATAATTATGCAAACTGCAACAGAGGAATCCATCAAGAAGACTTATGTAATATTTTTCATTTTATTTATATACTAATATATAAAATAATGAACTAGTGCGCTGCCAATGTAAATTACATTATTTTTTTATTATTTTACGAGAGGTGGTCTTGCGTCGTCCCTGTACTGCGGCCTTAAGGCCTATTGTACCCTCTGAAATTAATCCTCGTTGATGAGTCCTGTTTCTTTGATGAAGTCCAGGATTTGCTTCAATTTGATTCTTTTTATAGCCTCTAACTGCAATTTATTGGCTCCTAGGAGCCTGTGTCTACTGTTCACAAAAGCTTCACAGTGACATATCAGATGGAGGGGTGTTTCATCCTCTTCTCCACAGCCTCTGCATATTGGTTCTTCGATGAGTCCTAGTGTATGCATGTGCTTATTTAGTTCACAGTGTCCCGTTATAAGTCCTGTTAACAACCTTGTGTTGTTCTTACTCATTGTCAGTAAGTTTTCCGTCCTTTTTCTGGATGGTTCATCCAGTAAGACCTTAGCATGTCTTTGACCTGGTGACTCTTTCCAGTGGACTTTGTGCCATTGCCAAAGCAAAGTTTTGATCTCCTGCTTGGTTGTTTCGAATGAGACTCCACAAGCTGGTTCTGGTCCTATGTAAGGCAGTTTTGTTCCTTCCTTTGCTAGAAGGTCAGCTCTCCGGTTTCCTTCTACTTCTGAATGCCCGGGTACCCATATTAGTTTTACTTTGTTTCTTGCTCCTAACGCATTTAGCTCATGGATGCAGTTCAGGACTAAGCCCGATCCCGCTTCACATGATCCCAATGCCTTTAGTGCAGCTTGACTATCCGTTACTATGGAGATTTTCCTATCTGTGTAGTTGCTCTCCTGTAGTACTTGCACGCAAGCTAAGATAGCGTATACTTCAGCTTGAAATACTGTTGTATTTGTCCCGAGTCCAACCGACAGGTTGTGTCTCAGTCCTCTTACCCCATGTATTCCAGCTCCGGCTCCCTTGGTGGTCTTGGAGCCGTCCGTGTACATTACTATGTCCTCGTTTTTCACCGGGTTATTGTCATGTTCCCATGCATCCCTACCAGGAATTAGTATCCTGAAGGTTTTGTCAATGATGTACATTTTATTTACCCGATCTGGTGTCATCTGTAAGATGGGTTGTTTCTCTATCTCTGTGAAGATTGCAGAGTGTCCTATTCGAGAATTAT
This sequence comes from Agonum fuliginosum, assembly GCA_947534325.1. NCBI lineage: Eukaryota > Metazoa > Arthropoda > Insecta > Coleoptera > Carabidae > Agonum > Agonum fuliginosum. The sequence continues at coordinate 19,129,102 of OX384035.1, read as the reverse complement.
CTTCCTCTGATAGTATTTTCTGCCTGTATGCTCCACTGAGTGCCCTCGCTTTCACCACCAGATGAAGTGGAGGTAGACTCAGTAAAGTTTCCATGGCCGCTGTTGGTGTAGTTGACATTGCTCCTGTGATTCCTAAACAGGCTAATCGTTGCACCCTGCTTAGTTTATCTTTACAATGTTTTGTTAAAGTTCTTTGCCACCAGGCGAGGCTGGCGTATTCTATGACTGGCTTGATCATTACATTGTAAATCCAATAAGTCATTGCTGGAGACAAACCCCAGTTTTTTCCAAACATTCGCCTGCAGGCCCATAGGGCCCTGATGGCTTTATTTGTCACGTTTTCCACGTGTGATTTAAAAGTCAATCCGCTGTCTAGTGTTACGCCTAGATATTTGACTTCTTTCACCATCACTAGTGATTTTCCGTACAGATGTAACTGTTTTAGTCCGCCAAGTTTGCGTCTTCTTGTGAATGGTACGTTTGCGGTTTTTGCTGGATTTACTGACAATCCCTCTTTCTCGCACCACTTTTGGACAAAATTCAGGGCTTCCTGCATCATGTTTGATACGGTTTCCTCGAATTTACCTGTTATCAGGATGGTAACATCGTCTGCGTAGCCGATGGTTATGTAGCCTGCTTTATTCAGTCCTCGTAGGAGATCGTCCACCACAAGGCACCACAGTACAGGGGATAAGACCCCTCCCTGCGGACATCCTCGCGCAGCTCGTACCCCCACGATCTGATCGTTAAGCGAGGTGTAGATATCTCTGTTTTTCAGCATGTTTGAGATCCATCCACATACTGTGGGATGTATTCCCCTATTCTCTGCTGCTCTTTTTATGGATTCAAAAGAGGCGTTATCGAACGCCCCTTCTATATCCAGAAATGCTCCTAGTGCAACTTCTTTGTCTTTCAGTGTTTTTTCCATTCGTCGAACGACTTCGCATATAGCCATTTCGCACGATTTTCCTGATTGATAGGCATATTGGTATTTGTGGAGCGGAACTTCGCTCAGCACGGTATCCCTGATGTGTCTTTCGATCAGTCTTTCCAAGAGCTTGAGAAGGAAAGATGTAAGGCTAATTGGCCGAAACGATTTTGCCTGGGAGTAGGATTCTCGTCCCGGCTTGGGTATAAATACCACTTTTACCTGTCTCCACATCTTTGGTATGTACGCCAGTGCTAAACTAGCCCGTAGCATTGTACCTAGAATGGGTGTCAGTTGTTCTATCCCCTGCTGCAACATAGCTGGTATAATTCAGTCCATTCCTGGAGATTTTGGTAAAAATTTTTTTTATTGCCCATTTAATTTTTGACTGATTGATTACTTGTTTTGCAAGTTTCCAGTCATCCTTAGTTGCCCTTGTGAAAGAATCTACTAAGTTTTGTTGTTGATTTGTACTATCTTGTCCCAGGGTAACTGATTCTGGGAAGTGAGTTTGAAGCAAGAGCTCCAATGTCTCTTTTTCCCCCTCAGTGTGCTCCCCGGTGTCTTTTTTGAGAGAGCCAAGTTTGCTTTCTTTGCCTTTTAACAGAGCTTTTTGAAGTCTAGCACTCTCAGGTGTCTGTTCTAGTTCCTGACAATACTTCCTCCACGAATCTCTTTTCGCTTTCCTTATGGATTTATTATATTCCGTCAGTTTGGCTCTATAAGCCTCCCAATCTCCAGTTTGCCTGGCTTTGTTGAACAATCTCCTCGTATCAGTTCTCAGACGGGATAGTCCCTCGTGCCACCAAGGCACGTTCCTTGAGGTTCTTTTTTCCATTTCTGGGCAGCTGATTTCGAAGGCTGTTTTTATTGCAGTACGGAAATTGCTTTCCATAATTTCTAATTCGGCTGAGTTTGTCACCTTTCGAGGGCAACACTCTAACTCTATTTCTAATTGTTCTCTATAAAGATCCCAATTAGTTCTTTTTGGATCTCTGTAAGATACAGGTTTTGGTTTGTCTGATTCTATATCGAATCTAATATATCTATGGTCAGAAAGAGACGGCTCTTCTGAGACATGCCAGTTTTTTACCATACTGCATGCGTATATGGTACCAACTGTTATATCAATGACCTCCCTTCTACGGATGTCTACGAAGGTAGGTTCATTGTCCTTATTGGCTAACTCTAAGTTATTTGTGAATAAATAATCGAGAAGTGACTCACCCCGTTTATTGGTCCCAGTACTGCCCCAAACTGCGTGATGTGCATTAGCGTCGCATCCCACTAGGATTTGCCACCCTTGTGTCCGAGCGCGCTCCACCAGCTTCCTGAAGCCTTCTGGTGGTGGGTTGTCTGGTTGGTCGTAAGGCAGGTATGCGGATCCGAGTATTATCTCCCTCTCGCTCCCTGCTTTCGACACAACCAGTTTTGTGGCTACTACGTCACTGTAACATAAGTCCCATAGCGGTAATACATTTAGCTCAACTTTGAGTAATATACAGGCTCTGGGTCTAGGTTCTGAAGTGTCATAAATGATCCTTTTCCCCTTTCCCCCTAAGCCTTTGATTTCACCTTTATACGTCCAGGGTTCCTGGACTAAAGCCACATCGATATTGTGTTTAGTCATAAATGCACCGAGGGCAGCTGATGCGGTCCTACAGTGATGTAAGTTAATTTGAACAATGCGCAACATTGTATCTTACCTTTATTTGGTTGAATGTTGAGGATCCTCCGAAGACTCCTCAACATCCATCGTCTCCTTCTCCTCGACCACGTCTTCCTTCTTCTTGGCGAGGGCTTTAAATGTGACCTGTGTGAGGTTCACATATGGCTTGTGGTTCCACTTAGCCATCTTGTCCCAGGAAGTTTGGTCCATAAGGACAATAAGTTGTTGTCCTTTGGGATCCTTCTTCCTGTCTACTACCCTCCAGTTGTCGGTACTGAGCCCTTCATTCTGGGTGTGTAGCCTCTTAAGGATCTTGTCCGGTTCCTCCTTGGGTCCCGGTATCCACACCATCGCTCGCACCGGTTTTGGAAGGTCCTTAGCCTCGACGAATCTCAGCTTCGTCCCTTCCAAGGGTGTCTCTTGCTGCAATAGCCCGCCTAACCAGTCACGAGTGGCCTGGTCACAGCAGGTTATCCGCAGAGTCCCCTCCCGGTGTCTGCAATCTGTGAATTTTGGATGGATGTCCTCCGTGCATTACATAAATTGTTTCATGATTTTATCATTTCGAGGAAAATGCCACCCTCCAAATAAATTTGTTTTTTGCGTAACGCCCCGGTCTTTGTGACTAGTTTCATTAATAATTAAATTACTAATTTGCTCTCGCAAAAATGTACCATCTACATTTATCGATTAATTAATGATTCATTATAGTTCGTGTCAAATTTCAGTTTTTTATTTTCAATACTATAGCTAGAATCGTTGAAATTATTAAGCTATTAAAATAATAAGTGTAATTAATAAATAATCTTTCTTTTTTAAAATTGATTACTTTCAATATTTTAAAATTGATTCCTTTCAATATTTTAAAATAATACTGTTTATTTTAAGAATATGTGTATGAATATTATACAACTTAAACAATAAAATTATTTTAAATAAATATAAAGAAATATGGAATAGATTTATAGCAGAAGAAAAGAAATGCAAATGGAATAGAATGAAGTATATGCTACTACAGAGACATTGACGATTAACGGCTCAACTATGGCAATACAAGTGCTGATCTCTGGTGGACAACGGCTCTAGATAGTTGCCGTTATTTACACAGGGAAAATACATCTGTTTACGTAGTATACATAATCAAAGGTATAATGTTGGTAAAAAATGGATTGGTAAAAGAATTACGGTGGTAAAAAAGGGACGGTGGTAAATCGGCATTGGTAAATATGGGGGCAAATCCTATGCCATCATTGGAATATGTTAGATATGCCATCATAGGAATAAGTCAATATTTTCATTTGTCCGGGTGTGTAGTGTTATCTTACAAATATAACCTCGAAATAAGTATATCGTTATACATACAACTCCTACTGAATATATTCATGTAAATTTCATACCGATAACAAGCTTAACAAAAATAAAATCTAGTTACACAACCATCCGTTCATTTATAATATACTTGCAAACATTTTTGGAAACGATATTCGCTTTATGTCATATATATCAATTTAAAGAGAAAAAAATTCTCTCCGTTTAAAGCTTATTTTTCTCAATTACGTCGGAGTTTTTTATAATTCATTAAAATATGCATTAATTTGCTATGTTACCAATAAAATTACTAAATTTATGTTGGTATTACATACACACGTCATTATACGTAAAGTCAATGTTACCAACTGTATATTAACTTTAAAATTTTTACAAATTTATTTCAATTTATTCATATTAGAATTACTTCCTATATAACTTATATAAAAATTAATTTATTTTTAAATATATAGTATATTTAATTAAATTATCATTTGTACGATCATTTTATAGTAAATACAATTATTTTGCACGTTATTTTTCTCAACTACGTTGGCAACACTGGCTTTAGTTTACGTCAAAAAATTTTAGGTTATCGTTATATTAGTACATGGTATAAGATTTTCATCTTATTTATACATTATTATTTCTTATTATTATCAGTAATAATACATCATAACATCAATATTATTATTCATACTTTAATAATAAACTTCGCATGATATAAAAGTTGATGTATGTACATAATTATGCAAGGAAATAATGAACAGATAAATTGGAAGAAGACCAGAAGAAGCATATAATACCAAATGGGCTTATATATGTTTGAAACTATACCAAATTGTCTATAAATGTGAGTGGTACATGAAACTACGGAGGGTATACTCTAAACTTTTTATACTTTGGCGAAATGCAAGACGAACAATTTTTACACGACAACATTTACTTTGACAAATGGTTTCTTATTGAAGTTTCTACATTTTAAATATTTACTACATCTACTACAATTTTGCCATTATATATTTGTGTTGTTTAATTTTTTATTTAATGTTATTATTTTTCTATTATTTTAATAATAACAATAATACTGAGGAACTGAAACCTATATCTTGCGTTAGCTGTAGTAACTGTCACGAAATGGCGCAGTCTACATGGTTACAGCCGATAACAGGAATTTTTTTGGTCTGTGTGGTTAAATTTGATGTAAATATTGCTAAAAATCATTTTATTTTTAATTATATAATTTGTTGTATTATTATTATTATTTCTGTAATAAAGAAATTTACAAAATGTGATAATAAATTAATATCAACTCATTTCGTTACTTGCAATTCTTAGCTAATAACCAATTTTCTTTTCCAGCAATTTACAAAATAATTTTAAATTAAACATGTAGACTGATATTGGGTATTGTCGTCTGAGAATGTTCCTGTTTAGTTCGGTAGGATCTAAACAAATTCTAATCAATATTATATTATATATGAACACGGACAGATATATTAGAATAATAATTTTATAATTTCTGTATTACACTCATGCAATATTGAAGCAACTTGTCAAAAGTTGCACTAGCATCTGCAATATTGCTCAAAGTAAAATGGATTTAATAAAGATGGTTTACAAAATGAGGTCGTCAATTAATATATAACACTTTTTTCGTTACTTGCAAATAATCTCAGTTAAAATCTAATGTTAAAAATTAGTGTGTGCGTGTGTTGGTGTGTATGTGTTTGTGTGTACGTGTTTGTGTGTATGTGTTTGTGTGTATGTGTTTGTGTGTACGTGTTTGTGTGTATGTGTTTGTATGTATGTGTTTGTGTGTGTGTTTGTGTGTACGTGTTTGTGTGTACGTGTTTGTGTATACGTGTTTGTGTGTATGTGTTTTTTTGTGTACCTACGTGTTTCTGTGTATGTGTGTACGTGTATGTGTTTGTGTGTATGTGTTTGTGTGTATGCGTTTCTGTGTTTGTGTGTATGTGTTTGTGTGTTGGTGTGTGCATATGTTTGTGTGTGCGTGTGTTTGTCTGTAGGTGTTTGTGTATATGTGTATGTTTGTGTGTATGTGTTAGTGTGTTTGTGTTGGTGTGTGCGTATGTTTGAGTGTATGTGTTTGTGTGTATGTGTGTACGTGTTTATGTGTTTGTGTGTAAGTGTTTGTGTGTATGTGTTATATGAACACCGACAGATATATTAGAATAATAATTTTATAATTTCTGTATTACACTCATGCAATATTGAAGCAACTTGTCAAAAGTTGCACTAGCATCTGCAATATTGCTCAAAGTAAAATGGGTTTAATAAAGATGGTTTACAAAATGAGGTCGTCAATTAATATATATTACACTATTTTCGTTACTTGCAAATAATCTCAGTTAAAATCTAATGTTAAAAATTAGTGTGTGCGTGTGTTGGTGTGTGCGTTTGTGTGTATGTGTTAGTGTGTACGTGTTTGTGTGTATGTGTTTGTGTGTATTTGATGGTGTTTGAGTTTGCGTTTGTGTTGGTGTGTGCGTATGTTTGAGTGTATGTGTTTGTGTGTATGTGTTTGTGTGTACGTGTTTGTGTGTATGTGTTTGTGTGTATGTGTTTGTGTGTATGTGTTTGTGTGTATGTGTTTGTGTGTATGTGTTTGTGTGTATGTGATGGTGTTTGAGTTTGCGTTTGTGTTGGTGTGTGCGTATGTTTGTGTGTATGTGTTTGTATGTATGTGTTTGTGTGTATGTGTTTGTGTGTATGTGTTTGTGTGTATGTGTTTGTGTGTATGTGTTTGTGTGTATGTGTTTGTGTGTATGTGTTTGTGTGTATGTGTTTGTGAGTATGTGTTTGTGTGTATGTGTTTGTGTGTATGTGTTTGTGTGTATGTGTTTGTGTGTATGTGATGGTGTTTGAGTTTGCGTTTGTGTTGGTGTGTGCGTATGTTTGTGTGTATGTGTTTGTATGTATGTGTTTGTGTGTATGTGTTTGTGTGTATGTGTTTGTGTGTATGTGTTTGTGTGTATGTGTTTGTGTGTATGTGTTTGTGTGTATGTGTTTGTGTGTATGTGTTTGTGTGTATGTGTTTGTGAGTATGTGTTTGTGTGTATGTGTTTGTGTGTATGTGTTTGTGTGTATGTGTTTGTGTGTACGTGTTTGTGTGTACGTGTTTGTGTGTATGTGTTTGTGTGTATGTGATGGTGTTTGAGTTTGCGTTTGTGTTGGTGTGTGCGTATGTTTGTGTGTATGTGTTTGTGTGTATGTGTTTGTGTGTATGTGTTTGTGTGTACGTGTTTGTGTGTACGTGTTTGTGTGTACGTGTTTGTGTGTACGTGTTTGTGTGTTTGTGTTTGAGTTTGTGTTGGTGTGTGCGTATGTTTGTGTGTGCGTGTATTGGTGTGTATGTGTTTGTGTGTATGTGTTTGTGTGTATGTGTTTGTGTGTATATGTTTGAGTGTATGTGTATGTGTTTGTGTGTATGTGTTTGAGTTTGTGTTGGTGTGTGCGTATGTGTTTGTGTTTATGTTTGTGTTTATGTTTGTTTGTGTGTTTGTATGTGTGTGTGTGTGTGCGTGGCTTTAGAAGGAACATCTCCACATGCTTTGGATGGATCACCTCTACAGGCTTTGGATGGGGCGTGTTAACAGTATTAAAATAGAACACCTCCACAGGCTTTGGATGGGACATCTCCACAGGCTTTGGATAGGGCCACTCCCACAGGCTTTGGATGGGATATCCATACAAGCTTTGGATGGAAAACTTAGATCTATCTAAAGACGAGTTTATCCTAAAGACGAATGTTTTATCTAAAGACGAGTTTAATCTAAAGACGAATTTAACTTCAAAACGAATTTAATTTATAATACAAGTTTAAATTAGAGACAAGTTAAATTATAAGACGAGTTTATTCTAAAGACGTGTTCTATCTATAGTCAAGTTTTATGTAAAGACGATTGCTGTTAAAAGATGAGTTGTATTTAAACAAGTTTTATCTAAAGACAAATATTATTTAAAAACCATTTTATTTTATCTAAAGATGAATATAACCTAAAAACGAGATATTCGATTATGAATTAAATCCAAAATCAAATTATGCCAATTACGAGTATAACCTATTTTACTTATAACCTAAAGATGCGTTCTACCTTCTATACTGGTTATGAATTTTACATAAATATTATTTCATTACTTACTTAATTTTAATATTTCTTCGTACACTAATTCTAAGCGTGCAAACGCCGCTAAACTTCGCCAGTACTAACAAAATTGAGATATGCGCTTGCGTATATATAAAATATCGCGCAAAAACTTAAACTTTTTAAAGTACGACCAGTATGCCATCATAGGCAGCATGCCATCATAGGCACATTTCCCCTAGTGCTTGGGTCTCTTATTCTTATCTTTACTCAATGCCAATAAATAGTTAAGGCTAACTTCTAGTCAGCTAACCATCAGGTTTAACCCGAAGTCGTGCAAATGGCCATTAGACTTTCTTGTAAATAAAAACGATTGCAGCGCTAACTGTTGAGCTGGAAACACACCATACTATAGGTACAGGTAATCACTTAACCTATGGTTAAATAAATGAACAAATAAATTAAACTTTTGTGATACCTACTTACAGTTCATAAAACCAGTGGCTCTAAAAATGCAAACGTCATTTAGGGTACCTACATTTTATTTTGCAAATTTTGAAAACACATGTTTGTTGTAGTTTGGAATACGAAAACTCGCAAATTTCAAAAGTTTTTACAGATTGTAATACTATATTTACAACAGAAAATAGGCAGGTAACAGGACTATAATATAAACCGAAACGTGTAAATATTTATTCGTAGACTATGTTTATATATAATATGTGAACAGTTTAACCTTTTTTTGGCCCCTGCATATCTTAAGCAGATGCAGCTAGCTATAAAAACTCAAAATGACATCATCTACAAATTTTATTATGTTCTTTTTTCAAATAACCTATACCAAAAGCTTGTTTTACATTACTCAATAATTGTTGAGTATATTTTATTTAAGTATAACTTCATAAGAGAATTGAATTGATTGAAATGATCCGACGAACAAGAAAATTGTCACGTACAACTTAATTTAAAAATGTGACACTTTTGTTATTAACTTCATTGAATTATTGAAAAAATTAATAAAACCATAATTATACAAAATAAACTAGGTATAGTTTGTCCAAAGGTATATCGTTATGGCCCTCACAGCAGGCCTATTGTTAAACATTTAAGCTTGATTTATGGCGTTGAAAGAACAGGTACGTATTAAATATTTTCCAATTTTATTTAATTTAAAAATCTTAATTCTCTCAAGATATGTTCTCACTAATTTGACGAAAAGATCAAATCCCTTAAGCCTTGTTCACATAGCTTATGTCATATCATGTCTGTGTCATGTCATTATGTTATGTTATTTCTATTGACATAGACAATTTCAGGCTTGGTCACATAGCTTATGTCATGTCATGTCTGTGTCATGTCATTATGTTATGTTATTTCTATTGACATAGACATTTTCAGGCTTGGTCACATAGCTTATGTCATGTCATGTCTGTGTCTATGTCAATGTGTCAAGTTTTGTTACTTCCTTGTACGGAGTAATAAGGAAGTATTGTAATCGCGAAAAATTTCGGTTCTCAGATTTTTACGGAAATATCCGTTTTGACCTTTTCTGAATCCATTATGACTAGTTTCGTCGTGACGTCTGTACGTACGTATGTACGTATGTACGTACGTATGTATGTACACTATGTTCCAAATGTTCTGCCCTAGCCTTAGAAAATCCCCCAGTGATCCACGATTTGTATATCATAATATAGGAAAAAAATTAAAAACAAAAATGAACATGTCAATGTGACAGATGAACAGACGTATACACATTTTCTGAAATGTTTGTGGCACCATTTTAAAAGAAATGTAAATATTATTAACAACTGAACATAATGTAATAAGGTAATAATAAAGTTAAATTTTTATCTATAAATTAATTAAAAAACTAAGAATTATAAAATTATTTTCAAAAAGTTTAGGAAAATGTAAATGATATATTTAAAAAGTACTTTGTAAACAACGCTTCAATAATATACAATGTATTTACGTTATGTGTATAATAATGCAATCTGTGTTCAAACGTTGTTGCGTAGTTTAAGTCCAGTTTCGGAGAGCGCGTGGAGCCATGCCAATAGACGCGCGTTAGTTAAATTTAAAAATTCGTAACTTTTGTACTGATAAACATAAAGCCGTGATTTCTTCACTAAAAATAATTTTGAACCTTCCTTAAACTTTCACTCGCTCAATGTATACCACAATTCTCAACCGTACGCGATTTTGCAGCAGACGACATTTTCCACTATACAAAATTTGCGCTACGGCGTAATTAATTTATTATCTCAATTGTTATGAACAATTTAATGGTTTTAATAAAATATTATCAAACTTGATACTTAAACCTACCTCTGGTCAAAATTTGAACTCTATATCTCCAATAGTTGACGAGATATTACAAGATAAGAATAAAATTACTCAAAAATTGTAATTTCTCAAAAAGGGTGAAAATTGCAATTTAGGGGTTGGCCCAGAGCAAAATCGAATTCAACCCTCTGGAAATCGATAGAGCAGAAAATTCTGAATCGGGATATATAGGTTTTATCGATTCACCTTTTCTTGGGACGTTCGACAATTTTTTGACACGATAGACGCGCTTGGATCCTGTACTACAATGTATTAATTAGCTCGAGTGCTACACGATGTTGGAATGCACGATAAAAAATTTCCTGGCCATGAATGAATGCACGAGTGCATATTGGGTAAGAAAATTGCAATGACACCATCGTCGTTCTATTTTTGAATTCTTTTTACAATAGAAACTTAAAATATTTACTAAATTTGTATTTAATGTTAACAAATAAAAAAATATTATTTACCTTATTAATTGCTTATTTAATTTTTAATTTAATTTAATTAAATATCATATGACAGTAGGGTTTCCGCTTATTAATTTCAGTTAAGTTCCTCAAGCTATTAGTAAAAAATCTGACGTGGCCATCACACAACCTTCCGCCATATCTAGACTTTAAACAGAAATGTATACGTATAATCCTGTGCTCATTTAAAATATACAAATACAAATCTAAAATATTCAAACACAGAAATTAGTATCACCTGAATCAAAAGATTCATTCGCACGAAAACTCTTCTGTGTTGAAGCAATTCTCCGTTCAGTTACTACATTTAATAGCTTACTTATGACTTATATAGCGCTAGTATGCCAACATGTCACCCGTCACAACTGTCAATATTTTTTATGTAGAAACAAAAATCAACCGAACATGGATTACAAGATTTCAACGTTTTATTTGATAAATTTATTTTTACCTTCCGCTTACCTGTAAAGGAAGGTATTGGAATCATGCAAAAAATCGGGTTGTGAGTTTTAAGTGGATGAGCACGAATTAGGGTCCTTACAACTCATTTTTGATAGTTTCTCGATGATGTCTGTATGTATGTGTGTGTGTGTGTGTGTGTGTGTGTGTGTGTGTGTGTGTGTGTGTGTGTGTGTGTGTGTGTGTGTGTGTGTGTGTATGTGTGTGTGTGTGTGTGTGTGTGTGTGTGTGCGTGTGTGTATGTGTGTGGTCCGGGCCGATGCCGGATGTCGCATAACTCAAATACGAATTACCCAAAAATTTTGATATTTGGTATTTTGCAATTGTATACGAATAGGAAGAGCTCATTAGATTTTGGTACAAATATCTTCACCGGAAGTGATATTTTTTGAAGATTGAAAAAGAAAATTGTCAAAAATTTATATAAATTTTGATAAATATAGTATTTATTTGTAATAAGAATAAGAAGCAAAGTTATTTGCAACTCACGTTATAAAAAAATTGTCTTTATCTGGTAGCATTAAAGAACTGCAATAAAATTTAAAAAATAAATTTATCAGATAAAACGTTGAAATCTTGTAATCCATGTTCGGTTGACTTTTGTTTCTGCGTAAAAAATATTGACAGGTGAGACGGGTGACAAGTTGACATATTAGCGCCATATAAGTCATAAGTGAGATATTAAATGTAGTAATTGAACGGAGGATGGCTTCAACACAGAAGAGTTTTCGTGTGAATGAATCTTTTGATTCAGGTGATACTAATTTCTGTGTTTGAATATTTTAGATTTTTATTTGTATATTTTAAATGGGCACCGGTTTATACGTATACATTTCTGTTTAAAGTATAGATATGGCGGAAGGTTGTGTGATGGCCACGTCAGATTTTTTAAATTTTACTGCAGTTTTTTAATGCTACCAGATAAAGACATTTTTTTTATAACGGAAATTGCAAATAACTTTTCCTCTTATTCTTATTACAAATAAATACTATATGTATCCAAATTTATAGAAATTTTTGACATTTAATCTTTTCAATCTTCAAAAAATATCACTTCCGGTGAAGATATTTGTACCAAAATCTAATGAGCTCTTCCTATTCGTATACAATTGTAAAATACCAAATATCAAAATTTTTCTGTAATTCGTATTTGAGTTATGCGACAGACGGCATCGGCCCGGACCACACACATACACACACACATACATACAGACATCATCGGGAAATTATCAAAAATGAGTTGTAAGAACCCTAATTCGTGCTCATCCACTAAAAACTCACTACCCGATTTTTTGCATGATTCCAATACCTTCCTTTACATAGGTAAGCGGAAGGTAAAAATTTCTGATAAATTTGTATATAATCATGGTTACTAAGTATTTTTGAACTTAATTCTTCTATTGGCTGTTATTTGTGTCATGTGATTTTATTGATGTTAGCAATTAATAAAAAAAAATCCAATAAATTTGAGATGATAACACCGTCAAAAATTTTGCAGTGAAAATCGACGTATTTGAACCAAAGATTTTCGCGGTAAGCACTTTCTGGCGGTGCTATGATCTTAATTTTATTGAATTTTAAAAAAATTTCTAACATTAAAATAAAAAATCCGATGTGGCCAACACATAACCTCTCGCCATACTCTACTATATTTATTTTTCTAATATAAGTATACTTATATTATGTAATACTTACTCACAAATATACCATTGTACTAGAAGGGAATTCGGGAATTGTAGTTTTTATAATATTATTAAAGTTTATTATGACCTTATCTCTTATATACTAAAAGGCATATGTATATAACGCATCAACTAACATTTTTTATTTCACGTTTTCACAAAAACTATATTATTAAATTGTATGGGAATTTTTTTATTTATTTTATCAAATTGAGATACATCATCTTTGAAGTTTGTAGATTTTTACAATAGGTAGATTTTTACAAGAAAATCTAGAAAATGTTATTTGATAGAAACAAGCTTTTTTTTAATCGCGATACGTTTGGAAAAAAATTACGTTTGACACATGTTACTTACATATGAAAATTTTAATTACATGTAATTTTTTATATATACCCATTTGAATGGTTTCAATACTTGTATTATAATAAAAATTTGTGTAAATTATATATTTAAATATGTCTGGTATTGTAAAATGTGTAAATTAAAAGATAATTTATTTTTGACATTTCATATGAACCAATATGAAATTAGTTTAGAATGTTGATTTTAAGGTCGTGCAAGAAAAAATATCCAACTTCACACAATACATCTAATTATGACACTTGTCATTTACAAATTTTAATTTTAATTACTTGTAATTTTTTATATAGACAAGTTTGAGTGGTTTCAATATTTGTATTATAATTAAAATTTGTGTGGAATATTATATTTAAATATTTCTATTATTGTAGAATGTTTAAATTAAAAGAATATTTATTTTTGACGTTTCAAATGAAACAATAGAACATAGTTCTGAAAGAGGATTATTAAGGTAGTACGATAAAAATATCCAACTTTATACCAAATAATCTGACATTTATCTGAGTTAATGTTTCTTCTTTAATTTTTTCCGTAAAACACAAAAATTCATAGATATTATATTGTAATGGAATATGTTAAATACAAGTTATTCATGTATATAGCATATTATAGTAAATAAATGGTTAATTAATTTTAAAATATCTATATTTGACAGTACTAAGAATTATTATTCTGGTAGGTAAGTATTATGTTCTATTAGGAATATTATGAAATTATTAAGCATCTTATTTTAGATATAATAACCCTTTAGATATAAATTAAATGTAAACTATAGTGAAAATTCTACTAAATTGATATCTACACGGAAGAAACTTAAACATAAACTTACATTGGAAGAAAATCTACAAAATTTAAGAACATTATGTGATCAGCTATGAAAATAAATCTAGGATTCGTGCTGATTTCACTCGATTCTATGTTTTCAACCTTATCTCACAGATAATAAAGAAAAATGGCATATAATTTTGACAAGAAACGTACATAGATATAAAAATAATAATTTTATAATTTTATGTAATTCTGATACAGCAACATCTACAACAATTTGGTACTGCGATAAATTCTAACCTCAGATTTGTCATTCCTATTTTAGTTTTCGATAGTTTAGTCGTTACTCGATGATAAAGCTTGAAAATAAGGATAAAAATCATTCCTTGACATGACATGACTAATTCGTACCCCTTGTTCGTACCGAAAAAGGAAACATTTATTCACAAAGATATCAGACTTCAGACATCTACGATGTGTCTACGATTTACAAACAACAAAGTCAAAATCAATCAAAGTACGATACGCATACGCTCAATCTGAACTTTTGCGCACACCACACACCACCTGTGACATCCACTGGTAAACTTGGCGGTGACGGTATATTTTTTTGAAAAATCGCGGCTTGAAGCTCTTGTCAGAATGCTTTCATACCGATCACTATGAAGATAAGACAACTAACCCACAATTGTTGTAAATTGAATCTTTAATACCGAGAAAAACAATACGCCGATTTTTGCCCAGTAATATTTATTACTGTACGATTTTACTCATGGCAGATCTGTCACAAAAGAACAAGAATTCTCCGACAAAACATCTCAACATGAATATTAATTTCAAGCAATATAAAACAAAATGTGCCTTGTTAAACACAGTCAAAAAGAACAACATCTCTTCTGTGAAAGATGCACTGCGTTTGGGCTGCTTGGCCGTTGGATTTACTATATATCATTATTTTGGCTATGCAGATATCAGAGCAGGATATTAACCACGGAGCTAACCTTAAATTAGCGGCTAACTTCTGAGATGATCTATACAAAGAGATCCTCAGCGAGATTCAAAGTCACTAAAATTGGTTGATAACTGTCGTCATATGTTTATGTGAACGTCAAGTTTTATCCACTATTACTGAAAGATTTCCGTGAAGTAATTTACTTACATAATAATCGTCTAAAAATTATATCATTACAAAGTTACAAACCAAAGTGTTGTAACGTAGGTACTGTCAAAAGATGGCGTCAGCTGATATT
Source organism: Agonum fuliginosum (assembly GCA_947534325.1). Taxonomy (NCBI): domain Eukaryota; kingdom Metazoa; phylum Arthropoda; class Insecta; order Coleoptera; family Carabidae; genus Agonum; species Agonum fuliginosum. The sequence continues at coordinate 19,113,765 of OX384035.1, read as the reverse complement.
TCGCCCTGTAACATCTGTAATGATAATATTCATGACATTTGAAACGTTTGAAACGGCCGTAATAAGCGTAGCGCAATTGAATGAAGTTGGCCATGGTCTGACACACTGACAGCGTTGACAGAGCTCTATGCTTAACCTTGGAACTGCCGTTCAAAAATAATAGTATATTATGTATCGTGGGAGAGAAATGTATTATTATTTCTGAGGTGCAATTTGTAGCCAGAGGGCGAAGCTCGAGGGATATGAAGCACTGTGGGAATAATAGCATTCTCTCCTGAGGTATATATAATATTTTTTACAAGCCCCAAGTAGGATTAAACAGCAAAAAACCCTATTTTATTGGTTTTTTAAATTGACATTTACTTATTTCAGAATAATTATTATACTTGATTTCTAAACTAAACGGAGTAATCTGAAGTTGTGTTGCTAAGCCGTATATTTACACTGTGTAAATACGAGAAAAATATCACTAGATTTTTTGGCGGGAGAATTAAATTTAACCCATCAGCGGGCAAACTCGGTAAAGTCCGTCCCAAACTTCTTTGCCGTGACGTCATTATTTTATTTTCAAGAATAACTAAAGAATACATTATCTTACTCTTTCTATCTTATTACTGTCATATATTTAGTTGAAACACGTATGTCATTCGAAAATTGCGAAGTATTGATACTGTTACGTGAAGTTTTGTTCTTTGTTTTTATTATGAAGTAGAAAAAGAAAGAAATAGAAAACGTATAATTATATTGTTGATATACCAGCAATTATAACTTGTTATTTGAGTAGGCTGTTTTTCATGTTGTTTTATGAAATACATTGTATTGTAAAATTAGAAACTGTCAAACAAATAAAAACTATTTTCACTGTGATTAAATAATTTAACATAGGTATATCGTTGTTTTATGCATACATTAGCTGTTTACATATAGATATTTATAATAATATTTATAAATATGCCCGGCAAACGCAATAATAAACAAACAATTCAGATTGTCTTGAATTTGTACCAATATTTTACTGCTGAAAAAGAAAAAGGAGAATTACTTATTCCCGTGTCAGCTGTTCTAGAGGTATTTATTTATTATTAAATTTATATAGTTCTTCCAAATATTCACATAATATAGTTTAAAAATATTTGGTATCAAAATATAACTTTCCCGCCATAATTTCAAATTGATTCATACGAACTACAGGTATGACGTCACGGCAAAGAAGTTTGGGACGGACTATACATTCACTGACAACAGCTGCCGAGACATGATGGAGAACATTCGTTTGTTTACATTACAAAGTTTGCGAGGTGTAAAACTGGTGTTACATCAGCCAATCAAAAACTAACAGTTTTAGCATTCCAACTTCAGATTGCTCCGTTTAGTCTAGAAATCAAGTATAGTAGTCTTTGAAAACGGTAACATGTTTCTTGACAACTGTCAAAATTTATATAAACAAGTTGTTTGCATAATATAATGCCGATAAGATATAATTATCGAGATTGAAATGGAAGAACCTCGAGAAATTATAGAAGCGGCCAAGGCAAGAAAATTGTACGACGCGGCGTACAAGATTTTTAAGATGTGCTGTACATGGAAAAATGTGGACACCATCACCGAGAATGTTTTATTAGCATTTTTCAGTGATAGGGCCAAGAAGTTTAAATCTTCAACTGTATGGGTACAATATTCAATGATTAAAGCTTGTTTGGTTATTTACGGTAATGTTGACATTAGTACATTTTCAAAATTAATATTTCTTAAAAAAAAATTTAAAAGGATATTTGCCAAAAAAATCTTTAGTTTTATCAAGGGATCATTTAGATTCTTATTTAAATGAAGCTGATGATAACGAACATCTAATGATGACGGTTTTTTTTTTGAAATAATTAGAATTAATATTGAACCTTTTAGGTTGCATTAATTTTTGGAATCTATCGACGACATTGAAGACGTAACGTAGGCACTTCTTTGATAATATACCGGGTGTATATTGAAAAGTGAAACATAGGCGTTTAACATGGTAAATCAGTTTTTCCGTTCGCATTGCTTCCCTAATTATTTTAGACAAAAATGTTTCAAATAAATGTTGTTGAGCATAAAATTCTACATCCGGATCAGGAAACAAAATTTATTTTGGTCGCTTTATAACTGCAGAAATCAAATTTGAAAATACACGGAATAGCGAATTAATAGTAACAGCCATGGAATTAAAAACAGGAGATGAACAAATGCGTAACGTTTTAAACGTCAAATTATTAGTATAGTTGAAATTTTTTTGCAGAGGAGTCACGTCATCAAAACATTACAAAATAAAAAATAACTGTAGTAATGACCTAGTGATGTTAAATGAATAAAATAAATACTACTTTTTTGCATACTATAAGAATAGTGCATTTTCATTAAATTTACAATAATTTTAAAGTCGAACATAATGTTTTTAATGCATTTTTAATTTATTTCAAATAATTGTAGTTTGTTTTTTCATCACACATTGGCATTACTGAAAAGAATAGTGTTTTGTGTTGTACGTTTACATGACACTCATATTTTTTCTGTAACGCTATAGTGTTCTAACTGGAAATATATTAAATTTTACAATGATATTTAAATATTAATCGTCTAATAATTCAATTAAATTGATCGAAAAATAAGCGTCGCATGTAAATTCAATAATGCAACACACATTACATTTTTTAAATTTAAATTAGTATACTATGTAAATCTTGTATTCCGTGACGTCATTATCTGGTTCCGTGACGTCATTATATAGTGACCAACATTGATGACGTGACTCCTCTCCAAAAAAATTTTTACTATAACTACGTATAAATGATTTTGACAATCTATTATTCTGACATTGACGTCCCTAGGGAGTTTTTTAAATATTATGTATCTCAGGGAATAATTTGTTATTTCTGTTACAATTTTAGTATCATAGAAACCGACATAATATTCCCGGGCGTGTAAAAACATAGTTTATGCATCAGAAAAATCCAATCGATGGCTCATATTTTCTGGTAATGGTCTATAGGCGAAAAAAACTGACTGTAGATGGCAGCACAAAATGGCGCCGAGTTGAGGATAACAATACATCGTCTTATTATATCATGTAGTAATTAAAGTGTTTTGTTAAGTTAAAGACTATCTTCTTGACGTTTTATTTAAATGGGGATGTAATATGAAAATAATTTTTGATGGCAATAAAAATAAATCTTCAAAAAACCTTCACTCTCAGCTTATTTTTCTGCCAGCAGAGGTCAGCCACTGACATTTTTCGCCTATTGTTAACCTCAAATAAGGTAAACAATCTGTCAATTACATCCATGGATACGGAAAAATATTATACTGTCGTTTTTGACAACGTCAATTACTTAAATATTTTCAAAAATAGTAACCAAAGAGCAACATTAGATAACAATATGTAACTAAATATTGACATAAAAAATAAAATTCTGAGAGTTATAGTCTATCCGCGATGTGGTGACCGGTACGTTCGTATGGATTAAATTTTTTAGGTGGGGGAAAATTAATTGACGTCATAGAGGTTCTCAACCAATCACTCATGATGAACAAGAATTATAAGTAAATTTAAACTTTAAATTAAGCATTATGTAATAAAAAATCTGACGTGGCCATCACAAGACCTCCCGCTATACCTACTTTATTCTTTTCACTTATTATACAAATATATTAATGTATAAGGGACTACTACTACTGCTACTACTCACAATCACAAATATATTTTAGTCATTTTATTTATAGTGTAGAAGAAGATATAAACAATATTTTGCTATTGTCACTGCCACTGTCACTGTCATGTCATAATCATTTAAATTTTATGTAGTAACAAATAATGTTAAACGATCATGGACTACAAGATACCGAAATACTAAATTATAAGTATAAATACTTTAAACTTTAATATTATTCTTAAATTTACAGAAAAATTTATAAAATACCGTTTGTAGATAATAATCACATAATCTTTCATATAAAATAAAAAATTTGGTCTTAAATTAATTATTTATCGAAATATTTAAAAAAAATACTACTTCCGGTTTATGAATTGGTACCAAAATTTACTGGGCTCTTAAGATTCGTATTAAAATCTTAAATATAAAATTTGGTTGTTATAGAAAACGAAAAAAATGTTACATACAACCTAACATACATACACACACACACACACACACACACACACACACACACACACACACACACACACACACACACACACACACACACACACACACACACGTGCTTATCTCTTAAAATCTCAGACTCGAAAATTTTTGCCCATCACAATACTTCCCTTATAGAATATGGAACGGGAGGTAAAAATTAAATAGTCATAAATTTGCATGCCATTATCATCATAAATTACCTAAAAAATGAATTCTGATGACAGTGGATTTGTTTCATATTTAATAACGAGAACCATTGATTCACTGGTATGTTTTGACATTTGCAATTTTCTATTTGAGGTATTAGTATTTAGTAGTTTACAGCAGTTTACAGTAGTGTTATGCTATCTGCAATCTGAAGTTGGAATGCTAAAACTGATCGTTTTTAATTGGCTGATGTAACACCAGTTTTACACCACACAAACTTTGAAATGTAAACAAACGAATGTTCTCCATCTTGTCTCGTCAGCTGTTGTCAGTGACTGTATCGAGTTTGCCCGCTGGTAGCTCAAATTTAATTTTGCCGCCAAAAAAATTAATGATATTTTTCTCGTATTTACACAGTGTAAATTCGGCTCAGCGTGACAACTTCAGATTGCTCCATTTAGTTAAGAAATCAAATATAAAATTACAGAACAAAAACAGTATGAAGAAGAGACACGAGCTTGCTATTTTGAATTTATCATGTTGATTTTGGCGTCATCTATACGCGGCACCATGAACTAATTCAAGAAGTGGGGATCATAGCAGGCGTATACGAATCTCATGCGAATTATTTATTTAAATTTTAAAAATAATTGATGAACAATATTAGGTATAAAATATTTATTTATAAGTTAATATTAACAAAGTAGTACAATAACAATAATATATAATTAGAAAAAGCATTCTGCATGTAAAGGTACGTGTACACGGTGCAAAATTAAGGAGTTAGAAGGGTTGGAATCGTGTGGACCAAATATTTTAAAGATTTGTAACTTTAGACTGTATCGGTATATATATATATATATATATATATATATATATATATATATATATATATATATATATATATATATATATATATATATATAATAGTATATTACTTTACTAGTGGGAGAAGTAAAATGCCTCTGTCATGAGTGTCTGATTGGTCACGAGCACGGTACAAGACACTGAAGGTAACCCAACTTGGCTTGCAAAAGTGACTGCTGAACTGGTCCAGTTTCGCGGTACTGAGGGGTAAAGGGAGTACTCAATATGACAGCCAACATAGGCCATCAAAAACCCGCGAGAATCGCTGATTAACGTGTAAAGTATAATTTCTATATATATTCTGTAATTTATTATAATATATACAATATTCTATAAGTTATTGAAGATTTTAAGTGAAATTGCTAATAAAATGTGGCCTATGCGATATGACACCGCCTAGCGGCGACAGGGCGAACCTCTTGAGCAGTCATAAAACTAGTGGAAGGAGTATGCAAGTTACCGGGGCCTGGTCACGAGCAAAGCGAGTGGCCAATCAGAACACGAGTTAGAGCAGCATTTTACTTCTCCCACATGTGAAGTACGATATTTTTCCTCACTGTGAGGAAAAAAAATCTGCTGTGGCCAGCACAGTACTTCCCCGACTATAAGTTTTAATAACTTTCTTTCGTAACGCCTTTAATTTTATGTTTCATATTCTGAATTATTAACAATAATTTATTTTGTAAATAGTATCATGTACAGATAAAATTTTTAAATAGGTACGATTTGTAGATGACAAAAATATAATCCATCATTTGAAATAGAAAATTTTGTGATAAATTAATTATTTATCGAAATATTTTAGCAAAGTAGGTACTACGTCCGGTTTGGGGATTGCTAAAAAAAAAAATAACTGGATTCTTAAGATTTGTATTAAAACCTTAAATGTAAAATTTGGTTGTTAAATGTTTGATATTTTTTGAGTTATCGTCCACAAAATATTGTAACACACACACAAACGCGCACAGACATCATCTCGAAAATACTTTATTCGTATTCTATGGATTGTAAAACGTACTTATTCACTAAAAACTCACACTCGAAAATTTTAACTCCTTACAATACCTCCCCTTATAGTCCGGTCGCCAAGCCATGTAACCTGGAAGTTGGGTACAACAAATATTTTATGATTGATTCTAGTACTATTTGATATACTGAATCATAATATGACGGGTGCCAGAGCGGCACCCCTGGGCAACTCCGGGAAATTCGAAAAGAAAATGGATTTTTTTGGTTATTTGCCAATAACTACTAAACGGGTAGTTCTACATTTAAGATTGTCCAGTGCATTTTTGTAGAGAATAAAATTTCAAAAAAAATGACTTTTTGAACTGCTCTCTTCGATTAACCGTTTCTGAGATACACGCGTTCAAAATTTTCTTCGAGAGAAACTTGAATTTTTTTTTACTTTTTTCATAATTTTTGTGTTTAATGACCTGTAACTTCTAAACAAATTAAAATTTTGATATCCGGTTTCTTTTATTAAATTCTGCAAACAATTCTCTATAAGATAGACTTATGAAATTTTTCTTGAAGGCCTTAGTGAAACCAAAATTTTAAGATTTTCTTCGACAGAAACTTGAATTTTTTTTACTTCTTTCATAATTTTTGTATTTAATGACCTGTAACTTCTAAACAAATTAAAATTTTGATATCCGGTTTCTTTTATTAAATTCTGCAAACAATTCTCTATAAGATAGATTGTATGAAATTTTTCTTGAAGCCCTTACCCAGTAAACATAAAATGGTAGAATAAACGTAGAATGCGTTACGTTTAAGAATAGTAATAATGTCCGCTTCTAATACCTATTTTATAGGTTTATAAAATACGTTTAAATTACGATCATATTAAACGTATTTTAAAGGTTTATAATATACCTACGGTAATTATGCTTAAAATATAATTTCCGTATAAAAACTGGACAAATGTTACGTATTTTATAGGTTTATAAAATATGTTTAAAATGCAATCATACTAAACGTAATTTAAAGGTTTTTTAAGTATGTTTATTATATGTTCATATTCAACGTATTTGAAAGGATTTTATTATACAACTATAATAAACGTATATTTTAGGTTTATAATATAATTTAATTTAACGTGTATTATTGGATTACGTAATACGTTTATAATATAATAAATTTGACGTATTTAACAGGTATATGATATTATATATTTTATACGTTTATAATAAATGTATAAAATAAAATTATATTTAACGTATTTTATTGATTTAAAATATATGTTTATAATATGATTACAGTCAACGTATTTTACAGGTTTATAATAGATGTTCAAAATATATTATTATTCTCTAATGTAATCCGTGGGACGTATAATCTAGAAAGAAGAACAATATTTATTAAATTATTAAATTAATTAACTAACATTTTTATGCTTACGTTTGATATTAAAGGAACAAAAATCAGTTGAATTTTAAAGTATTTTAGAGGTTTATAATCCGTTTAAAATATCATATATTCTCTAACGTTACCCGTGGGACATGTAATCTAGAAAAAAGAAAAATAATTATTATGTTATTGAGTAATTTATTAACTGGCATTTATATACTTACGTTTGAAATTATAGGAACAAACACAGTCCAATTTGCATGTATTTTACCAGTTTATAATTCATGTTTAAAATATGCTATATTCTTTAACGTATTCCGTGAGACGTGTAATCTAGAAAGAGGAACAATTATTATATTATTGAGTAATTAACTTATTTACAGATTTATGATACCTTTAAAATATGGCATATTCTCTAACGTAATCCGTGGAACGTGTAATCTAGAAAGAACAATTTATATGTTATTGAGTAATTTATTAACTACCATTATTATACTTACGTTTGAAATTAAAGGAACAAAAAAAAGTCGAATTTTCAAGTATTTTACAGATTTATAATACGATTAAAATATGGCATATTCTCTAACGTAATCCACGGGACGTGTAATCTAGAAAGAACAATAATTATTATGTTATTGAGTAATTTAATAACTAACATTATTATACTTACGTTTGAAATTTAAAAAACAAAAAACATTGGAATTTTCAAGTATTTTACAGATTATAATACGTTTAAAATATTGTATATTCTCTAACGTAATACGTAGGACGTGTAATCTAGAAAGAAGAACAATAATTATTATGTTATTGAGTAATTATTTAACTGACACTATTATACTTACGTTTGAAATTATATAGGATCAAAAAACTTTCCTACATTTTAAATTGTCTAAAGGAGAATTACATTACATGGTTTATGTTATTTTGGCAGGTAACAATAATTGAAAGGTACCAAAAACGATATTAACTATTTTGTATCTAAAAACAGAAACAAATATTTTGTAAATTTATTCATTAGGCAACATTTCGGTGTACACTCAAAAGTGGGAAATTATTTTACACCAAAATAACACTTTCACACTGCTAAACTTGTGACGGCGAGAATACGAGAATTTCTGAGCTTGTTGAAACTTGACTGCCACGTGCCACGGCTGTGCCTGTGTTCTTTGTTTGTTGTCTCTGCAAGGCCAACCAGCGCTGTCGCGAGCCGCGATCATGCGCATTGAGCTCTAAAGCTAAGTTTACATGTACCGTTGGCACCGGCAAACGTCGCGGCCGTTGACGCCATTCTATGATTTGATTCGTTGACAACCAACTAAATGACAGCTGTCAAACTGCGTCATTGATTGTTAACGAATCAAATCACAGAACGGCGTTAACGGCAAACGTTTTTACGGTGTCAACGGTACATGTGTGGGAGACTTAAGAGTTAGAAGCCCCGTGTAAATTACGTATATTAACAACGATATGTTTCGGGTAGGGATATTTTACTATAAAAACAACAATCTGTAAATTAAAATCAGATATCAATATTTGTATAAATCATTATTGCAATATTAATAAATAATAATTGAATTTTATTTTAAATATTAAGCTAATTTTAAATAGAAGAAAATTAAAATTAAACTGTTGATTCTAAAATATGGAAAAACGTGTTTAAATATTGTTTTGCATTAAATAACAACACTTCCATACAACAGTAAATTTTCGTCTGATTGCGCAATCTGTAATAATTGAGAAATTCCAAGTAAAATCATCCACATAGTGCGCATGCGTAAAATCAGTCCCCGTGTAAAATTCGTTTATACTTGACCAAAAATCAACCCGCGGGAAAATGAAAAATTTAAAATATGAAATTAAGTTTTGTTGAAATTCTTCACTTAAATAAGGATTTTTAAATTCCTTTCTCTTTAATTGTTTTTTATTTTGGAAAGTTAGATTGAAATGTACGAAATTACCTACTTTTTATAGATTTTTCAAATATAATTAAAACTATTATTTTCATAAACATAGAAAATTAATTCAATATTTTTCTGCATATTAAGAATTAGTACCGTATCATATAGCTATAAGAAGAATTTTAATTTGTTTAAAGTATTCACTTGGGCTACTAGTAGTATACTCGATAATGTACACCCACTAGTACAAATATATTTCACCTATGTTCATATTGCTTGGTTACTAGATTTAAAATCCTGCATCTTTATTGGCCAATTTTTGACAAATGAAATAAATAGTCAATGTGAAGGGAATATTATTTTGCCGTTTATACAATTTTATTGGAATATAATATAGTAATAATATTCGAACTGTAAAATTGGTATATGTATATACATTTTAAAACTGATGAAAATAATTGTTTATTATATGTTTTGTACACATAACTGTACAATATATACATATAATATTGTACGTGTGAAATCGGTATATAATACAATTTTATTTCAATGAAAATAACTGTTTATTATACGTTTTCTATATACCCACACGAAATAAACGTATTATATCCTAAGTTTAAAATTAGCATTAATGAATACATTTTAATACTAACGAAAAATAATGGTTTATTATACGTTTTTTATATACATACCTGGAATATACTTATAATATCTTAAGTTTAAAATTGGTATAGTAGAGTACATTTTAATACTAATGAAAAACAATGGTTTATTATACGTTTTTACTTCATTGTACGGAGTAAAAAGGAAGTATTGTAATTGTAATTGTATTGTAAATTTTGGTTCTCAGATTTTGACGGCAATATCCGTTTTGACCTTTTCTGAATTTATTATGTCTAGTTTCGTCGTGACGTCTGTATGTACGGACGTCCGGACATACGGACGTATGTATGTCGCATACTCAAATACGGTTAGACGTAGAAAGTTGAAATTTTGTATTTAGGGCTGTTTAGTATCTAGTTGTGCACCTCCTATTTTTGATTGCGATAGTCCGTGCCAAAGGGACACTATTTGGTATTTTTCGCATTATTCAAAAATGGTATGTCGTAGAAAGTTGAAATTTTGTGTTTAAGACTCATGTTGCATTTAGTTGATCACCTCATATTTTTGGTTGAGATCGTGCCAAAAGGGCACTTTACTCTAGGTATTTTTTTGTATTTTCCGCATAAATCAAATACGGTTATTATATTTTTATATTATTCTAAATTTTAGTTATTAAAAAAGTATAAAAGTATTTTTATATTCATACTCGAAATAATCGTATAATATCCTAAGTTTAAAATTGGTATAGAAGAGTACATTTTAATACTACGGAAAAATAAAAGTTTATTATACGTTTTATTATATACAAGCCAGAAATAAACGTCTATGATCCTAAGATTAAAATTGGTATAAAAAAGTACATTTTAATACTAATTTAAAATAATGGTTAATTATACGTTTTTTATATACATGCCCGGAATAAATGTATAATATCCTATGTTTAAAATTGGTATAAGAGAGTATATTTTAATACCAATGAAAATAATCGTTTATTATACGTTTCTTATATACATACCCAGAATAAACGTATAATATCCTAAGTTTAAAATTGGTATAAAAGATGACATTTTAATACTAATGAAAAACAATGGTTTATTATACGGTTTTTATATACATATCCGGAATAAACGTATAATATCCTAAGTTTAAAATTGGTATAAAAGTGTACATTTTAATACTAATGAAAAACAATGGTTTATTATTCATTTTTTATATGCATACCCGAAATAAACGTATAATATCCTAAGTTTAAAATTGGTATAAAAGAGTACATTTTAATACTACTGACAAATAAAGGTTTATTATACGTTTTTCATATACATACCCTGAATAAACTTATAATATCCTAAGATTAAAATTGATATAAAAAGTACATTTTTAATACTAATGTAAAATAATGGTGTATTATGCGTTTTTTATATACATACCAGAAATAAACGTATAATATCCTAAGATTAAAATTGGTATAAAAAATACATTTTAATACTAATGTAAAATAATGGTTTATTATACCTTTTTTATATGCATACCTGGAATAAACGTATAATATCCTAAGTTTAAAATTGATATGAAAGTGTACATTTTAATACTAATGTAAAATAAATGTTTATTATACGTTTTTTATATACATACCCGGCATGAACGTATAATAATCCTAAGTTTAAAATTGGTATAAAAAGTACATTTTAATACTAATGAAAAATAATGGTTTATTATACGTTTTTTTATATACATACCCGGAATAAACATATTATATCCTAAGTTTAAAATTGGTATATATAATAATGAAAAAATTATACGTATATTTAACGTTAAAATTTGTACATTCTTATTTCGTCTAGTATTATACATACGGTTTTCGTACCATATACGTTTATAAAACGTTATAGACCATTTTTAGACGTTTACAATGTTTACTGGGTAGTTAAGCCAAAATTTTAAGATTTTCTTCGAGAGAAACTTGAAATTTCAATTTTCTCTGGAAGAAAATCTTAAAATTTTGGCTTAACTAAGCCCTTCAAAAAAAATTAAAATAATCCATCTTATAGAGAATTGTTTGCAAAATTTAATAAAAGAAACCGAATATCAAAATTTTAATTTGTTTAGAAGTTACAGGTCATTAAACACAAAACTTATGAAAAAAGTAAAAAAAATTCAAGTTTCTCTCGAAGAAAATCTTAAAATTTTGGCTTAACTAAGGGCTTCAAGAAAAATTTCATACAATCTATCTTATAGAGAATTGTTTGCAAAATTTAATAAAAGAAACCGGATATCAAAATTTTAATTTGTTTGGAAGTTACAGGTCATTAAACACAAAAATTATGAAAAAAGTAAAAAAATTTCAAGTTTCTCTCGAAGAAAATCTTAAAATTTTGGCTTAACTAAAGCCTTCTAGAAAAATTTCATACAATCTATCTTATAGAGAATTGTTTGCAGAATTTAATAAAAGAAACCGGATATCAAAATTTTAATTTGTTTAGAAGTTACAGGTCATTAAACACAAAAATTATGAAAGAAGTAAAAAAAATTCAAGTTTCTGTCGAAGAAAATCTTAAAATTTTGGTTTAACTAAGGCCTTCAAGAAAAATTTCATATAGTCTATCTTATAGAGAATTGTTTGCAGAATTTAACAAAAGAAACCGGATATCAAAATTTTAATTTGTTTAGAAGTTACAGGTCATTAAACACAAAAATTATTAAAAAAGTAAAAAAAAATCAAGTTTCTCTCGAAGAAAATTTTGAACGCGTGTATCTCAGAAACGGTTAATCGCAGAAAGCAGTTCAAAGTGTCATTTTTTTGGAAATTTTATTCTCTACAAAAATGCACTGGACAATCTTAAATGTAGAACTACCCGTTTAGTAGTTATTGGCAAATAACCAAAAAAATCCATTTTCTTTTCGAATTTCCCGGAGTTGCCCAGGGGTGCCGCTCTGGCACCCGTCATATTATGATTCAGTATATCAAATAGTACTAGAATCAATCATAAAATATTTGTTGTACCCAACTTCCAGGTCCAAGCCTATTTTCTCATTTGGCGACCGGACTATAAGGAGAAAAAAGCCGTGTAGTTCTTTGGCACTAAATTATTGTTGGACGTTTGAATTTTCACTAGGTACAGGAAGATTAATACTTTTCATGTACTAATTATAATATTTATGTAGAAATTTACAAATTTTCACCATTTTGTTATCTGTATACAAAAATAGTATATTGTGTTATTAGGATTAAAAGTGATACTTTGTTTGATGAGCAATTATTTTACATTTGCGAGGCGAAGCGTCGCGAAGCCGAGCGGATGCAAAAATTCTTGTTCCTTTGTTTATTAAAACAAAATATTTGTTGACTGTTCCTATACATTTTTTATTTGACCATTTTATGAAATATATTCAACAAAGGAAAGAAGGAAACCATTTTTTCAAATAACAAATAATTTGTAAAATTGTGTGTCAAAGCTTGAATGTAGAAGAGTTCGAAAAATATTATATATACGAGTATTATTCATAAATTTCTCGTAAAATATGAAATCTTAATTTCCAGTTTACGTATTTCCATTCTTAGTATGATACCTACATATAAAAATGAAATATTAAAAAATAATACAAATATAGGGTAGGCCAAATACAAGTTTTTTTTGAAAATGCAATAAAATGAACAAAATTATTTTTTTTTTCATGTATTATGGCTTCATTAGTAAGAGCAAACATTCCCATTTATTATGGAACACAACTTCGTTCAAGTGGTTGCCCCGGCTGGCTTCGCAGTATCGCATTCTTTCACCCAATTTTCCAAGACCTGGTTGATTGTTTCGGGCTGTAGCTCACGAATTGCTTGGATGATATTGGCCTGAATCATTTCTGGATTGTTAGCATAACATCGGTCCTTCACGGTTCCCCACAAAAAAGGGGTCAAATCGCAGGTCCGAGGCAGCCAATTGACATCGCCAAGACGGATGATAACATGATTTGGGAATTTGGTGCCGAAAAGATCGATTGTGGCATGGGCTGTATGGCATGGCGCGCCATCCTGCATGAATCAGAGGTAGTCCAAATCCATGTCTTCAATTTCAGTAAAAAAAAGTCGGTTACCATGGCTCTGCAAAAATCTTCTTTTCAACAAACGCACTGTTTGGGCTACACAGCACTCACTTTGGAAATAAATTTGCAATATTTCCCAACGTTGCTCAAGCGTAAAGCGACTCATTTCGTACCGCGGAGGTATGATACTTACTTTCTATCAAGATTTCGAATGGGAAAAAGCTGTCAGTGTCAAAATAACCTATGATTTAAAAAGAAACCACTAGTTGGCCCACCTTATACAAACTGGTTACTTAAGCCGGATTTATGCAGCATCATCATAGTCACAATCATAATCACAGTCTTAGTCATAAGAAATAAAACTTGTTTCTTTAATACACCTGTTATGCAGCATTATCATAGTCACAGTCATAGTCATTATGATAACCAATTGGATAGTTTCAATTCTTAAGACTAAGACTGTGACTATGATAGTGACTATGATGATGCTGCATAAACCCGGCTTTATACCAACTTTTCTTCTTGTGAGTTGTAAATGTTTCTCATTTGCTGGATGTGGTTTGACATTTAATTTGAAGCAGAGAACTATTCGTAATATTATGAAATTTCACGTTTTTAACAGAGACTTATCTGTAGAAAAGAAATAAAATAAAATAGTATTAATAAACAAATTTAAGCAAACAATTACTGGTTATTTACCAATTTTTGAATAATAGGTGGTGTCTAATTTCAGTAGATTTTTAGTTAATTTGACTTTATTTTAATTTGTTATATGCTTTGGAAAATGATATTGCTACTAATTTGGATTAATTTATATTTTTGATTATTTATAAATAAAATGTTTAAAAAAATCTTTGTCACCTTTGTCTAATAAAGAAAGAAACTATAGTATAGTTGGTCCGCGATGTGGTGATCGGTACGTCATTAGTTTCTAAACTTATAATAAACAGGCATTATGTATATCTCTCTTTGTCACATGCATGCTTGTTCATTCGTTGGTTAATGTTACGTCTGTCTAATATGTTTATCTCTTTTCCACTAGTATACTTAAAAAGAGAACGTTACATTTACGTCAAGAGAAATGTCAAACACTGCTTATAATTTCAGGTTATGTTTTGTAGGAAATTTAAGAATATTCGCAATGTTGTATAAGGAACAAAAACTACAAATAATAATAATATAACTATACTCACAGCAGAAAGCATAACACAGCCGTAAACTACTAAATACTAATAACCTCAAATAGAAAATTGCTAATGTCAAAACATACCAGTGAATCTAAAACAATGGTTCTCGTTATTAAATATGAAACAAACCCATTGCCATCAGAATTCAATTTTTAGGTAATTTATAATGATAATAGCATGAAAGATTATTACTATTTAATTTTTATATTACATAATTATTAATTTAAATTTGATATACTTATAGTTCTTGTTCATCATGAGTGACTGGTTGAGATCCTCTATGACGTCAATTAATTTTCCCCCACCTAAAAAATTTAACCCAGACGAATATGTTTGATGACGTAGCGATCACCACATCGCGGACCAACTATAGTCATGAATTATTAATTAGAGAAATTAAATTGAAGAATCTTAAGTTTATTTTTTTAGAATTTCTTTAAAAATCAAAATTAATAGTACCTACCAGTATTAGTGAAAATAAAATTGGAAAAAATGTTTTTTTTTAACAGAATAATAGTAAACAAGGTGACAAATGGATTTGTGCAACAATCATACTACATTCATACCAAAGCAATTTTGAGTTTTATTTGCGTTGCTATTATGATAACAAACTTGGACGCAAGACGCTTTTCATAAACAAATGGTGTTATAGTAATAATATTAAGTTATACTAATTAAATTATGGTGGTAGTAAACATTATTTGTAATTAATTTTTATTTTAATGTTTTTAAGAGAATGTCATATTTTTATTTTATTTATTATAAACTGTCTTTTTTAAATAAATTATTTTCTTTGGTCAACATCACAAATTGTAAAACCATTGTCTCAATTGTCTTGCAAACGTATTAATACCAAGCAGGTACACCGAAAAACCCCGAAATACCGCTGGTATATCGATCTTAAATTTACACATATCAAAGTCTTTGCAAGCCTGCTACTGTGAAATGTGAAAACTGCATTTTGGACTGTTTATGAAATTTGAAAACAGCATTTTTGACTGTTTATGAATAAAGTAGGTATTATTATATATTACACACTTTTGAATGTAGCAAAAGTAGGTGGTAGTGTAGATACATTGTAAAAGTAAATATTTTACATTTATCAAATGAAAAAATGAAAAAAAAACAAGTCCGGAGTCTAAAAGTTTCATGTAGTACGGCAAAGACTTTGATACATGTAAATTAAGACCGAACCAGCAGTACTCAGGATTTTCCGATGTACCTTGTTGGTTACGTCTTATAAGAAAAATTATGCCAATATACCACTATTCACTTTTAGACACAGTATCACATTCACAGGAGGTCTATATATAAACGTCTTGTTTTACGTCTTTAGAGGACGTTTTTTTGTTATTGATTATATACAATGCAAACATTTGGTACAAACATTTTATTCTGTTGTTGCTTTTTTACATTTATGCTTTTTTTATAATTATATTTAAATTTTTTCTTTGTAAAATTCTTTTTTTATTGTATTAAAGTTGCATTTGTAATTCTCAAAGTATTGTCATACAATTAATTTTTGAATACTAGTACGTTATTTATTAGATTAATGCAAAATTATATTATGCATAGTATTTCTTTTTTCAGTTTATTTATATTTATTATTGTTGTTTAAAAATTTACTCAAAACTAATAAATAAGTACTTTATAAATACACCATATATATTTATTTATTAAATGTTATAATGTTCGAGGTACACCGAAAAACCCCGAAATACCGCTGGTATATCGATCTTAAATTTACACATACCAAAGTCTTTGCAAGCCTGTTACTGTGAAATGTGAATACTGCATTTTGGACTGTTTATGAATAAAGTAGATATTATAAACAAAAAATGAAAAAATTGCAGATGTATGCCATAATTACTAATGGGCAATTTTGACATACCCATTTTTGAGTGTAGCACAAGTAGGTAGGTTACTGTAGATACATTGCAAAAATATTTATTAAATTAAAAAAATATATATAAAAAATCCGATGTGGCCAACACATGACCTCTCGCCATATACTCTACTATTCTACTAAGTGTGTATGAAGGTACTTACTCACAAATATACCATTGTACTAGAAGGGAATTCGGGAATTGTAGTATTTATAATATTATTAAAGTTTATTATCACCTTATAAATACTAAATGACATTTCATATTTTCCATTTCAATTTGCCAAAAAGTCAAAAATTTATATGACATTAACACTCAAATAAAGTTATATTTAAATATTAAAAACTTTTATTTTTAGTAAATGTATAAACAGATCACTCCTATCTACGTCTATGACACAGTCCGACGGGGATTATCTTAGCGTTGGTGACGGAATTTCTATTGTTCGAGAAGTAAGTTTCGTTCCAGGTATAAAGCGTGCGGCTTATTTTGACCATCCTAGTGTAGTTACAACTGATTTTTCTGGTAGTTTTATTTGCCGCATTGCTGGCAAAAATCCAATACTACTCTTGCAAATAATGATTTATTACTGTCAGTCATTCTCAAATGGACTATAATAGAAATTTTAAAATGTCTAATAAATTGAAATGAAAAACCCTAGTGTATTTCAAATTTTGCTAATCCTACCACTCGCGACAGGTAGTGCTACTCCCTGCTGTGTGCGGCATTCCGCAAGCTTAGTAAATCAAAGCTATAACGATATATTTTTGTACAAACTTTATCAAAACAGTATTCTAAAATTATAATACAATGAATGTTCATTTTATAATTCTTCACTATCGTTTTCAAAACCAATTAAACTATAAAACCTAATAGAAGCATATTGTTTTCAGCTTTAAGTTTGTACCTATGGATAGTAGTCTACAGTTACTACCATGTAGTAAAATCTGAACAAGAAGCCGTACCTACCGGTGGAAACGTGTAGGTACTACAGTCCATCATCGAATCAGCCACCCCCTTACGAAAAAGATCGCACACAAATGGCTTGAAGACATCGCTAAAGTAATATACATATATATTATGTTGATAAATACGTACAGTACATTATTTTTCGTTTTATTTTTACCTGTCTATTTTCAAATTACTTTTATATTTTTATTAGTTTAATGTATTGTCTCGCCTTGCAAATAAAATATATTTTAAAATTTATCTTCACTCATTTAACTTCTTAACGAATGAAAATATCGACTTCCGGTTGCTTTTATTAAAATTTACGAATATTTTTCCATAAGGGACATTATTTAAGAACTTTTTAGGACGTTTTAAACCAAAATATCAAATTTTTTCGAGAGAAAATTGAGATGTATTAAAATATTTCGAATTTATTATAAAAACATTTAATATTTTGACGTAAAGAACACCCTAAAATGTTTCTAAAATAATGTATTTTATAGAAAAATTTTCGTAAAATTTAAAAAAAGAAACCGGAAGTCGATAAGTTTATCCTTTATACAGTGAGTTTTATTTAACGTGAAACATGGGATCTTTGATATCCATGGTTACGAATTTGACAGCAATGTATTAGAGCGATTCATTTAAAATAGAACATAGGCTGTCATTATCAAGTAAATATTACCTGTCAATTAGGGTTGTGTTGTTGAAAATAAGGTATACAATTGAAGAAAAGGTGCAAATGATACGTTGGTATAATGCAGATGTTAGCCTCAGACAAGTACCTATCTGATTTATTTCTTGTATTTGAGAATTTGTTATAAATTGTATTCTGAAAAAATATCTATTAAATGTTTATATTTCTTGCAACTTTTTTCATATCTAAAATGATTAGAAATAAGTACATACCTACTACATATTTCATTTGCTATGTAGTCCAGGAACTTTAGCATTTCACTTCGGAAAAATTCCAACCAAGCTGAAAATTTGTGTACATGTACCTTTTAGCTTCCTAAATAACCTCTGAAAAGTCCCACGAGTTCAGGGGTGGGCTTTTGACGGCTAAAAAACGGTAAAAAAATGATACTTTTTCAGTTTTTCATTTTTATAAACCTTTTAGTCCGGTCGCCAAATGAGAAAATCGGCTTGGACCTGGAAGTTGGGTACAACAACTATTTTATGATTGATTCTATAGTACTATTTGATATACTGAATCATAATATGACGGGTGCCAGAGCGGCAACTCCGGGAAATTCGAAAAGAAAATGGATTTTTTTGGTTATTTACCAATAACTACTAAACGGGTAGTTCTACAATAAAGATTGTCCAATGCATTTTTGTAGAGAATAAAATTTCCAAAAAAATGACACTTTGAACTGCTCTCTTCGATTAACCGTTTCTGAGATACACGCGTTCAAAATTTTCTTCGAGAGAAACTTGATTTTTTTTTACTTTTTTTATAATTTTTGTGTTTAATGACCTGTAACTTCTAAACAAATTAAAATTTTGATATTCTGTTTCTTTTGTTAAATTCTGCAAACAATTCTCTATAAGATAGATTATATGAAATTTTTTCTACTCCCTACTGGATATTGGCAACATACCTTCATACTATCATGTGTGGATAGGGATGTCATATCCACACCAGGTGTGGATATGAAATTCAAAGTCAAATACGTCAAAAAATTGTTAATGCGTGCAAATTATGTTTTTATTATGACAAATAATTACTAAAAACATTAAATCAACTGTTATTTAATAATTAATTATGTTTAAAAGCATTATTTTATTGCTAAAAAATCTGACGTGGACACCACATGACTTCCTTGTACGCCTTGTGTGTTCATACTTTTCTTAATAACTAAAATGTAAAATAATATTAAAAATTCTTTTAACTTATTATACTAGTATACTCACAAATATATTTTAGTCATTTTATTTAAACTGCAGAAGAAGATATAAAGCATATTTTTCTATTGTCACTGTCATGTCATAATCATTTAAATTTTACGTAGTAACAAATGTTAATCGATCATGGACTACAAGATACCGAAATACTATAAATTATAAATAAATATACTTTAATTATTTTTAAATGATAGCAGATACAAAAATATTTATAAAATACCGATTGTAGGTAATAATCACATAATCTTTCATTTAAAATAAAAAAAATTGTCTAAAATTAAATATTTATCGAAATATTTTTAAAAAGTACTACTTCCGGTTTGTAGACTGAAACCAAAAATAGGAGGTGCACAACTAGATGCTATAACAGTCCTAAATACAAAATTTCAACTTTCTACGTCTAACCGTATTTGAGTTATGCGACACACATACGTCCGTCCGTCCGTACGTACAGACGTCACGTCGAAACTAGTCATAATGGATTCAGAAAAGGTCAAAACGGATATTTCCGTCAAAATCTGAGAACCGAAATTTTTCGCGATTACAATACTTCCTTACTTCGTACAAGGAAGTAAAAAAGCAAATAAAATTTAGAGATTTTACGTTGGCAACAATTATTCAAATGTCGTATGTCACAAAATAATTAATGTAACCCTACTTTTAAATAATTTTTGGCATCACATTGAGTGAATTTTATTGCAAAAACCATATTTCGTAGAAAAACTAGGCTGTATAACTCGAGTGGATTGCCTATATCGCACGCGAACGTTTGCAGACACTCCCCCTGTGGGGTCGTGACTGCAAACTCGTTCTCGTGCGATATAGGCATCACATCCACTCTTTTTGTACAATATACTATTTCTTGAAGGCCTTAGTTAAACCAAAATTTTCGTGTGCGTGTGTGTGTGTGTGCGCGTGTGTGTGTGCGTGCGTGTGTGCGCCTGTGATTGTGTGTATGTGCGCGTGTGTGTGTGTGTGTGTGTGTGTGTTTGCATTGCATTACTAGTGAGGACCTCTGCAAGTTACACAAACGTAACGTGAGGACATTTCGTTCATCTGAGGACCTGAAGTCTGGTCCTCGTTACAACAGGGGTTGATTTATTTTTTTTCTTCATATTCACCCCTTCCTTAGTACTTTCCAATATATAACTCCATTTTTTTTCGGTCCTCAGATCACCGGTTTAGATTCATATGGTTTTTGGAGATTTTGTATATGAACCTTTTTTGTGTAAACACCAGGGCGGCGCTTTAATCGTTTCGTCGTACCAGTCCTCACATTTGGATATTTGTATAAGTTTCCATATTTCCATATCGAAAGAGGACTGTGTATAACAGTCATACAACACACTAACAATGAGGACATTGTGTGACTTTGGTATAATATAATGCCCTGTTCACACAAGGAAAGTGTTTACTAAAAGTTTCTTGAAAGTAAAACAAGTGCTAGGAGCTGTAATAAAAAAAACTGCCAATGGAGAAACCGTAGGGGAATTATTTTTTTATAATGTATTATTATTAGTGATCCTTATATATATAGTCAGTAACCCCTTTTTATACCTTTCGGTGTAAGGGGGCCGGGCACACCGAGCCGCAGTGGGTATTACTTTTGTCACGATGGTCACCCATCCAAGTTTTAACCGCTGTGAAGCGTGCTTGACTATATCAATCACAACGCTGTCACGTTACCACACTGCCGTACTGCCGACTGTGATCCTTAATATATTTAATAAAAATAATTACATTCCCCGTATTAAGTTATATGTATATGTTATAAGTATAACTATAAGTGAGGTGCTGAATAGAAATAATTTCACAACACATAAAATTATGTAGACAAAGCCTTGAATTACACAAAAAATTACCAATTCACACTTTGAATTTGATAAAAAAATTATTTCCTTGTAATTAAGACTTCTGCGGAGGAAAACTGATTGTGCTACATAAATGAGAACGTGTATACCAGATCATACAATAATAATTCTGCGAGGACTTTTTTGTATATATATTACTCATGTTTTTATATTTTTTTAAATGAGTACATCCACTCGCAACGCAAGTATTTAGAAAATCTTCTCAGACAGTAGGGTCAGTGTCAAAATGAAATCAAGTAAATTCAACTATTTTAGACCAATATAACCTAATATAAGTATCTGTTAATATTTTGGGTTCCTGTCATTTCGATTATGTTTATTGGTTTCATTTCATCTAAAAATAATTGAATTTATTTGATTTAATCTTGACACTCAACCCTACTATTTAAGATGATTTCGTAAATACTTATTGTTGCGTTGTGAGTGAACTCATTTATATATAGAAATATTAGTGATATGCAAAAAAGTCCTCACATAATTATCATTGCATGATCTGATATACACGTCCTCATTTATGTAGCACAATCAATTTATACTCACGTCCTCACATTGATAGGTATGGGCCGGGGCGCTTTCGAGCATAAATCCGACAATGTCTTCTGTATGTTGAAAACAATAATTTACCTACTAATAAATTGCCAAAAATCCATTGCCTACACTTATTGATTATTTCAATTTCTGGTATACCTATACATTTATTATTGTAGGTAGAGTATGAAAGTTTTCTCGAGGTTCTCACATTTGCAAATGTATATACCGTGACATTTATTATTTATTAAGGAAAACTGTCATAGAAAGAAACAATTTCATGACTGTATAATGTCCTTTGCCCTATTAACGATACGTATTAAGTATTTTAGTCTCTGGTATATTCATTATTATTGTATAATATGAATATTTTCTTGAGATCCTCAAATTTGCATTATATAAGTTGAATTATAAACCGCGAACGCGCGAAGACAACGATACGCTTGCGCTGCTTTGTAATAAACCGTTGCCATAGAAACCCCCTACCACATAATAAAAATAATTGCCTTACAGCAATTCTTAATACTTGTTGTGTTGCAAATGTGAGAAAAATATTAATTTAACATCGATTTACGAATGTTAATAATTGCCAATACTTATCAACTTCAACCAAAAGTATAATTTGTATTATTTATTGAATTTTTGATATAATATGTTCTACAAATATTTAAACCACAAAAACTGTCTTCAAATAAAACTACCGACCATTACTCAATTAATAATAAATTTTAATTTCGTAGAAGCATACAAAAAATATTTACCTACTGTTTATATTAAAGTTTTACTATAGGTCCTCACATTTAATTTGAAACTTAAGGCGGGAATTTATAAATATATAAGTATATCTGCCTTAAAGAATTGCATATATAATCGTATAAATAAAATAAAAGTATAATTAAAATTTATTTTTAAACTTAAGCCTATCATCTGATCAAATAATTCAATTAAATTTTAAATAATATATATAAAAGCATAATTAAGAACCAGCAAGAACAGGCACTAGATAGTACAGTTAAACTAGCGTTCCAATTATTTTGAGCTATCCTGGGTTCGAGTCGCAGTTGAGTCGAAAAATTTGCAATAATTCTATTTTATAGTTTTTGAGAAACCTAATTTTAGTACTGCATTCTTTTTTTAACATACTCATAATTGTTTTTATCGAATATTAAAAATAACTTTTTACAGGTTCTCACATTTGCTACTGCATGTAAAGTAATATTTGTTATCACTATCGTAGAAAAACTATTACAGAAATAAAAATGAACTATCTGTATAGCGTCCTTTGACTTATCAACTATACGTAGTGAGTATTTATTTTCAGATATATTTATCAATTATTGTATAATGTAAATGTTTTCTTGAGGTCCTCACATTAGCTTATACAGGTTGAATAATTTCTCGCAAGGTCGCAAATATAACGATGCGCTTGCTCTACTATGTCATAGAAACCAGAAACCCCTTACCACATAATAAAAAAATTTGCTTTGTATCAATTTTTAATACTTGTTGTGTTGCAAGTGGAAGAAAAACATAAATATAATATCTACTATTATCTACCTACTAAGTTGTATAATTCATAGATTTTTAGGAGTCCTCACTTGTATATAAAAATATGAGTGATATACAAAACAAGAAGTCCTCTCTTAAATATTATTGTATGATCTGATATATACGTCCTCATTTATGTAGCACAATCAGTTTTTCTCCATATACTCACAACGCACATTCTACAATTGTTAGCTACGGTTCGATGCCCTTCCGAGTAGTATGATAAAAATTATTTACTAGCGTCCTTTGCCTTATTACTATCTGTATTGAGTATTTCAGTTTCTGGTATATACATTTGTTATTGTACAATTATAAATTTTTCTCCAGGTCCTCAAATTTGTTAATGTATACAGGATGTCTATTTAACTCGGGCCACTATTGGTAATTCCTAAACTAGAACAGATACGACTTCGGTTAAATTAGACAAAAGTTACCTTATCAGAAGGCCATTCCAGTGATGTTTTTGTTTATCCAAAAATATGCACAGGTAACTAGATAGAGCAAAAACTTTTATTTTTTTAAATGGCAATCACAGTTAGCTATGGCATCATTAAAAGGAGTATTTTTTTCTCTTTTCAACTGTATGTAAATTTTCATCATTTATTTTTTAAATAAATGTTTTATTTACACAAAACATAATATACTTAATTCTAATGGCACTTATTAAAGTAGGCTTTGATAAGAACAATTTAAAACGATTTATATTGTTTTAAACAGTTTTCTCGTATTGCTGTCAGTTTTTATATTGTTAAAAGTAGTTTTTAGTACTGTTGTCATATTGAATTGTTTTTATCAAGGCCTACTTTAATAAGTGCGATTAGAATTAAGTGTATTTGGTTTTGTGTAAATAAAACATTAATTTAAAAAATAAATAATGTAAATTACATACAGTTGAAAAGAGAAAAAAACACTACTTTTAATGATGCCATAGCTAACTGTGATTGCCATTTAAAAAAATAAAAGTTTTTGCTCTATCTAGTTACCTGTGCATATTTTTGGATAAACTAAAACATCACTGAAATGGCCTTCTGATAAGGTAACTTTTGTCTAATTTAACCGAAGTCGTATCTGTTCTAGTTTAGGAATTACCAATAGTGGCCCGAGTTAAATAGACACCCTGTATACCGTAACTTTTCTTACCTTCTTTGAAGAGAACCTGCCATAGTAAGAAATAATTTTAAAATTGTATAACGTCCATTTCCTTATTAACTATACGTATTAGGTATTTTAGTCTCTCTTATATTCATAATTATTATAATATATTTGAATGTTTTCTTGAAGTCATCATATTTGCTTATGAATTGTGAATCGTGAATTGTGAACGCGCGAACATAACGATGCTCTTGCGCTGCTTTGCAGTAAACCGTTGTCATAGAGAGTGATATGCAAAACAAAAAGTCCTCACTTAAATATTATTGTGTGATCTGATATACACGTCATCATTTATTGATTAATTTTTCTCCATATACTCATGTTCTCACATTGATAGCTACGGTTCGATGCCTTTCCGAGCAAAAATCTGACAATGTTCCCAGTATGATGAAAAAAATAATTTACTAACGTCCTTCCTTTCCCTTATTAACTATACCTATTTAGTATTTATTTTCTCGAGGTTCTCACATTTGCTAATGTATATGCCGTGACATTTATTATCATCTTTGAAGAGTAACTGTCATAGAAAAAAATCATTTTATAACTGTACAGCATCCTTTGAATTAATAACCATACGTATTAAGTATTTTAGTTTCTGGTTTATTTATTATTATTGAATAATAAGAATGTTTTCTTGACGTCCTCACATTTGCATATAAAGTTTGCATTATTTCTCGCGTGATCGCGAACATAATGCGCTTGCGCTGCGTTGTAAGAAATCGTTGCCATAGAAACCCCCTACCACATAATAAAAATAATGACCTTGCATCAATTCTTAATACTTGTTGTGTTGCAAGTGTGAGAATAATATAAATTTAACATCGATTTATGAAAGATAATTTCCAGTACTTACCTACATCAACCAAAAATATCATTTGTATTATTTATACAATGTATGATATAAAATGTTCTACGAAAATTTAAACCACAAAAACAGACTTAAAATAAATCTAGCAACTATTATTCAATTAAAAATAAATTCTAATTTGATAGAAACATACTAAAAATACCTATATACATTTTATATTACTGTTTTACTACAGGTCCTCACATTTAATTTGAAAAGTAGAGCGGGAATTTATAAATATTTGTAAGTATATTTGCCTAATTTTCTTTAAAAATTGCATATATTATCTCATAAATAAAATAGAAGTACATACAATTAAAATTTATATAAAAAATTAAGCCTTTCATCTGATCACAAAATTCAATTTAATGTTAAATAGTATGTAATTTTAAGATTCAGCATAGTCGAAATGTACGCATACTAGTCGAGATAAATTTGAATTCGTACTTCCATATATTTACTTCACGATAATTCAAACTGTGGGCCTTCAATATTTTTGTAATGAATATTATTGTTCATACTTGAGCCAATCTTAGAATATTTCATCGTAGGTTTTCAAATAAAAATCAAAGTGTTCTAAACGTATGCGATATTTGTCAAAAAGTAGAAGTAAGACTCTGCAAGAACATGAGCTGGATAGCACAGTTGATAGAGTGTTGAACCAGCGTTCCAATTGTTTTGTGCTATCACAGGTTCTAGTCACAGTTGAGTCAAAAATATTCACTAATTTTTACCTCTCGCCTAGAGAGGTATAGGGATCGTGAAAAAATTCGATGTCGAGATTTTTGTCAATAAGCA
The DNA here is from genome assembly GCA_947534325.1 of Agonum fuliginosum. Taxonomy (NCBI): domain Eukaryota; kingdom Metazoa; phylum Arthropoda; class Insecta; order Coleoptera; family Carabidae; genus Agonum; species Agonum fuliginosum. Next base: position 19,087,012 of record OX384035.1, on the reverse strand, counting down.
CGTTTTAGCACCTGTAGAACCTATTTTGACTATTTTCACGATGATGTCTGTGTGTGTGTTTGTGTGTATGTGTGTGTGTATGAAAGTCTGTATGTGTGCCTACTATGCTCTTTCGTTCTTATTCATTATCTCAAATTCTATTGAACATAAAATTCTAATATTTTGCATTATATATTTGTACATGTTAATGAAGAGCTCATTAGATTATGGTAAAAATCTGCCAACCGGAAATGGTATTTTCTTGAAGCATTTTAACATTTTTTGCAAAAAATATAGAAAATTCTGCGATAGTTACAATTTATCATACGACATTTCAAAGAACAAATTATATCTTACAATATTTATTTAACATCTTGTCTATATCTCTTACCAATAAAGGAAAATTATTTTTCAAAGATATATAATTTTACCTACCACGATTTGTAAATCACAATATAGAAAAAAATTAAAAACAAAAATGAATATGTCAATGTGACAGGTGAACAGACGTATACACATTTCTGAAATGTTTGTGGCACCATTTTAAAAGAAATGTAAATATTATTAACTGAACATAATGTAATAAGGTAATAATAAAGTTAAATTTTTATCTATAAAGAGCTAATTAAAGAACTAAGAACTATAACATTATTTTCAAAAAGTTTGTAAATTTATTGCAAAATTATAATTTAAGAAAGCCTAACTAAAACCAAATTCACATAAATTACAGTGTTAAGGCGAGAGGTCGTGTGCTGGCCACATCAGATTTTTTTTTTTGAGAAACCTACTTGTAGCGTTTTATTCTCTAACATAATTGTTATTATTGAATATTAAAAATATCTTTTTACAGGTTCTCAAATTTGCTACTGCTTGTAACGTAATATTTGTTATCACTATCAAAGAAAAACTATTATAGAAAAAAAATATTTTCCAACTGTACAACGTTCTTTGCCTTACTAACTATACGTATTGAGTATTTATTATCAGGTACATTTATTAATTATTGTATAATATGAATATTTTCTTGAGGTCCTCACATTAGCTTATACAGGTTGAATTATTTCTCGCGAGGTCGCAAACATAACGATACGCTTGCTGTGCTTTGTCATAGAAACCCTCTACCACACAATAAAAATAATGGCCTTGTAAAATTTTTTTATACTTGTTGTGTTCCAAATGGGAGAAAAACTTATATTAAACATTACCGTAACTAAAAATATAATTTTATTAATTATAGACTTTTTGATATAATTTTCTAAAAAAATTAAAACACATAAACAATCTAAAAATAAAATTTGCGATTATTATTCAATTAGCAATCTGTATGAAACATTTTAATTTCATAGTTTAAAGTCCTCACTTAAATATTATTGTGTGATCTGATATACACATCATCATTTACGTAGCACAATAAATTTTTCTCCATATACTTACGTCCTCACATTAATAGCTACGGGTCGATGCCCTTCCGAACAAAAATATGACAATGTTCTCAGTATAATGAAAAAAATAATTTACTAACGTCCGTTCCCTTATTAACTATATGTATTGAGAATTTCAATTTTCGGTACATACATTTGTATTGTACAGTATACATGTTTTCTCCAGGTCGTGAAATTTATTATCATTTTTGAAAAGAAACTGTCATAGAAAAAAATTATTTTATAACTGTATAATGTCCTTTGCATTAATAACTATACGTATTAAGTATTATAGTTTCTGGTTTATTCAGTTTTATTGAACAATATGAATGTTTTGTTCACGTCCTCACATTTGCATATATATAGGTTGAATTATTTCTCGCGTGATCGCGAACATAACGATGCGCTTGCGCTGCGATGCAAGAAATCGTTGCCATAGAAACCCCCTACTATATTATAATGAATGGCCTTGTATCAGGTCTAAATACTTTTGTTGCAAGTGGGATAACAAATTAAATTTAACAACGCTTTACTAAAGATAATTTACGGTACTTACCTAATTCTTCCAAAAATATAATTTGCATTTTTAATAGAATTTTTCATAATATATTCTGCAAAAATTTAAACCACAAAAACAATCTTAAAATAAAACTAGCGACCATTATTCAATTAACAACAAATAGGCATAAAATTTGTAATTTTATAGAATCGCACAAAAATACCCTCTATTAAAGTTTTTCTACAGGTCCTCACATTTAATTTGAAACGTAAGGCGGGAATTTATAAATACTCCAGTATAAAAAAGAAAAATCCGTGCAGCTGCAGTCAAAACTAATGTATTTCTGATTTATAATAAAAATTAACCCTATCATCTGATCAAAAAATTCAAATACCTAAATGTTAAATTGTAAATAATTTTAGAATTCAGCATAGTCGAAATGTATACATGCTAGTCGAGATAAATTGAATTGGTAACTACATTACATGTTATGATTTACCTATGTAGATAATTCAAACTTTAGGTCTTTAATATTGTTAATACTTGATTCAATTTTAGAATTTTTCATCGTAAGTATTTAAATAAAAAACAAGAAGCTATAAACGTATGCGAAATTTCTCACAAAGCTAAAGTAAGAACCAGCAAGAACAGGCACTTGATAGCACAGTTGGTAGAGCGTTAAACCAGCGTTCCAATTGTTTTAAGCTATCTAGGGTTCTAATCACAGTTGAGTCAAGAATTTTTAAATAAATATATTTTATATTTTTGAGATACCTAATCTTCTGTAAAACTTTTTTTAACAGCATTGTTATTATTGAATATTAAAAATATATTTTTACAGATTCTCACATTTGCTACTGCTTGTAACGTAATATTTGTTATCACTATCGTAGAAAAACTATTATAGAAAAAAATAATTTTCTAACTGTACAACGTTCTTTGCCTTATTAACTATACGTATTGAGTATTTTTTTCAGGTACATTTATTAATTATTGTATAATATGAATATTTTCTTGAGGTCCTCACATTAGCTTATACAGGTTAAATTATTTCTCGCGAGGTCGCACACATAACGATGCGCTTGCTCTACTTTGTCATAGAAACCCACTACCACATAATACAAATAATGGTCTTGTATTAATTTTTAATACTTGTTGTGTTGCAAATAAGAGAAAATCTTAAATTAAACATTGATTAATGAGAGATTATTTACAGTACCTATGAGTACTTACCAACTGTAACTAAAAATGTAATTTGTAATTAGCAATCCGTATGAAATATTTTAATTTCATAGAATAATACAATATATGCCTACCTACTAATTTGTATAATTCATAGATTTTTGGGAGGCCTCACTCATATATAAGAATATGAGTGGGATGCACAACAAAAAGTCCTCACTTAAATATTATTGTGTGATCTGATATACACGTCATCATTTATTGATTAATTTTTCTCCATATACTCACGTCCTCTTTTTGATAGCTACGACTCGATGCCTTTCCGAGCAAAAATCTGACAATGTTCCCAGTATGATGAAAAAAATAATTCACTAACGTCCTTCCTTTCCCATATTAACTATACTTATTTAGTTTTTTTTTCACGAGGTTCTCACATTTGCTAATGTATATGCCGTGACATTTATTATTATCTTTGAAGAGAAACTGTCATAGAAAAAAATCATTTTATAACTGTACAGCATCCTTTGAATTAATACCCATACGTATTAAGTATTTTAGTTTCTGGTATATTTATTATTATTGAATAATAAGAATGTTTTCTTGACGTCCTCACATTTACATATAAAGTTTGCATTATTTCTCGCGTGATCGCGAACATAATGCGCTTGCGCTGCGTTGTAAAAAATAGTTGCCATTGAAATCCACTACCATATTATAATGAATGGCCTTGTATCAGGTCTAAATACTTTTGTTGCAAGTGGGATAACAAGTTTACTGCATATAATTTACAGTACTTACCTAATTCTTCCAAAAATATAATTTGCATTTTTAATAGAATTTTTGATAATTATATTCTACAAAAATTTAAACCACAAAACAATCTTAAAATAAAACTAGAGACCATTATTCAATTAACAACAAATAGGCATAAAAATTTTAATGTTATAGAATCACACAAAAATACCTTGTATTAAAGTTTTTCTACAGGTCCTCACATTTGATTTGAAACGTAAGGCGGGAATTAATAAATACTCCAGTATAAAAAAGTAAAATCCGTGGAGCTGCAGTCAAAACTAATATATTTCTGATTTATAATAAAAATTAACCCTATCATCTCATCAAAAAATTCAAATAAATGTTAAATTGTAAATAATTTTAGAATTCATCATAGTCGAAATGTATACATACTAGTCGAGATAAATTGAATTGGTATCTGCATTACATACTATAATTTACGTCTGTAGGTAATTCAAACTTTAGGTCTTTAATATTGTTAATATTTGATTCAATGTTAGAATTTTTCGTCGTAAGTATTTAAATAAGTCAAGAAGCTATAAACGTATGCGAAATTTCTCATAAAGTTGAAGTAATAACAAGCACTGAATAGCACAATTGGTAGAGCGTCAAACTAGCGTTCCAATTGTTTTGAGCTATTTTGGTTTCGAATCACAGTTGAGTCAAGATTTTTTCGAGATTTTTTAAATAAATATATTTTATATTTTTTGAGATACCTAATCTTATGTATATCATTTTCTTATTTTAACATCATTGTTTTTATTGAATATTAAACATATCTTTTTACAGGTTCTCGCATGACCTACTGCTTGTAACGTAATATTTGTTATTACTATCGTAGAAAAACTATTATAGAAAAAAATAATTAGCTAACTGTATAACGTCCTTAGCCTTATTAACTATACGTATTGGGTATTTATTTTCTGGTACATTTATTAATTATTGTACAATATACATATTTTTTTGAGGTCCTCACATTAGCTTATACTGGTTGATTTGACCTAACGATGCGATTTCTCACAAAGTTGAAGTAAGATCCAGTAAGAACAAGCACTGAATAGCACAGTTGGTAGAGCGTCAAACCAGCGTTCCAATTGTTTTGAGCTATTTTGGTTTCTAATCACAGTTGAGTCAAGAATTTTTAAATAAATATATTTTATATTTTTCCAGATAGATATCTAATCTTATGTATTTCAATTTAATTTTTTAGCGTCATTGTTGTTATTGAATATAAGACCAGGGCATTTACATAAAAATAAATAAATTTAGCCTAGCAGCTCGGATCGGGATGGGGTTTTCGACATCTTACTCGGAAAAATACAAGGAATTGTACATGTGAAAAGGAGCCGCTCGACCGAAAGTGCATCTCCTACGATGCCCGGGGGTGGCACTGCAGGGGTGGATTTTGGCCGAAATTGAACGAAATTATTCCTACACGAGAGGGCGAGAAAATCCGGGCCAGAGTTACTTCCCGGAGGGTTTCGAGGGTGCTGATTCCAAATATGACCTCTTAACACCCCTACGATGCCCGGGGGTGGCTCTGCGGGGGTGGATTTTGGCCAGAACCACCCCTTAATGATATGTCGCGAAAATCCGGACCAGAGTAACTTCTCAGGGGTTTTCGAAGCTGATGATTTCAAACCTGACCTCCTTACAACCCTACGATGCCCGGGGGTGGCTCTGTGGGGGTGGATTTTTACTAAAATCACCCCTTAATGATAGTTTGCGAATATCTGGGCCAGAGCTACTGTCCGGGGGTTTTAGAGGATGCTGATTCCAAATCTGACCTCCTAACACCCCTACGATGCCCGGGTGGCTCTACGGGAGTGGATTTTGGTCAAAACCACCCCTTTACGATAGGTTTTTGTGTTGAAACAACATCTTTTTTTGGGGATCATGCTCATTCTACATTTACAATTTTGGTTAAAAATTACCCCCGCAGAGCCACCCCCGGGCATCGTAGAGGTATTTCAAAGTCAGATTTGGAATCAGAACCCTCGAATACCCCCCGGACAGTAACTCTGGCCCGGATTCTCGCAACCTATCGTTAAGGGGTGGTTTTGTCCAAAATTCCCTCCCACAGAGCCATCCCCGGGCTTCGTAGGGTTGTTAGGAGGTTAGATTTGGAATCAGTACCCTCGAAAACCCCCGGACAGTAGTTCTGGCCCAGATATTCGCGACCTATCGTTAAGGAGTGGGTTTGTCCAAAATACATTCCCACAGAGCCACCCTCGGGCATCGTAGGGGTTTAAGGTGGTCATATTTGAAATCAGCACCCTCAAAAACCCCCGGGAAGTAACTCTGGCCAGTATTGTCGCGACCTATCGTGAAGGGGTGGTTTTGACTAAAATCCTCCCCCGGAGAGCCACCCCCGGGCATCGTAGGGATATTTCGAGGTCAGATTTGGCATCAGCACCTTCGAAAACCACCGAGAAGTAACTCTGGCCCGGATTCTCGCGACATTATGAGGTGGTTTTGGCCAAAAGCCACCCCCGCAGAGCCACCCTCGCAGAGCCACCCCCGGGCATCGTAGGAGTGTTCCGAGGTCATATTTGGAATCAGAACCCTCGAAACATAATTGCATATATTAGGAATAGAATCAACAGATTTAGTCTATATCATTATTTGATTAAATTTATCAATTGAATATTAAATTGTATATCATTTTAGAATTAAGCATAGTTGAAATGTAAATATGCTATTTAACTCATGCCTATGTTTTACTTCTATAGATAATTGGAACTTAAGGTTTTTAATGTTTTTCTAATGAAAAATATTGTTGATACTTAAGTTAAAATTTTGTATCGTAGGTATTTTAATAAAAATCGAAAAGCTATAAACATATGCGAAATTTTAAACAAAAAATAAATCAGAACCACCATTTACAGACACTGGATAGCACAGTTGTTGGACGAGCATACCAATAGTCCAGGCAAAATGATACAAAATTCGCCAAATAAACAAAACAAGTAGAAGATTATAGAAAAATATATATGCTGCTCGGGACTCGTCGGAATCTTTAATGTTACATATTTTTCTATAACTCTGCAAATTTTCAGAAATCTCCTACTTCTTTTGTTTATTTTTCGAATTTTGTATCATTTTGCCTGGACTATTGGTATGCGTTTCAAAGAAAAAGTGCCACAAGTAATTTCAACTTCGGTTTAACGCCTAGATCGTAAACAACTTGCTTGTATTTTAATGCTTCACTTTTTGTTCTAGATAAATATATATAAAAAATTAAATTAAATTTACCTAATAACATGTTGCATTCAGTTTTTAGCCGGGCTTGCCTATCACATAATCATTATTATTATGTAATTAAAATTTATAAATACGAGTGGACATTTTAATCTATAATTCAAAAAATTAATTTGAAAATCCGAAAATTTATGATTCAATACTTTGTTCCTAATTAAATTAATTTTCACAAAATTTTAAAATTTTATTTTATGCTTTATTTTGTATATCATTGATTTTATGCATTTATATGAGGACATTTGTATATCAGAGTATATCATTTGTATATCGGGTGCTCATACACTATAAACTGTTGAGAAAATATACCAGTACTCATTTGTACAGATATATGAGAAATTAAACACAAATGTACTCACATGACCTTTCAATCATCTATCTCATACAATGTTCTCTGTATCACATAATAAAACTTTCTCACACAGGTGTACTCATTTATATATAGAAATATGAGTGATATGCAAAAAAAGTCCTCACTTAAATATTATTGTATGATCAGATATACACGTCCTCCTTTATGCAGCACAATCAGTTTTTCTCCATATACTCACGTCCTCACATTGATAGCTACGGTCCGGAGCCCTTCCGAGCAAAAATCTGACAAAGTCCTCAGTATGATGGGTGCTTTCAAGCTCACACAAAAAAAACACTTTTATAAATAAGTTTTTCAGAAAATTTTTGTAATTTCCAGAACAAGTAGGGTATTTTGTCAGTAAATGTAAAATCTTATTGAAAAAGACCCAGTAGAAGTAGGTGACCTCGGACCCCATGTGGAGTGTGTACAATGTAGTGAAGTCCTCAAGTATGGCTAACTGCAAACAGGGGTGTGTGTGCGTGTGTGTGTGCGTGTGTGTGTGCGTGTGTGTGTGCGCGTGTGTGTGTGTGTGAGCGTGTGCGTGTGTGTGTGCGCGTGTGTGTGTGAGCGTGTGCGTGTGCGTGTGCGTGCGTGTGCGCGCGCGCGTGTATGTGTGTGTGCGCGCGTGCGTGTGTGTGTGCGTGTGCATGTGTGTGAGCGTGTGCGTGTGCGTGCGTGTGTGTGCGTGTGCGTATGTGTGTGCGCGTGTTTGTGTGTGTGTGTGTGCGTGTGTGTGTGAGCGTGTGCGTGCGTGTGTGTGTGTGTGTGTGTGCGTGAGTGTGTGTGCGTGCGTGTGTGTGTCAGATTTGAAATTTTAAAAATTATATAGTATTGTGCCAATTGATTGATGTCAGTTTCTATAATTTTGTTTTCAAATCAAAGCAACAATTTGATCGAAAGCAGGGCAACCTGTTTGTTTTATGTAAAACAAATTCTTAATTAATTTGTAAGTTTAAACGTGATATTTATTTATTATACGTTTATAAATTATTTATTATGAGACAATATTTCAAAATTGATTTATTCCAAGAGTACCTATTTATTCCTTAAATATATTATTATAAATGCAAGTTGTAATATCATAAAAGCACATCATATTACTTCACTAGCGAGGTAATATAACAAATTACCTCACTCAAATGATAAAAATAATATGATTATCCACTTGTTACGGGTCAATTTTCGCAGTGAACTTTTTATGCGCCCCCTGTGCTACTACCAGAATTACCGCAAGGTAATTCAGTGCTTCCGGCCAAACTTTTAGTAGTTCTGAAGGTCACTCTTCTACTAATTAAGATTTCGCTTGACTGTGGTTGTCTTCGCTCGCAATTATTTCATTGCTAGTTTTGCTGTGATCGTGTGCGGAGGTGTGAAGTGGTTGTAGTGGTCATTTTAGGAATCTGGAATTCTGTACCGGCCGTTGTGCATTTTTTTGAGGATTCAGATTCGCCAATTTTGGGATTTGTTGGCCCTACAATTTTGGAAATTAAGTTTCTACGGGAGTTTCTCGGATTTGTTGCTTCACCCCGCCACCTAAGCAGGGGCGCACTCAAGGGGGTGGCTCGTGGGGCTTGAGCCCCCCCCAGACGATTGGACTTTTTTTTTAAATTTTTTCATTAAACATTTTAAACATTATGTAAGATTATTTAAAATCACTGAAGACTAAAAATAATCGCCTTTTTTCTGTTTTTATGATTATCTTAAATTCAAATAGTTCAAATATAGGTACAATAATATACACTCCGTATAACGCATCTGTACGATTATTGGGATATTTTAATAAGAATGCGAACCTTGTGGTGAAATTTTGAAAAACAACGGTGCACTTGGGAGTGAAACTAAAAAGATGAAAGAAAGAACTGATACATTAAATATGAACTAAAATTAAAATATATGTTATTGGAACTAATATCAACATTTATAACTGACATGACTCTGCTCAGAGTCGTTCTTATGAAATTATATCAAGAGAGCTGCCGAAAAAACAATGTGTGTGCACAAGAAAGAGAGTAAAACGTGCAACTGTTTATCTTTAAAAACATGAAACTTTCAATTTAAATGTGTTTGACCTTGAACTCTAAAAAAATTTCGCCTGCGGCGCATTTTTTTCTTGTGCCGTACTACAGCTTTCATTAAAAATTATTCTTAGCCCCCCCCAAGATGCAATCCTGGGTCCGCCACTGCACCTAAGTAACTAGAACACTTTAAGCCGCTTAACATCCCAGGTATGCTAGCACTCACAGTCACGGCTGGACAAAGTTGATCTTCTTTGACCAGTGAAGTAATTCATATTTTATTTGCAGGCTTCTTTTTTTTTAAATGTTTTATCCGTATCATTGTGATGACGTCATTTTCATCATTCTAAATTTCGATTGCCGTTGGATGTCCTGACTCTCGCCTCACGGATGAAGATATTTTTGACGCATGTTGGAACGAGTCAAGAAACCGATAAAGTACCATTCCGTTTGCCATGTGCTTCGGCTGTTCGCCAGTCACCCCGGACACGACGCCATTTTGTTTTGGAAGTCCTTGCCCACGGTTCGACATACCGGAAGTCGAGCACAAATAGCCACCTGAAGTCTCGGTAATGTCTGTGGACATCATTTAATCGCATATTTCATGTAATTGTGTTAATCAAGCTCTGGATTTTGGTCTCCTGACTTTTTAGTGACTTCATATTTTTACTTCGATATTTACAGCGTAGTATTGATTCTTATATTATTTAATCTAACGTAATTCTGTTTCACATGATTGTATTATTTTGATATTTATTTATTGTAATTCTGCGTAATCTAGTACTGCGTAATGTTAGTAGTTTTTAGCGTGGTTCAGTCGCTAGGACGAACTAGTTTTATTTAAATTATCATCTGCATTTTTGGTGCACGCCGACGCGAACGCTGGTCGACCAACGATTCTCACGTAGGGCTTATTTTTAAGGTTATTTTATTATTGAACTTCGTTATCGTCCTATACGCTGTTTTCGCCGATAGACTACACTTTACGAGTTGTATGTGGATTTTAGTTAAATAATTGTTCAATTAAATAGTTTCACTGTGTTCTCCAACGACATTCTTTTATTTTCTTTTGAGATTATGTAACAAATTGGCTTTTCCTTTCCCCATTTTGCCGTTTTCAGGATATTTAGAGTGTCGGTTTCTCTAAATATTGTTGTGGTTAAACCAGTCACGACCGACTGGCGCTCATGGTATGTACTATCTTATTTTATTATTTCATTATGGCTTTAGCGAAGGCCCACACCCTTCTCCACTGTTAGTTAGCCAAGGTTTAACCTTATTCATGTGCTCTAGATCACTCTCTTATAGAGTTGCACGTAATACACTGGCGTGGATAAATAATTTTATTCAATTCTTTCGTTTTGATCTGTAATTTTTCTCTTTATATAGGTAACTTTCTTCTCTTGAATAAAAATGTATGTCTCTCTTGGCGTATAAATATCTATTAATTGTTATGTGAACTTAAATTTATGAAAACTTATTTATTTATTAATATTTTCGTAATGTTTAAAATTATTTTTAAATTTAGGAAAGGCGCAAACTTATTTAAAGTTTTATTAAACATTATTTATTATTAAAACTAATGCAATTTTATGCTTACCAATATTGTGGACGACCTTCCACATAACTAAATGTTGTTGTAATTGTCAAAATAACAAAACAGAATCTGGCACAAGTCAGGAGTACCATATTGGATATTTTTTTGAATGAAATTTTATTGAAGGTGGATTTATGCAGCCAAACTAAAACTAACATTAAAATTAACATTAGCACTTGCACTAAAGGTGGATTTATGCAGCGCCAGTGGCGGTGCGTCAGATGAGGCAGGTGAGGCTAAGCCTCACCGCGTAAAATCGTAATTTTATTTTTTTTATTTTTATTATAATTTTATTTATTTAATTTATTTTTATTATAAATCGACTACATATTTATTTAAAAATAATTATTGTTGCACAATAATGCAAAAAGTGTTTAAATAGTGTTATTTTCGCGCGAATCATAAATTATGTGTACAATGAGGCTGCCGCCAGAGCAGTTGGTTTCATTCATCGTCAGTGCGACCGGGCGACGGAGTGACGTGTGTGTATTCTCGTACGTTTAGTTGGCGGAGAGGCCTTGAGCGAGGCTAAAGAAATATCGTCTGTCTTCGCGCAAGGCTACAACAGTACACTACGCGCGCGCGCACACACAGCTAAATAGACGGGAAGAAACAGGCAAGTTTATTTTTACTTTGTTGTTGATTTCTTGTCTTATTTATTGTTGTGAATGCTATTTTATCATTAGTTATGTTTTGAAACTAATAGTTTCTAATAAAAATTATGAATAACAAATAAGAATAAATGTAAAATCGAACAAATAGAATAATATAACTTGTAACAGTTTTATCAATATTTAAATAATAAACAATGATATCATTCAACTACTATTCAATATTTCTATATTATGAACAAATAAATAATATTATTTCAATTAAATATTACTATTATAGGTATTATTAATTATTTTTTGTAATACTTGTTTTGTTTTAATTAATAACTTTCTTTCTATAATTAATTTTTTTGAGTACCGTCCTATGGTTTTTTGTGTACTCTATTTTCTGTTTAACAGCATACTATTAAATTTTCTGGAACATTTATAATAATAAAATGAAGGTAGAGCGATGGAGCCATCATATGACATAATTTGCTTTTTATTACAAACACCATTTTCAAGATTTAAAGATTTCGATAAAATAGTATATTGTGTTATTAGGATTAAAAGTGATACTTTGTTTGATGAGCAATTAATTTACATTTGCGAGGCGAAGCGTAGCGAAGCCGAGCGGATGCAAAAATTGCGAATCAAACAAAGACACTTTTAATCCAAATAACACATACTATTTTTTCTTCAACCAAGAAAATTACATTTTAAATTATTGAAATATTTTGTTGAAATATGATTGAAACTAAGAAGGTAGCTTTGCTTTAACTTTTGTTTTGTTTACAAATTTTATTGTTCTGTCAAACTAAAATAAATCAAGAGTTTTTCTGGAATTATGCTCCTGATAATACATACCTGATGATTAAAGTAAGTGTTTAAATATGAGGAATGAGAATATAACTATCTAAATATTATTAATTTTTATAGATTGTTGTAATACTGGAAATTTCGGGTGCATGCCGTTGCGATGAATTGGTACATTTAAAGATTGATGTTATTGAAGACGTCAAATCAGCTTTACTGGTAAACATACATGGTACACTGCTAAAAAAATATTACGGTTCGATGAACCTAGCACTATAATATCCTCCATTCGTGATGATAATACCAGTAGAAAAATAATAATAAATAATCAAGCTCAAGAAATATTACGCTCCCAAGATTCTAGTAGAAATACAGAATCTACTTTTAAGCTTAGGATTAAAAGTACTTTTAAGCCTAGGATTAAAAGTGTTACCTAGCAACAGTTACATTTTTTTATTAATAACAAAAACGTCAACTTTTAATACTAAAAACAGTATTAAAAGAACCAACTTTTAAGACGGTTGAAGAAAAATAGTATTTTAACAGAAAGACGCCCAAAATCCTCCATATTAAAAATTTTTCATGAAAAATCTCAATCTCGTTCATTTAATGTTAAATTTGCTAATATAACGTCGAAAAGATTTATTATACAGGCTGAGTCATCGAAATGCCCGTCGTCGATATCTCCCTTGTCGTTAAAAATACAGCATAATTTTTTTAACAAAATTTTTCGTCTACTCAAGGAGCATAACTTAAAATTATTTTCACATATACAGGGTGTTGCATAACGACTTGGCAATAATTGTTCGTCGTTTTTTAAATGAAACACCCTATATATTTTTATATATTTTGAATTGTATTTTATTTACCTATACGAACATATAAGTTTCATTTTAGTTTTCCGCGGCGTTGCCAAGTTATTCAATTTTTTCTCTAAAAAAAGCCGAATACACGTATTGTTTTATAAAGGCGTACTGAAGTTATTTTAATAGTAAAAATTATGAATTTTTTTTTCTGTACCACTGTAACTATACTCTTTGTTCTGACATAACTTTTTTTAAATGTTATTATACAGGGTGTTCAGTACAGAGAATCAAATTTACTCATTTTCAAATGGCTATAACTCGTCATTTTCAAATGGAACACCCTATATTTTATTATTTTGTTGTGTGTATTTTTGCATCTTTTTATGTTATACAGGATGTCCTATGCCTAAAAACATTATTTTCTAAATTAATTAAATTAATATTTTTATGCATAGGACACCCTGTATAACATAAAAAGATGCAAAAATACACACAACAGAATAATAAAATATAGGGTGTTCCATTTGAAAATGACGAGTTATAGCCATTTGAAAATGAGTAAATTTGATTCTCTGTACTGAACACCCTGTATAATAACATTTAAAAAAAGTTATGTCAGAACAAAGAGTATAGTTACAGTGGTACAGAAAAAAAAATTCATAATTTTTACTATTAAAATAACTTCAGTACGCCTTTATAAAACAATACGTGTATTCGGCTTTTTTTAGAGAAAAAATTGAATAACTTGGCAACGCCGCGGAAAACTAAAATGAAACTTATATGTTCGTATAGGTAAATAAAATACAATTCAAAATATATAAAAATATATAGGTGTTTCACTTAAAAAACGACGAACAATTATTGCCAAGTCGTTATGCAACACCCTGTATATGTGAAAATAATTTTAAGTTATGCTCCTTGGGTAGACGAAAAATTCTGTTAATAAATTTGTGCTGTATTTTTAACGACAAGGGAGATATCGACCACGGGCATATCGATGACTCACCCTGTATAAGTGAAATTGTTTTTTTTTATAATTACTTCCTTGTACGAAGTAAGGAAGTATTGTAATCGCGAAAATTTTCGGTTCTCAGATTTTGACGGAAATATCCGTTTTGACCTTTTCTGAATCCATTATGACTAGTTTCGACGTGACGTCTGTACGTACGTACGTACGGACGGACGTATGTGTGTCGCATAACTCAAATACGGTTAGACGTAGAAAGTTGAAATTTTGTATTTAGGACTGTTATAGCATCTAGTTGTGCACCTTCTATTTTTGGTTTTAGTCTACAAACCGGAAGTAGTACTTTTTAAAAATATTTCGATAAATATTTAATTTTAGACAATTTTTTTTATTTTAAATGAAAGATTATGTGATTATTACCTACAATCGGTATTTTATAAATATTTTTGTATCTGCTATCATTTAAAAATAATTAAAGTATATATTTATAATTTATAGTATTTCGGTATCTTGTAGTCCATGATCGATTAACATTTGTTACTACGTAAAATTTAAATGATTATGACATGACAGTGACAATAGTAAAATATGCTTTATATCTTCTTCTGCAGTTTAAATAAAATGACTAAAATATATTTGTGAGTATACTAGTATAATAAGAATTTTTAATATTATTTTACATTTTAGTTATTAAGAAAAGTATGAACACACAAGGCGTACAAGGAAGTCATGTGGTGTCCACGTCAGATTTTTTTTATAATGCAATAATTTTTTTGTTATACTTATGTCAGAAAGTGTTGATTTTGTTAATAAACACTGTTTTGAAATCGTTAACATTGTTTTGTAGATGATCTATATAAAAAGTTGTAAAAGTGAAAGTAAATTTCAAATTTTTTATCTAATTACTGTCCTGAAGTGCGCTTAATACCTACACTAAAGGAAAAAAGTGTTAGTTTGTGTGAATTCGATCTTTTAGCAGCAATATTCGGCAGTTAAAAATATAAACATAACCTGTACACATATTTTTGGCGGCATGCATTCATCAGATAACGAATCAGTAGAAAATGTTACTCTGGAAGCAATCTGGGGAAAACTTCAGATGCTTGATTCAATAAAAAGTGATATAAATAATTACATAACATCAATAGAAAAAAACTCCAGTGAAATAACATCGCTAAAAAACACAGTAGAAGAATTACGCAAAGAAAATCACATTCTTTCGAAAGCTGTTAAAAAGCGAAATCTTATTTTTTTTGGCCTAGCCGAAACTGAAGAATCTGCTCTTGTACTAGAGCAAAATATACTATCTGTATTAAAAACAGAATTAAACGTAACTCTCACAGCCGATGATATAGACGAAGTTTACCGTTTGGGCTCGAAGAAAGATAAAGTGAACCCTGTGCTAATATCTTTTAAATCTACGAAAACTAAAAAAATTGTATTCTCCAAAAGACTTTTATTAGCTAATACTGAATATTTCCTGAAAGAAGACCTAACAATTCAAGAAAGAGAGAAACGCAAGAACGAGTATATGGCACGTACGCAAAAGCAATATCCGCAAAAGGTTTCGTCCGTATCAAATATTCAAAGTAAATCAGTCAATATCCAGGACAAAACACAAACACCAAAACGGGGCCGTCAACCATCTGATGACACACCAACTAAATCATCAGAAACAACTATTAACAGAAACACAAAAATTAAGAAGCAAGACGAGGGTCAAATAGGCAACAAGTGTAACGCCAAGGATAGAAACGAAGAAAATATTTTTTTAGATGCAACTTCATCGCAGAAGTAGAGGTCAGATCACCAAGGTTATTAACGTCAACGCCGCAATATTTAAAGAATAATCGAAAAGTCACTAACTCTGAAAACACTAATAACAAACAACTGGGCGCCGATAACGTCAATAAAAGTAACGTTCTCTCTAAAAATAAATATAACAAGTCAATAAGTCTGCAGCTAATATTCTGGAACATAAATGGTATAAATAATTTATTTAATTTGGATACAGAAACTATGGACAGAATATTAGCAGCTGACATTTTTTGTATATGCGAAACATGGTTATGTACGAATAATTTTACCCTTCCTGATTTTATGGCATGCTATACATCTTTATTTTTCAGTAATGCAGTAAAGGAAAAGAGCAGAGGTAGAGCAAGCGGAGGTCTAGCAATATTTACTAAAAATAAAGTCAATATAAAGGCAACGTTAGTGGATGCTTCCAATTTATGGTTAATACTAGAACTTGATCATTTCCATAACAAATATGTTATAATGTTGATTTACTTGAAGCCTGATTTGCATATAAGCTGTATCGATCTAATTAATGATAAATTGGCCTCAATTACAGTCTTGTATAAGTTACACCAAATTATTGTTTTAGGGGACTTTAATTCACACATCGGCGAACTTAATCAAATATCAGATGAAATTATTCATTCGCCAAATGTACAGGGGCCAAGACGGTCTATTCATCGTTCAACTAATTCGAGGGGGAAAAAACTCGTTGAGTGTATGGAGCTTTTAGGTTTTTATACTATTAACGGTAGGGCAACGGGAGATATTCCAGGGAAATATACATATATTAGTAAAAACGGAAATAGCACAATTGATTTAGCCTGGTTGAATATCAACGGTATTGAAAATGTTTCACTTTTTAATATTATTCCAACGCTTTCAAACTCTAATCACAGTCTATGCATAATTTGCTTCGGTGAAGACAAATCGACACCTCTTAATCCTCAAAATAATTATTTTAAGCTTGGTTACAAAATATCATTTAAATTTGATGTAAATAAGATACAAGCTTATCAAAATAGTCTCGAAAACAACAATTGTATATACTTTAACAGTAGTAATGTGAACGACTTGGCTTGCAATTTAGAAATGGCGATCAAAGAAGCATCATGTGGGGTCGGTATGTTAAAAATCGATAAATATAATAAAATTCCTCATAACAGAGAGAGTAAAGTCATATCACATAAACCATGGTTTGATGACGAATGCAGGAAATTGAAACTAGAATGTAATAATAGTTCAAGAACGCTACGAAAAAACTATTCAAATAAAAATTTAAATAGTTATCTCATAAACAAAACAAGATACAGACACCAAATTAAAATTAACAAAAATAAATATCTAATAACAATTAAAGAGTCACTTTCTAATGTAAAAAACAACTCCGAATTCTGGAAAACTGTTAAGCATTTGAAAAAGAGAAATAAACCAATAAACGGTGTAAATATAAATGAATGGGAAATATTTTACAATGACATATTTAAAGTAGACACTAGATCAGACCAAATGTTTTTTGACGTCTCTCACCCACACTTTGATTCTGACGTTACCATTGATGAATTGCAAGCCAGTATACATAAAAGTAAACTAAACAAGGCAGCGGGCAGCGATGGTTTATCTAATGAATTCTACAAATTCCTTACAGACAAGTGGCTAGCGTATTTATTGAACTTATTTAATAATATCTTATCGTCTGAAGTAATACCTAACTCATGGTCCCGAATTCACACCTTCCATATTTATAAAAAGGCTGTATTTCAAATCCGTTAAATTATCGGGGTATTGCACTGATTAATTCTCTATCCAAAATTTTCACTCAAATTATTTACTGTAGATTACAAGAATGGTGCGAGATAAACCATATTCTGCATGAAAATCAACTAGGTTTCAGAAAACATAGAAGTACAATAGATAATATTTTCTCGCTCACTGCTACTATTCAATTACGGCTAAGACTAAAAAAACAATCCGCATTTGCAATTGTTATCGATTTTAAGAGAGCTTTTGACAGCGTTAACCACAAGATCTTATGGGAAAAATTATACTCTACAGGACTCTCGGCTAAACTAATTCGAATTTTCCAAAAACTTTATAACAACACAACTGTAGAAATTAAAAAAGATAACAATGTATCAAACCCAATTCATGTCACTCAAGGGGTGCTACAGGGTGATACCCTTTCGCCCTTACTGTTCGCTTTATTTATCAATGACATATGGTCCTTCTTTGAACACGCAGGTCACAGAGGACTAAACATAGATGGTCATAATGATGTATTATTACTTGCATATGCAGACGATTTAATTATACTATGTGACTCTCCGGTTGACGTAAGAAGAAAGCTCTCTACCCTAAATCAATTTTGCACTAAAAATGATCTTGTGGTAAATACCTCAAAATCCAAAATTATGTATTTTCATAGGGGTAGACCAAAAACACTAAGTCCATTCCTATATAATAACACACCTATAGATTTAGTTAATGAAACTATTTATTTAGGTATGAAATTTTCTTCCTCAGGAAAATTTAATATGGCTGCCACTGAAAACTATAAAAAAGCAATTATCTCAGTTCAAAGTGTAAAAAGTATTCTATACAAAGGCAAATCTGAAGGATGGCAAGAGAAAATTCGTTTACTAAAATCAATTATCCATGCAACCGCTTTATATGCAGCAGAAATTTGGGGTCCTTACCAATTAGACGTTATTGAAAAGGTCCAACTACAATTTCTAAAAAGTATTTTATCACTACCAAGAAACACACCTAATCATTTTGTTCGTTTAGAGACTGGAGTCCCACATTTGGCGATTGAAGTTTGGAAGCGAACACTATCGTGGTGGTCAAAATTGCTAGCAATGAATAATGAACGAACCCCGAAATTATTATATAATAGATTGTATCAGTTGTGTGAATTAAAGAATCCTAACCTGGAATTTAATTGGTGTCTTCATGTGAAAATTTTTCTTTTAGATCAGGGCTTTGCTCATATATGGCAAATACAAAAAATTAATAAAACACAAATTAATGACATAATTGAAGCATATAAAAATTCACTTATTCGCAAAGATTTAGCAGAACTTGAAAATTCTAAATTTGGCTGTATCTATAAATTAATAAAATTCAATTTCAATAATGAAGCGTACTTGCAGTTAAAAATACCAATGATTAAAAAACAGATTTTATGCCAAATCAGGTTATCGAGTAAGAGAGGTTTGAAAATTTTTTATAGAAACATAAAGTACGAATTGGACGCATCACAACTTTGCCCATTGTGCAACTTAGAAAAAACAGAGACTATCTTTCATTTTTTCCTTTACTGCCCAATATACCAACATTTAAGAAACCACTATTTAAAAAAATATAATATTGATCACTTGGATGAAGTTAATTTTGCAGGTTTTTTCATAGATTTAGATCTCAATAAAATTAATAATATATTTTTTTTCACAATTGAAAGCCTAAAACTTAGAAGTTTCTGCTTAAGCGAATGAGTACAGTGTTACATTATGCTTTGAATTCGTGTCCCATGTTTCGCAAACTGCAGATATTATATTAATTGTTATAGCTTCTTTTCTTTACTTCATATCTGTTTCTACTTTAATATACTAGTTAGGATGTTAAGATAATTTGGTATAATTATTGTATTATTTACTTCTCGTATAAAAGAAAATTTTTGTTATTATTATTGAATAATTATTTAATATGTATGTTGTTGTCAATCCATTTGTATGGGCAACGCCCGATCGCAAATAAATTATTATATATTATATATATTGGTAATAAATATATTTTTATTAATCTGTTTCATTTTTCTTATAAACAAATACCTACCTAACTAATATTATTTACCTACCTACCTACTTTATTTAAATATGTATATACTTTTTGTGGACGTACTAAGTATACCACAAACATATTTCCAGTGCGTTAGAGAAAACAAAATTTAAAAAATATTATTTGCTGTTTTTATGGTTATAGCGTTTTATCTTGACTCAAAAAAATGATTTATTTAAGCTATGCAATATAGTTGTGTTCTGTTGTTTTATTGATTTTATGCGTAAAAAATTGATTTTAGAGCGTTTCATTGAAATTTTGATACAAAGTATTTAAAGCATTTGACCTTGAACCCAAACAAATTTTTTTTAGCCTCACCAATCTTAGAAGTCACGCACCGCCACTATGCAGCCAAACTAAAACTAACATTAAAATTAACATTAGCGCTTGCACTAACATTAACATTAAAATTAAGAGGAGGCATTTATGCAGATTTACATTACGCCTGCGCAATTGAAGCATTCTTAGTTTGACACATGTGATCAGTAGGTTAACCTATATTTGTTTTCATTCGTAAGAGTTGTGTTTTTCTGTCAATATAATTAATAATTGATACTAAACAATAACAATCGCTAACAAGCAAGCGAACTAACCAAACAAACATTTAAAAAAACGCTCGAAAAATAAGAATTCTACAAGTGACGTTTGTAGCGCTTGCGCAGTAGTGAAACCAACTAACATTAAATTAAGAAAGTTGGAAGTTGAGGTGGATTTATGCAGCCAAACTAAAACTAGCATTAAAATTAACATTAGCACTTGCACTAACATTAACATTAAAATTAAGAGGAGGCATTTATGCAGACTTACATTACGCCTGCGCAATTGAAGCATTCTTAGTTTGACACATGTGATCAGTAGGTTAACCTATTTGTTTTCATTCGTAAGAGTTGTGTTTTTCTATCAATATAATTAATAATTGATACTAAATAGTAGAGAGAAATTAAACAAAGAATATGATGTTGTTCGATGTAACTCCTAAGGTGGGTTTTATTTTATTTTTCGATTACATTTATAAAGGAGATGTGGAAAAAAATTTTAGCGATTTCGGGCTGGAGCTTCGCGAAAAAATGGCTAAAAACTGGTATTTTGATGCATTTCGAGGGTATCACTTCACTATTTTCTTAATATCTCCGGTTCTAATGGTCGTAGAAAAATTTAAAAAAATGCAAATTACTCGTGAATGAATAAGGTATTAGCCTGATTCGGTATAAATGCTTTAAAAATGATTCCTAACATAAAAAACGGAAAATGATTTAATTGTTTGAATTTTTTACTAAAACTGTAATAAATCGCGCTAAAATCATTAGATTTTCCTGAAAATTAGTGAAAATGTGTATTTTGATGGCATAATCACGTGGTTTAAATTTCAAAAGAAAATTCGCAATTTTACGGCCACAATCGCTATTATCCCAAAATAATTGAAATGGCCGCCATTTTTTGCCAAATCATCGTAGAGCAATTTTTTTTAATTACGAGCTTTTTATGTTCTTTTTTATGAGAACAAGGAAAAAAATTTACTTTTTTCAAAATCGGCATGAAAATCGTCATTTCCAGACTAATTTGCGGCATGAAAGTAAGATTTTCATGACTAGGCATGAAAATTTTATTGTCATGCCTAGTCATTTTTACTTTCAACTTTGTTTACTTGTCATGACAACTTTTTTCTAAAATTTGTGACAGCTCTGATGATTTGTCACAGCTCTGATGATTTATGCAAACCTAATTTTTTTTATAATTTTAAGCTTAATTGCCGATTTAAAAAAAATAGAATACATCACGCGTCATAAAATAGTATATTACATTACAAGTCATGAAAATGTTTCATTGCAGACGAGGAGGCGTTTGAAGAATGCGAGGATGCGCAGCGTCCGAGCATTTCTTCAAAGCCTCCGAGTCAAGCAAAGACATTTTTATGACGCGTGATGTATTCTATTTTTTTTTAAATCGGCAATTAAGCTTAAAATTACAAAAAATAGGTTTGCATAAATCATCAGAGCTGTGACAAATCATCAGAGCTGTCACAAATTTTAGAAAAAGTTGTCATGACAAGTAAACAAAGTTGAAAGTAAAAATGACTAGGCATGAAAATAAAATTTTCATGCCTAGTCATGAAAATCTTACTTTCATGCCGCAAATTAGTCTGGAAATGACGATTTTCATGCCGATTTTGAAAAAATGTCTTTGCTTGACTCGGAGGCTTTGAAGAAATGCTCGGACGCTGCGCATCCTCGCATTCTTCAAACGCCTCCTCGTCTGCAATGAAACATTTTCATGACTTGTAATGTAATATACTATTATTTAAAGTGCCCATTTTAGGGCAAAAACAGAAAAAAAATTCAATTTACACATTTTTGCCATTTTTTTAGGTGGCTATTGCATAAATAGTTGTTTTACGTATTTTTTGACAGCCGTAAAGTGTCACTTTTTTGACATGTGTCAAAAAGATTACTTAACGGCCACATTTACTTCACGGCCGCTACTTTACGGCCGCATTTACTTCACGGCCGCAATATATACAGGGTTCGCCAGTGAAATGGAAAGATTTGATGTGGGGCTTAAAGCTCGTAAAGAGGTGGTGGGGAGGAAGTTAGCCGACTCAACATTATCAGCGTGGTCTACCATTTAGTTTACAATGGATAATTGGACGGGTGAACAGCGGGTTGCCAGTCAAATGGAAAGATTTCAAAATGTAATTAATTTAATTGTTCTGGGTGGATCGGTTTCAAACACTTTTAATAGGTATATTGCTGCAATCTCGTGTTGAATACGTTGTTTGAGGGCTGGTATTGTTCTGGGTGGATCGGTTTCAAACACTTTTGACAATACCAGCCCTCAAACAACGTATTCAACACGAGACTGCAGCAATACCTATATCAATATGCTGCGAGAGGTCATGGTGAACTTCCAGGCCCGACTTCATGAATGCATCAATTTCAAAGGAGAACATTTGCTGAACATAGTATTCGGAAAATAATTTATATTGCTACTTTTGTACTTCACATTATTAATAAAAAAATATTTCTTTTTAAATTAATTACATTTTGAAATCTTTCCATTTGACTGGCAACCCGCTGTTCACCCGTCCAATTATCCATTGTAAACTAAATGGTAGACCACGCTGATAATGTTGAGTCGACTAACTTCCTTCCCACCACCTCTTTACGAGCTCTAAGCCCCACATCAAATCTTTTCATTTCACTGGCGAACCCTGTATATATTGCGGCCGTAAAGTAGCGGCCGTGAAGTAAATGTGGCCGTTAAGTAATCTTTTTGACACATGTCAAAAAAGTGACACTTTACGGCTGTCAAAAAATACGTAAAACAACTATTTATGCAATAGCCACCTAAAAAAATGGCAAAAATGTGAAAATTGATTTTTTTTTTCTGTTTTTGCCCTAAAATGGACACTTTAAATAAAGTAAAAATTTTTTTCCTTGTTCTCATAAAAAAAGAACATAAAAAGCTCGTAATTAAAAAAAAATTGCTCTACGATGATTTGGCAAAAAATGGCGGCCATTTCATTTTTTTTGGGATAATAGCGATTGTGGCCGTAAAATTGCGAATTTTCTTTTAAAATTTAAACCACGTTATGTCATCAAAATACACATTTTCACTAATTTTCAGGAAAATCTAATGATTTTAGCGCGATTTATTACAGTTTTAGTAAAAAATTCAAACAATTAAATCATTTTCAGTTTTTGAGGTTAGGAATCATTTTTAAAGCATTTATACCGAATCAGGCTAATACCTTATTCATTCACGAGTAATTTGCATCTTTTAAAATTTTTCTACGACTATTAGAACCGGAGATATTACGAAAATAGTGAAGTGATACCCTCGAAATGCATCAAAATACTAGTTTTTGGCCATTTTTTCGCGAAGCTCCAGCCCGAAATCGCTAAATTTTTTTCCCCACATCTCCTTTATATAATGTAATCGAAAATAAAAAAAACCCACCTTAGGAGTTACATCGATCTTCGATGATAATTTCACTCTACTAAAACAATAACAATCGCTAACAAGCAAGCAAACTAACCAAACAAACATATAAAAAAATCCGATGTGGCCAACACATAACCTCTCGCCATACTCTACTATTTTTATTTTTCTAATATAAGTAGGTATATATTATGTAGTACTTACTCACAAATATACCATTGTACTAGAAGGGAATTCGGGAATTATAGTTTTTATAATATTATTAAAGTTTATTATGACCTTATAAATACTAAATGACATTTCATATTTTCCATTTCAATTTGCCAAAAAGTCAAAAATTCATGTGACGTTAACACTCAAATATTTTATTTTTTGTTTCCATAGGTAGGCAGATAAATCAAAATTGTAACAAATTTGTAGAATTTTTAACTTCTTGTAATTGGAAAATGGAGCTAGATAGAAACAACGTTTTGAATACATATTGTAGATAGTAACATTTAGTATACAATGTTATTAAAAAAATTCCTATTAATTCATAAATTTTGAGAATATTCCAGAAAAACTCTTCAGATCTTCAAGAAACTACCACTTCCGGTTGCACGATCAACACCAAAATCTAATCAGATCTAATCTAGGGTGTCAGAATATTGTATACCAAATTTCAAATTTTTTTATTCAGTGGTATTTGAGTTATCGTACCTCCAACACACACACACACACACACACACACACACACACACACACACACACACACACACACACACACACACACACACACACACACACACACACACACACACACACACACACACACACACACACACACACACACACACACACACACACACACACACACACACACACACACACACACACACACACACACACACACACACACACACACACACACACACACACACACACACACACACACACACACACACACACACACACACACACACACACACACACACACACACACACACACACACACACACACACACACACACACACACACACACACACACACACACACACACACACACACACACACACACACACACACACACACACACACACACACACACACACACACACACACACACACACACACACACACACACACACACACACACACACACACACACACACACACACACACACACACACACACACACACACACACACACACACACACACACACACACACACACACACACACACACACACACACACACACACACACACACACACACACACACACACACACACACACACACACACACACACACACACACACACACACACACACACACACACACACACACACACACACACACACACACACACACACACACACACACACACACACACACACACACACACACACACACACACACACACACACACACACACACACACACACACACACACACACACACACACACACACACACACACACACACAGACATCATCGCGAAATTATCAAAATCGTGTTCTAGGGACCGCAAAACGTGCTTATCCATTGAAAACTCACTATCGAAATTGTAGCATGATTACAATACCTCTCTTACAGATATGAGTGGCGAAAGGTAAAAACAAGAACAACGCAGTAATTAAAAAACTACATCGATAATATCACGAAATCAAAATTAACATAAAGCTGATTTTTCACTATGGCCCATTGATTCTGGGATCAATGATCCAGGTCCTATGTTCAACCTCTCAAAATATCTCTTGGGTTTACTTAGTGAACTTGAAAACGAAGCATTTCTAGTGAGAAGTTCCTTCGAATTCGCTACGTTCAAATCAGCGGTGAAACTAGACCCAAGATTTATTTTGATTTCACTTCATGTTGTTTCTTTGTTCACAAATGTTCCCCTCAACTTCATCCTACAGGTAATAGAAGAGAAATGGAATGTAATTAGTAACAAAGCAGACATACCGCAGAATTCTTGACTGATTGAATTATGATACAACTGTTTCTTCTGCTTCAATGACAAGTTTTATCTACAACTATTTGGTACTGCAATATGGATTTTAGCATCAGTTCTGTTATCGCAAATCTAGTGATGGACAGCTTAATAGATATTTAACAGCTACGATTGTCTGTCCAGTGACAACTTAATTTATATTTTTAAAATATTATAATATTATTTATTGTTTCAGAGGTAACTTCACTCAAGTTAATAATATAATAATTTTAATAGAATGTTTTTACATGCATTAACAACAATATATTCTTAGTATTACATGAATTATACAAACTTAAATATCAGATCATCGCCCACATAGCACAAAGTAAATTCTAAAGATATATTTAGATCACGTATCTTATAGGCGATATTTAAGATATCTTTGTGATATCGTTTGTCGTTTTGTATGTTATCATTTTTAAAATCTTATAAACATCTTTAAAAGTTATCCTATAGATTTCTTACTAATATCTATTTTACATTTCTTAAAATCGATTATTTAGGTCAATTATAGAAGCAAACCTAAAAAAGAAATAGTATTTATATCGCAATTATGTACGGCGCGATGATTTAACAACCTAACAATGCTGAACCTGAGAATAAACTTGGGATAAATAATTGCCAATTGTACGGGACTCGAATCATGAGAGATCTAGGAACCAAACTTTGAAACGATAACCGCTAGATCACGCTG
The DNA here is from genome assembly GCA_947534325.1 of Agonum fuliginosum. Taxonomy (NCBI): domain Eukaryota; kingdom Metazoa; phylum Arthropoda; class Insecta; order Coleoptera; family Carabidae; genus Agonum; species Agonum fuliginosum. The sequence goes on along the minus strand of OX384035.1, from coordinate 19,060,486 downwards.
TATACCTAGGTTCATCATGATAATTTTCTATAACTGTAAACACCACTGTAATTACAAGTAAAAACAAGACAATATTCAACTGTGAACATGTGGCAAACTGGTGTGGTTATGTTCCAAAATTATCTTCGCGGCTTCGCTTGTTACTGTGTTTCGCTTTTCTGCCGTCAAATTCACTGCTGTGCAGAACACTGCGCAAAGAAAAATTTACTTCACGAATTTTGCGGAGTGAAACCACAGTATAATAGGAGCTACAAACAGTACTCTCACTCTGTGTCGGCGCCTTTGATATCTTCAAGCAAAATTTTTCTCGCGCAGGTGTACTGCGCAAAAACAGGATTTTAAAGAACTAACAAAAGTCGCGGCGAAATTGAAATGTAAACTGACAGATACATTTTTGACACTTATCGTCATGCTGTGTATTTCTTGATTGAAATGAAACTGAGACAACCTTCAACCGTGTATGTATTAATTTATTATTCTACAGAAGAGATATAATTTACAGCATAGAATAATATTACAGGAAATAAATGTATATAAATTTATTGAACGATAAAAAATAATAATAAACGCATGTTACAAAAGTAAAAGAGGCAAAAATACATGATACCCTCCTTGCATGATACACTTGGATACAAAGATAATTTTATTGCAAGAAGCGAAGCACGCTTGATTGCATTGTTACAAATGTTGCAAAATAGTAAATAATGCATAAAACAACCTTATTCTATTTATTTATATTTTTGGAAGGACAACTAGAATGCTAATAATAGCGGCTTTGACTGCCGAAACGTCCATATAGAAAAGCCTGATTTATAAACTTTTTTAGCTGTTATAATTTACAAATTAATCGTATTATATCTATTACTTAAAATAAATCCTTGTGAAATTTCAAACTGTAAACGTCAGTAAATGACAGCCGTCATACAACCGCTCAGTCATTCTTCTAATTTTTTCCAATAAAATCTACCTACTTGGATTCTAATTTATTTTGTAAAACCTGTACTTTTATTAAATGTCAAAATTAAATACATTTTTCTAAAAAAAGTATAAAAATTAACAAAAATATTTTAAAAATTTACGGTCTGTCTCTTAGTACTTGAAATAATATACAAATTACTACAAAATAAAAATAAATGCATTTATAATCATAAAATTGTAAATATCACAAAATGACATCTGTCAAACTACCATTCCATCAACAATCAAAAAAAACAAAAATTAATTCCAATGAAGACGTGGATCCAAGAAAATTTGATGGTTTTTATGGTTTTTCTCGTTAATTATGGTTTTAAAAAATTTCAAATATATAAAAGAATCAGCTTTAAACATATATCTATAAGTAGAAAAAAAAAATTTTTTTCATAAAAACTTGAACCATAGAATTTCTAGAGGTCATGAAAGTTTCATGATGAAAGTATAGATGGTCCATTCCCTTTTAATATATATGACTAGCGTCAGGCCCCGCTACGCGGATCTTTCACTAGGTCCGTTCTGCCGCACGGACTGTGTTTATATGACCTCATACTCGCTTCGCTCGCGAGTAACATAACGAATTAATTTCGGGCCTCAAATGAATCCAATTTTACATTTAGATTAAAATTGAATTTTAAATGTCATTTTGACATTGACAGCTGTCACTTTGATATTGATTGCTGTCACTTTGATATTGATTGCTGTCACTTTGACATACGCAATATTTTCAATTAAATAATTATACATTTAAAATTGTTGCAAAATCCGAAAGTGGATTTGTCATCTGACAAATTCATTTGTTACGAAATGTTTTACTGAATTTAGATTGCGACTATGTTCTCCATAGGCGGGTAACCAAATTAGTAACAAATCTTTAAACATATTTAACCAAATAATTAGAAGTTTTGGAAAGAAGAATTATTTAGAAAATTGTTCCTCTTGACGAGTTCTACGAGTATCACTGGTTAAAATTAATGTATAGTGTGGCTCAAGATAATTGCAAAAGTTTACCTGGGCTCCTTATGATGGGCTGACCGTAGGCCGACCCATAACAGCGGGACGATTTGCTACTGTATAATTTTTATTGATTTTTAATTTCAATAATTAAATTAAAGTTCAATATAGAAAATTTTTAAACTTACTTTTCTCAACCGAAACCATACTGCTATCGCTGCTATCTTGGCTGACATCCATTTCATCCATTTCGTTGATGTTTATAAATAACAAGGATACATAAACAAAATATTTTTGTTACTTAGGACAGCGTGGTTTGTTTTAATTTAAAAATTAATTGTTGTACGAAAAAATACTTGGCGCTAATATCATGTCAATCATGAACAATGTTAAGTTGACCATCGCTGTATACGGGCTAAACGGGTTATATAGTTTACATGGAATACTGAACTGCCTTACTTTTTATTTTCTATAATATTTATTTCCATACTTGGAAAACGTCATTTTGACTGTAAATATTTTTTGACATTAATTTTATTATAGGTAGATAACTTCAGAGTGCATTTTTACGTCAAAAATTTTTAAATTTTTAAATACACAATTTTTGAACTATAAAAAAAGTAAATAAACACATCTACACTTAAGTTATATAGGTTAGGTACTTACATTAATTTCAAAATCATGATAAACATGGTGTATTATCATCCTGTCTAGTATTAATAAAATGACAACTGTCAAACCACCAACTTTCGTTATTCATCTTAAAAATTACATGGATAGCTCAATCTAATATGAAAATGGCCACTAAATGCATGTTTTTTAAAAATTTCTCATACATTATGAATTTAAAAAATCCAAAACATATGTAAGAATATAGTCTAAATAAATATCTATTTTATAAAAAAAAATTCATAAAAATCGCTTAAACCATTTAACTTCTAGACGTTCTGAAAAGTTTCAACTTGAAAGAAATATAGTGAACTCAAGTTCTTTTAATATATGGATAGCGTCAGGCCCCGCTATGCGGGTCGCCGGCTAGGTCGCGCTAGGGGGGATTCGACCGCTTCGCGTGCTCAAGCTCCGCGGACCCTGGACTCTTCGGGTCTCAAATGAATCAAATTTCACATTTAGATTAAAATTCTTAAATTTTAAATGTCACTGTGACATTGACAGCTGTTAACTAATAATAAAATACCGGATGTTAAACAAAAGTAGTTCATCCAAAACAATTTTTATTAATCATATACCTGCATTAGCTCTCACAAAAACTCTTAACCCGGCACCGGACAGGCGGGGTCTTACAGACCCCACGTCGATGTTAACCGCCACTATTTCTGTATTTCTGCGCTTTCGCGGCCACGCCTCTGAATAGCTTCCACGTAGGTATCCCTCTGACTAATGTGAAGCGCAGTTCACTTGTTATTGTGAATGCGGTGAGTGTACAATGTTTTAAACACGTGTGGGGTCTAATAAACCCCACCTGACCGCTTACGTGACAATTTTATAGCACTTTTCTGGTAAGTCATTTTTGTGAATTCCGATAATATTTGCGCTTTATTAACTACAATTTTTTAAAATTATGGCCCGTAACACTTACGAAAATAAACAGGAACGTCTGTTACAACTTTGGGCAGTGCTCGATAAAGATGAAGCTGAACAAGAAGGTTATATAGAATCAGAATACGGAAATGACGTCGTGACTGATGATGATGAGAATGTGCGAGGACAGGACCAAGAAAATAGTTTTATTTATACCTAATGAATATTATATGTTTAAGTTTCTTGTGCATATTTCATTTATATATAATAAATTTGATTTATTTTAGTTTTTATTTTTAAAAAATTAGATTATATTTTTGTAGATTTCAGTGTACTAAATTTTGTATTTCTTATTGACACAGTACTTTCTGAGTTTTTTGCTGGAATTTATAGGGTTTTATTTAACAAAAAAATATGATACATTTTTTTATCCTTAATATTAGATAAATAATAAACTATAACCTATACACAAAAAAAGCTCAAAAAGACAGGTGTGACAACCCGTGCACTTTGTACTACTGTCGGGAAGAACACAAGGGGTTTTACTTGAATCTACTTACTAATTAAGCAAGTTCAATCCAAGGGTAGCGCGACCACCACTGATTGATTTATAATCTCTCGATCAGAAGAGTTAAGAGAAGTGTTAAAGAAAAAGGAACTTTAATAAAACACAACAGCGGTATAGTTAACCAATGAATTATATTTAAAAAATAAATAGAGTTTAATTATACTATAATCAAAATGAATTTATAAAAACGAAACTTCCGACATGTGTCTTAAGCGTCTAAGGGAAAAACCTATAATCAATTCGATATTAATTGATTAAGGCCGAAAAAAACCTCAAACAGAAGTTCGTAATGAAATTTGGAAAAAAACATCAACAATTAATCTTATATATTCGAATCAGTTTAAAATACAATATAACCTTAAATATAAACCTTGCTACACTATTACACTTGAATAATTATAAAACAAATTCCCTTTTTAAGAGCCGATCGATCGGAGAGATTTAATCGTGTTAGTTAAAAACAGCGGATCCTTGACTCTATGTTAGATATAAATCACCGTGCTTATTAACTCTTAAAGAATGTATCACTATGTTAGGAACACAAGACTTAACCCGATCACTCAATTGATTCCAAGTTAGTTACAAAAATTAGTAGTTTCTACTTACATACATCAAGCTTGTTAATCCACAACTTCCAATATCTCACTATACTGATATTCCACTATAACTTGAATTATTTATATCAACTTCACAACTGGAATCCAACTAAGTAGACTTAACTGTCAAATCTATCTCGATCTTTGATTAGCAAAAGTGTTTGACTCTAATAATGAAATTTAGACTGTTATCTTTAATACAATTGACTTATACAAAATTTAGAACTGATCTGATTGATTTTAAAAATGATTACTTAAGAACTTCTGCAAACGAAGATTGTGGCTTATATAACCTTTGTTTGCCTCCGAAACATCCCTACTCAAATCGACTCTTAAAAACTAGCTTACTATTCGTTAACATTTTATATAATAACTATTTTCATTGGTCTAGGGGATGGACTTAGATTTTAGTTACAAGAGGGGTAGTTTTCAGAATTTGGGAAATTTAAGAACGTCGCGTCCATGTCCCTAGCCTCGGACCCACAGAGAAATGGTGAGAGACTAATAGCTTTGAATGAACATGACATTTTGTTCATGGTGATTAGTTTGACATCCGTTTGGACAACGATTTTAAGAATTTTAAGAAATATTGTGTCCCACGATTTCTCTGCGTTTACATCTGTTTTCTTAAATTATTGCTTTAAACTGTCAACTGTAATTCAATATTATACTAGAGAACTAATGTCTTTGTCGCGCAAATATGTTTGGGGCTATCTTGTTACAACTTCCCTCCCCCCTTAAGATAAATTTTATTTCTGAAGGAAATATAATTTAATTATGACAATATATTTTTCAAACGAAACGAAGCTTTAAAATATTAAAGGGTTTGGGGCCTGCGGTTTCGGGGAGACCTCGCCTCGACCTGGAACCGGCACGCGCCATCAATGATCCTCTCAGCCTGGGTAACCGAACTGGTGGAGAACCTATTCTTCCTTGGCTGCTTCAGGCTCCGCGATGACGGTATGACACTAAAACCATAAAAACTCTGGCAGAATCATTGTTCCCAAAATCTATACTAACTTTATAAATTTTGCACTCAATCATATTCGCGATCAAAAATAAATGTCGGAAATAATCATGTAAACTGAATATAAAAATGATTCTACGCGACGCTAAATTTTAATATATTATAACATTCACTTTAATTTCTCCTGGCATTTAAATACATTAACAATTAATTCTTAAAACTTATAATATTTAGATACTTTAAAATTTATTTCTATAAACAATCTATTCTAATTCTAATTCTGAAATTAGTTAATACTTACTCCTTTATTTCTTCTTCTCTTGTTCAGGTAGGTAACATCGAGGGTAACACCTGTTTTGTGATGATTCAATGGTTTCTGGAATTACTCAATAGTCCGTGATTTTCCGTGGCTCGCTACATCTGGCGATGAAATAACTAGGAACTTCTAAACACTATAAATTAAAATTTGTAGACATATTCATAAAATTAGTGGCGTTTACGACGTTTGCATTTCTTGATCCATGATTCATCTTGTACTCGACCTCTACTGCGAAGTGCATATGTGTTACGCGGCAACACAACATTTTGATTTCTTGGCTCATTATGAATTTGAGCTTCTACAAGAATTGAATTTTCGCTCGCGTTTTCGTCCGAATCTGATGAATTACAAGTATTTTGATTTAAGCCCGGTGCTTCTATGGTTCTTTGATAAAAATAGCTACTCGTGTCATTGGGTATAGAATCTTCAACTAACTTTTCTATTAAATCTAAATTTTCATTATTTCTACTCGCGTTCGTAATTGGGGCTCTATCGATATCAACTTGATTTGAACTTATATTTTTAGAAATTGAAGTTAGTAAATTTTTTAAATTTTGTCTAATATCTTCTATAATTATATTTGTTTCTTGAACTGGCGTATCTAAATCTGATAATTCCGCTCTTTCTACAATTGGTTCAACGTATAATTTTAGTCTATTTACATTAACTACCGATTCTTTATTTGTTAATTTACTTTTAATTACAAAATTTACAGGACTTGTTTGTTTTATAATTTCGTACGGGCCTACCCATGGCTTTATGAATTTTTTACTTAACCCCGGCTTTACTACTGGATTATGTAGAAACACTAAATCTCCAACTTTTAATTCGCGAGGTGCGGCTTTTTTATTATATTGATCCTGATTTCTTGTTTTTGCTTTTCTGATTTTTTCTCTAACTACTTTATAAACATCTTTTAGGCGCGATTGAATATCCTGGCTATAATCTGTTTCGATTTCGTTGTTCAGCGGAGCAATTGTATCATCGAATGGAACTTCAAATTCGCGACCGTACATTAAGAAAAATGGTGTTTGACCTGTAGAATTATTAACCGAATTTCTAATTGCCATTAAAACAAACGGAATCCATAAGTCCCAATCTTTATGATCATTTGCAATATAATGTGAAATTGTGTCCGCGAAAGTCCTATGGAATCTTTCAACACCTCCATTTCCCATTGGGTGGTAAGCTGTCGTTTGCAATTTCTTTATATTAAATTTATTACATACGCTTTTAAATAATTTAGAAACAAAATTTCTTCCTCTATCTGTTAATACTTGACGCGGGACTCCATGACGCGAAATAATTTGGGTAATAAACGCGTTTGCCACAGTTTCTGCTTTGTCGTCCGGTATTGCAATTGCTTCCGGAAAACGCGTGAAAGCATCAATGAAAGTTAAAATATATTTATTACCACGGCTTGTTCTTTCAAAGGGGCCTACAATATCTAGCGCGGTACGTTCGAAGGGTTTCGTCAGTTCTTGGAACTGCTGCAGAGGGGCTGGCTTTAAATGCGGTGATGTTTTTCTTTGCTGACAAGAGAGACACCTGCTACAGTAATCTTTAATCTGTGGCGACATGTTATTCCAATAAAAACTTTTCTTAATTAAATTGAACGTTTTTTCAAAACCTGGATGACCTGCAAACGGTAGATCATGAAAAGATTTTAAAACTTTATTTACCATACTCGCGGGTACAACTAACCGATCTTCGCGCTCATTACTATTTCTTAATTTATACACTATACTGTCTCTATCTCTGTAGTACTCGTTATTTTTCGCGTTTTCAATTAGCTTTTGAATGTTTTCATCTTTGTCTTGCTCGCTTTTTATAAACTCTCTATCCCAAATTGGCTCATAATCTTGAACAAAATTAATTTTGATACGCGATAATGCGTCTGCGACGTAATTTTGTTTTCCCGGCTTATAAACAATATCAAAATCGTGTTCCGCTAATTTTAACGACCAATTTGTCAATTTGTCGCGAAATTATCAAAATCGTGTTCTAGGGACCTCAAAACGTGCTTATCCATTGAAAACTCACTATCGAAATTTTAGCATGATTACAATACCTCTCTTACAGATATGAGTGGCGAGAGGTAATAATAGTAAAGATATAATATTTTAACTCAAAATAAATATATTTTATCAATTATTATTATATTTTAGTAACCAAATCTATATTTTAACACCAACTATAGTATATTACATTACAAGTCATGAAAATGTTTCATTGCAGACGAGGAGGCGTTTGAAGAATGCGAGGATGCGCAGCGTCCGAGCATTTCTTCAAAGCCTCCGAGTCAAGCAAAGACATTTTTATGACGCGTGATGTATTCTATTTTTTTTAAATCGGCAATTAAGCTTAAAATTATAAAAAAAATTAGGTTTGCATAAATCATCAGAGCTGTGACAAATCATCAGAGCTGTTACAAATTTTAGAAAAAGTTGTCATGACAAGTAAACAAAGTTGAAAGTAAAAATGACTAGGCATGAAAATAAAATTTTCATGCCTAGTCATGAAAATCTTACTTTCATGCCGCAAATTAGTCTGGAAATTACGATTTTCATGCCGATTTTGAAAAAAATATATTAATAATGTGAATAATTTTTTTCGAAACGGCGCGCCATATTAGGGTCTAAAACGTGAAGATTCACCAAAATCTCGAACTGTCAAAAAATCACGATTACAATACTTCCCTCTATTACATAGATCGGGGAAGTAAAAAACAAGCTAATCGTCCACTATATCATTTTTATCACTTATTGTGTAAATCAGTCCTCATTATCAAGGCCTTTACTTTAATATCAAAATCAATGTGATTTGAACAATTTTATGATATAAACAAATGACGATCGTCGGTTTCCATTTTGAACAATCCTGTAACAGCCCTCATCAAGACATTTAATTTGATATCAAACCTACTCAATAGGATTCTGACATTTTTATAAAAAGAAATGACAATCGTCGGCCACCATTTTAAATCATTTTAATTAGCTCTTATCTAGCACTTTAATTTGACATCAAACTCGATATAATTTTATATTGTTCTTGACAAAAACAAATACCAACTTTCGGTCACCATTTTAAATAATTTTAATAATAAGGTAGCCTCTATTTAGCCCTTTGATTTGATATCAAATTCGATTTGAATCAATAATGTTTTGATAATAACAAACGAAAATCGTTGACCATTTTAAATTATTATATTAATTAATTAAGTAGCCCATGTTCAGCCCTTAATTTGATACAAACTCGATATAATTCTGTACTATTTTTGATAAAAACAAATTTTAATCGTCGGCCACCATTTTAAATTATGTTATTAATTAGGTAGTTCTTATCCAGCCCTTGAATTTGATATCAAACTCGATATGATTATATAATTTTTTAATAAAAACAATTTACCATCGGTGGCCGCCATTTTCAACAATATTATAAAATTAGTGCCCACCTGGTAACTAAATGTCAAGATTGTCGACCATCATTTTCAATAATTTTAAAAGCTACCTAGTGCTTCTTTATTAACGCTCTAACCCTTTAATTTAACATCAAATTCGATGAATTTGTGATACTTTCCGGTGAAAAAGTTCCTTATTTACTTTTCTATTTTTAAATATGGTAATAATTTTACTCTGAATGATCTTAAACTTCTAACATCTATTTTTGGGACTGTCAAAAAAAATGCACACACACAACACACACAATCTCGAAAATACATTATTCCTATTATATGGATCGTAAAACGTACTTATTCATTAAAAACTCACACTCGAAAATTTCAACCCGTCACAAATATATCTCCCCTTATAGAATATAAGGCGAGAGGTAAAAAGAACTGACAATCGTTTAAATGTTATTTTTGATTCTTCGACTAAATTTTTTTCCCAGATAGTCCATGAGCCAATTACTTTTTTGGTACCACCTGGGGTGGCAAATGCTGACTATGATTTTTTTGTTCAGTTTTATGTGTAGACCAAGAATAAATGTGATAGCAATGTCTAAGTAGTAGCTTTATGGCACAAAATAACGATTTTTATAGTAAATAGTGATTTTTCATCATCAAATTATAAAAAGGTACCAATCAAGGTGGCACATGCTATCAATGTTTTTATTTTTCAGTTTTGTGTTTAGATCAAGAAAATATATGATAGCACGGACTATGGAGTAGCTTTTTGCAGAAAAAAACAATTTAAAAAAAAAGAAAGAAATTTTAGTATTTTTAAATTTTTGTGTGTTTAATCAACTCTAATTTCTAAACGGATAAAGATATCGACTTCCGGTTTGCAGCGTTGGAGTCCTCAGTAAATTATACGTAAGATACATTATATTAAATTTTTTGTTAGGCCCTTGATAACCCAAAATTTAATTATTATCTTCAAGTGATAATTTCAAAATTTAAGAATTTAAAATAATTTTTGTGTTTAATCAACTCTACTTTCTGAACGAATAAAGATATCGACTTCCGGTTTGCGGCGTTGGATTCCTCAGTAAATTTTACGTAAGATACATTGTATTGAATTTTTGTAAGGCACTTTTAATAACCCAAAATTTAATTATTATTTTCAAGTAAAAGTTGCAAAATTTAAGAATTTTAAATATTTTTTGTGTTTAATCAACTCTACTTTCTGAAAGAATAACGATATCGACTTCCGGTCTGCGGCGTTGGATTTTTTAGTAAATTTTACGTAAGATACATTATATTTAATTTTTTTTAAGGCCCTTGATAACCCAAAATTTAAATATTATCTTCAAGTGAAAATTGCAAAATTTAAGAATTTTAAATATTTTTTTGTGTTTAATCAACTCTACTTGCTGAACGGATAAAGATATCGACTTCCGGTTTGCGGAGTTGGATTCCTTAGTAAATTTTACGTAAGACACATTGTATTAAATTTTTTGTAAGGTCCTTGATAACCCAAAATTTAATTATTACCTTCAAGTGAAAATTGCGAAATTTCAGAATTTTAAATATTTTTTGTGTTTAATCATCTCTACTTTCTGAACGGGTAAAGATATCGACTTCCGGTTTGCGGATTTGGATTCCCTAGTAAATTTTACGTAAGACACGTTGTATTAAATTTTTTGTACGGTCCTTGATAACCTAAAATTTAATTATTATCTTCAAGTGAAAATTGCGAAATTTCAGAATTTTAAATATTTTTGTGTTTAATCATCTCTACTTTCTGAACGGGGAAAGATATCGACTTCTGGTTTGCAGCGTTGGATTCCTCAGTAAATTTTGCGTAAGATACATGATACTAAATTTTTGTTAGGCCCGTGATAACCCAAAATCTAATTATTATCTTCAAGTGATAATATCAAAATTTAAGAATTTAAAATATTTTTTGTGTTCAACCAACTCTACTTTCTGAACGGATAAAGATATCGACTTCCGGTTTGCAGCATTGGGACATTTTTATGTAAGATACATTGTACTATTTTTTTAAAGACCTCTAATAATCCGAAATTTAATTATTTTCTCCAAAAGAAAATTGTAAAATTTTAGAATTTTAAAAGTTTCTTTTGTTTAATCAACTTTTATTTTACTTTTGGGTTATCACGGGCCTAACAAAAAATTTAATATTATGTATCTTAAGCAAAATTTACTGAGGAATCCAACTCCGCAAACCGGAAGTCGATATCTTTATCCGTTCAGAAAGTAGAGTTGATTAAACACAAAAAAATATTTAAAATTCTTAAATTTTGCAATTTTCACTTGAAGATAATATTTAAATTTTGGGTTATCAAGGGCCTTAAAAAAAATTAAATATAATGTATCTTACGTAAAATTTTCTAAGGAATCTAAATCTGCAAACCGGAAGTCGATATCTTTACCCGTTCAGAAAGTAGAGTTGATTAAACACAAGAAAATATTTAAAATTATTAAATTTTCAATTTTCACTTGAAGATAATATTTAAATTTTGGGTTATTAAAAGGGTCTTACAAAAATTCAATATAATGTATCTTACGTAAAATTTACTAAAGAATCCAAAGCCGCAGACCGGAAGTCGATATCTTTCTCCGTTCAGAAAGTAAAGTTGATTAAACACAAAAAATATTTTAAATTCTTAAATTTTACAATTATCACTTGAAGATAATAATTAAATTTTGGGTTATCAAAGGACTAACAAAAAATTTAATATAATGTATCTTACGCAAAATTTACTGAAGAACCCAACGCTGCAAACCGGAAGTCGATATCTTTATCCGTTTAGAAATTAGAGTTGATTAAACACACAAAAATTTTAAAATACTAAAATTTCTTTGTTTTTTTAAATTGTTTTTTTCTGCAAAAAGCTACTCCATAGTCCGTGCTATCATATATTTTCTTAATCTAAACACAAAACTGAAAAATAAAAACATTGATAGCATGTGCCACCTTGATTGGTACCTTTTTATAATTTGATGATGAAAAATCACTATTTACTATAAAAATCGTTATTTTGTGCCATAAAGCTACTACTTAGACATTGCTATCACATTTATTCTTGGTCTACACATAAAACTGAACAAAAAAATCATAGTCAGCATTTGCCACCCCAGGTGGTACCAATTTAGCTCATTTTCGGGTTTGGCTCATGGACTAAGAGAACTTTAATTTGATAATACATTTGAAAATAATTGAATATTTTTTTGAAAAATAATTGAAAATCGCATAAATGTCATTTTTTACATTTTTACTAAACTTATTTCCCCGAGAGCTTTAAACTGACACCAAACTCGGTATAATTTGAATAATTTTTATAAAAAATTGACGATCGTTGAAATGTTATTTTTATTTTTCTATTAGAATTATTTTCCCGAGAGCTTTTAATTTGATACCACACACGATAGTATTTTGATAAAAATAAATAAGTTATGTTTATAAAGTTGGTACCACTGGTTGTGTGTGTGTGTACAATTAATATTCTACTTTTTTGAAATTGCAGTATCTTTTTGTCCATGATCATATGAAATTGGTTTCTACACAAAATTTGAATTATTATGACAGTCGTATACTTAATTACATGAACATGAAATTATTAAAATGTAAATAAAACTATTTATTAGATTAGTATAATAAGTAGAATTTGGCGAGAGGTCGTGTGCTGGCCACATCAGATTTTTTTCTACTAGAATTATTTTCCCGAGAGCTTTAATTTAATACCACACACGATAGTATTTTGATAAAAATAAAAAATCTGTTGTGGCCAGCACACGACCTCTCGCTTTAACACTGTAATTTATGTGAATTTGATTTTAGTTAGGCTTTCTTAAATTATAATTTTGCAATAAATTTACAAACTTTTTGAAAATAATTTTATAGTTCTTAGTTCTTTAATTAGCTCTTTATAGATAAAAATTTAACTTTATTATTACCTTATTACATTATGTTCAGTTGTTAATAATATTTACATTTCTTTTAAAATGGTGCCACAAACATTTCAGAAATTGTGTATACGTATATTCATCTGTCACATTGACATATTCATTTTTGTTTTCAATTTTTTTTCCTATATTATGATTTACAAATCGTGGTAGGTAAAATTACAAATTTTTGAAAATTAATTTTCCTTTATTGGTAAGAGATATAGAAACGATGTTAAATAAATATTGTAAAAGATAATTTGTTCTTTCAAATGTCGAATGACAAATTGTAACTATCGCAGTATTTCCTATATTTTTTGCAAAATTTTTTAAAATTCTTCAAGAAAATACCATTTCCGGTTGACAGATTTTTTCCAAAATCTTATCAGCTCTTCATTAACATATATAAATGTATATTGCAAAATATTAGAATTTTATGTTCAGTAGAATTTGAGATAATGAATCAGAACGAAAGAATATAGTAGGCGCACATACACACACACACACACACACACACACACACACACACACACACACACACACACACACACACACACACACACACACACACACACACACACACACACACACACACACACACACACACACACACACACACACACACACACACACACACACACACACACACACACACACACACACACACACACACACACACACACACACACACACACACACACACACACACACACACACACACACACACACACACACACACACACACACAGACATCATCGTGAAAATAGTCAAAATAGGTTCTAAAGGTGGTAAAACGTGCTTATTGACAAAAATCTCGACATCGAATTTTTTCACGATCCCTATACCTCTCTAGGCGAGAGGTAAAAAGGTATGTTTATAAAGTTGGTACCACCGGTTGAATAAAGCTCATTAACGAAATTGAAGTCAGTTTTTGGCTCAAGATTTTAAATATAAAATTTCAGTCCAAATTTCCAACGCGTTTTTAAGTTATCCAATATCCAGACAGACAGACAGAGTGACAGACCGAGTTTTATTTAAATTATGTTTTTTGGGTTCAGTAGGTTCTAAACTGTGAAGATTCACCAAAATCTCGAACTGTCAAAAAATCATACGATTACAATATACTTTCCTGTATACATAGATCGGGGAAGTAAAAATGGACTCGATACTATGATTATAACTTTTTTTGGATAAAACAAATGCGGGCCTACGGCCTCCGTTTTATACAGAGAGTTTTTTTTATAAGTAAACATAGGGCATGTCATTACCATAGTTACAGTGTTACAGAATGACAGCAATGCATTAGAGCGTTTTTTTTATCATTAAACATAGGGATAATAATTAACATACGAAAATAAATATGAAATATAAGTTAAAGAAATGATAAATTATTTATTTATGTTTTCCACACTTAAGAACTAGGGAGATACATTAAACTAATGAGAATTTAAGAACTAGGTAGACACTTAAAAATAATGTGTACAATGGTGACAGAATGAATGTTGAACAATCAAAAAATCGAATTAGTGCTGCTTCCAAAATATTACTCCCCAGCAAATGCTATAAATTATTTTTATAATCGTTTAGGATATTGTTTAGAAGATAATGGTTCCAATTTTGAGCATTTAATTCGTTTAAAAAAATTCTCATTAGCTTAATGTAGGTATCTACCTAGTTCTTAAGTGTAGAAAATATAAATAAATAATTTATCATTTCTTTAATTTATATTTATTTTAGTATGTAATTATCCCTATGTTTACTGATAAAAAAGACGCTCCAATACATTGCTGTCATTCTGTAACACTGTAACTATGGTAATGACCTGCCCTATGTTTACTAATAAAAAAAACTCCCGGTATAATTTTATACTACATCATTCTTAAGCAAGAATGTAAGTTTGGCAGGCACAGTAAATGTTATGTGTATATCAAACTTGATTAGGTACCTATATAAATTTAAGAAATTATCATTTATTATTATTTCCATGAAAACAAAAACCGATCGTCGGTCGCCATTTTTAACTATTTTATAAAGTAGCCCACATTTAGCCCTTTAATTTGATACCAAAGTCAATGATTTTGTGAAAACATCCGGTAAAATTATAAAACCGGAAGTTACAAAAAACTGGTTATAATTTTTACTTTGAATGTACCTACTATTTATACTCCTAATGCCTTTTAATGTAACTGTACTTTTAAGTGACTGTCAAAATAAATTAATTTTTTTTAAAATAATATTAAAATTGATGAAAATGTTAAAAACATTTGTGCTCCAACATTTTTTACCTGTTATAATTTACAAATTACTCGTATTATATCTATTACTTAAAATAAATCCATCTGAAATTTCAAATTGTAAACGTCAGTAAATGACAGCTGTCATACAACCGGTCAGTCATTCTGCTAATTTTTTCCAATAAAATCTACCTACTTGGATCCTAAATTATTTTGTAAAACCTGTACTTTTATTAAATGTCAAAATTAAATAAATTTTTCTAAAAATAGTATAAAAATTAACCAAAATATTTTAAAAATTTACGGTCTGTCTCTTAGTACTTGAAATAATTTACAAATTACTACAAAATTAAAATAAATGAATTTAAAATCATAAAATTGTAAATATCACTAAATGACATCTGTCAAACTACCATTCCATCAACAATCAAAAAAACAAAAATTAATTCCAATGAAGACGTGGATCCAAGAAAATTTGATGGTTTTTATGGTTTTTCTCTTAAATTATGGTTTAAAAAAATTCCAAATATATAAAAGAATCAGCTTTAAACATATATCTATAAGTAGAAAATTTTTTTTTATAAAAACTTGAACCATAGAATTTCTAGAGGTCATGAAAGTTTCATGATTACAATATAGATGGTCCATTCCCTTTTAATATATGTCGGGGTTAGCAATCATGTTGATTGTAATAATAATTAATGATAGGAATGCAAGCGTGCTAATGAAGTTATGATCGTGTTTGTTTGTTCGATTACGTTATTATTATTAGTACACTTGGGCGAAGTCTGGGATTACGTGCTAGGTGTGGAATGAGCCGGAGATCGGCAGTCTTGAATATGCTCTGATGCGAGTAGCACGTGCCCAGGAATTGCCACCATTCCTTATCGTCATAGTTTGTAGATCACGTTTAACTGGTTCATGACATGAGTGGTGAATGTGTGATTTATTTGGTGTTTAGATTAGTTAACTATTCCATTAATTGCGCTTTTAGTAGTTTTGTTGTTCACGTAACTGATCATCTATGGTCCGCTCCGCTCTTACTCCGACATCAGAAGTGGGATCTGAACATATTGAACACGGAAACAGAACTTAGTCTACTTGCATCTAGAGTTGTATTTGCATAGCGGAGGTAGTTGATAGTATAGTAACAGCGGTAAGGTAGGTGGTAGGTATAGCATTGCGCCCGCAGAGAGACGAGTCGAATTGATAACTCTATGAGTCTGTTGAGTCTTTTAATTTCATAATAATTGCAAGGCTAAATGTTCGTTAATTGAAGGAAGTATTTCTATTTGAATATTGAGAAAGAATTTAGATAATGTGATTTCGTAATACACTTTGTAGCAGATTAGAATTTATTAGTGACATGAAAGATCAAAGGCATTAAATAATCTTGTAATTATGTTGTTTCGTATTTAGATGGCTTTTGTTTATTACCGATCCAGTTAGAGATTGTCCCAAATACTACGTTTGTTGTTTTCAGAGGTGTTAACCTATGTTAGTTATTCGTTATGACCTCTGTTACTAAAGATCAGGTACAGTTCCTTTTATAAGCAAGGCAGACAGTAAGTTAAAACTAAATTCTTGTAAGATAGAGGTATTGACTGCCCAATCGTTTTATAAACTGACCCTCCTAAAAGAGTTTAACCCTTTAGTTAAGAGTTTAACCCTTTAGTTTCAGAAATCTCTCTTAGATCATGAATTTACTTCATAGATGAACTGCTCTTTAAAATTTTGTACGAAAATCACATTTATTCTGACATGTGAATTTGATGTTATTGAATTAGGTTTAACTTGGACTATGTGCGTCAAACGGACATTCATACCTGAAACTTTATAAATCTTATATGAGCACGAATTACTTAGTTTCGCCAATGTTATAAAATTATTTCAGCATTTCACTGATAGCTGTAAGTTAATTATCATTAGTGATTTGTCACATATTGTCACGTTAAATAAAGTCAAACATTTAAAGTTCTTAGATGATGAACTTTGTTACAAGCTGTTGATTTTAATGTTGAATGCAAGAGCTACTTTTTCGAGTGATTGACCGGTGTGGAAAATAGAGATGTTTCAAGAGATCTCTAATTATCTCCTTAATCAAATTTGTAGAGAATTGAATTGCCTGTAAATATTAATTCCAACAAAGTTCAAGTAGAATTACCTCTGTTCCTTAGATGGCAATTTAGTGTCATACTACGAATAATCAAATTGATAAGAATGGTATGTGGAAGTTGAGAGTTTGTTCGTTTAGGTATTTACCTCTATGGACGAGGGTTTTGACGCGCTTAGTATCCAATTGTGTTCGTGATTATGCTGTAGGTACTAGTGAATAATATCGTGTATTTTGACAAGTCCATAATGTCATTATATCACTGCATTTTATGAATTAGGTTCGAACTGTAATACTCATCAGATTAACGCGCTATGATTTTGGAGTTAGATCGAGACTTGTAATAATTTGTAAAATCATGTTTCAAAGTTCAACTTTCTTAGCAGTAACATGTGCAATGCGCACTACATTCATAGCGGCTCTGGAGGTCTATCAAGGCCGATGTATTAGCTACGCAGGATTATACACTTCGCCTTGTAGTCCAAAGCCAATGCTTTCGCCAGTGAAATAGACCCTGCATGGTATTGCCAAAAATTACTTTCTAGAAATTTCACAGTCCATTAAGCACCGTCCATTAAACATCGTTTCATGAGTTTTTCCTGAGTATAATAGCGACTGTTAAATTATTCTCTTTTTCTAGTTCTTATGTTTCTTTACTACAAGCCAAATTTGTGATTGTTTCATGCTGAACTAACGAGTAATGGTGAACAGGATCAGGCTCGGGTATTTTCTCCGAAGAACTGAATCTTAACATAAGCATACTCCATCCGACAAATTTGCAAGCTGACCGCGAATTAGCTTACTAACGAATGTGTTTGCAAGTAATAACAAGCAAAACTAGGTTTGACATTAAAAGAGTTAAGGGTCCGAGCCTAACAGTTGGGTCGTACGTAGTAAAATCTGCCAGAGAACGAAATTGTAAATTATCACCGAAAGTTAAAGAGCCTTTGCAAATAACGAGAATTCTTGAAAATTACAGATTCGAGCTTTTATGTCTTCATTCAGGTAAACGGCATACGACAGCTCTTGAGCATCTACGAGTTTGGCTTGGGATGTGGTCAGGAGATATGACTGTTAAGAGATATTTTACTATTAACTTGCTAAAAGAAATGTTTCCTTTTGGTAGACGCTGTCACTGAACTTTTGAAGTTATACAGTAGTGCCTTAAGTGGTAAATGGGTAACACCGTCCCTGAACTTTTGAAGTTATTCGGAAGTCCCGGAAGAAATGTTTCCTTTTTGTAGTTGACATTGCTAAAGTGAAAGATAAACCGTTAGTACAACAAATGTGTGGTTGTAAGAAAGATATCTAAATGCCAAGCGAGTAAAATAGATCAGAGTAGTAAACGTAAACAAAAAGTAATTAAGTAGAGAGTCTAGTTGATTGGCTATGTACCACAGTTGTGGTAGCATATGCTGTGAAGTGGTGATTGGCCTTCCCCCTTTGGGGTTAAGCGTCGTTGTGATGGAATTTTGGTTTCGCGTCTGGCACTGTGGTTGATGCCCTGAGTCTGTGAGAAGATGAAGTGCACTGAGGTGGCTTCCAACGTGAGTGCACTGAGGTCGCTCCCAACAATGAACTGCACGGAGGTGGGTTCCAACGTGAGTGCACTGAGGTGGCTCCCAACGTGAGTGCACTGAGGTGGCTCCCAACGATGAAGTGCACTGAGGTGGCTTCCAACGTGAGTGCACTGAGGTGGCTCCCAACAATGAACTGCACTGAGGTGGGTTCCAACGTGAGTGCACTGAGGTGGCTCCCAACGATGAAGTGCACTGAGGTGGCTTCCAACGTGAGTGCACTGAGGTGGCTCCCAACAATGAACTGCACTGAGGTGGGTTCCAACGTGAGTGCACTGAGGTGGCTCCCAACGATGAAGTGCACTGAGGTGGCTTCCAACATGAGTGCACTGAGGTGGCTCCCAACGATGAAGTGCACTGAGGTGACTTCCAACGTGAGTGCACTGAGGTGGCTCCCAACGATGAAGTGCACTGAGGTGGCTTCCAACGTGAGTGCACTGAGGTGGCTCCCAACAATGAACTGCACAGAGGTGGGTTCCAACGTGAGTGCACTGAGGTGGCTCCCAACGATGAAGTGCACTGAGGTGGCTTCCAACGTGAGTGCACTGAGGTGACTCCGAACGGTTTAAAGGTCTCGGTGAGACTAAGTGATTTGTTAGAAATTGAAATAATGAATTGGATAGTAATTGGAAATAGAGATATGGCATACAGACAGTTTAGTTATTTTTGTTAGCAATTGTCACTACCTACTACGTCTTACTTTAGCTTGTTAACCGTAACAGTTGCTGGATAGATGAGTTTCATGGTTTTCTTAGATTTGAGATATAGGTCAGGGAGGCCGAGCTGATATTGATACTGTTTGAATCAGATTCTCTTTTCAGAAGCATCACACGAGGACGTGTGATATGTCAGGTTGGCCGTGTCGGGGTGAGCAATCATGTTGATTGTAATAATAATTAATGATAGGAATGCAAGTGTGCTAATGAAGTTATGATCGTGTTTGTTTGTTCGATTACGTTATTATTATTAGTACACTTGGGCGAAGTCTGGGATTACGTGCTAGGTGTGGAATGAGCCGGAGATCGGCAGTCTTGAATATGCTCTGATGCGAGTAGCACGTGCCCAGGAATTGCCACCATTCCTTATCGTCATAGTTTGTAGATCACGTTTAACTGGTTCATGACATGAGTGGTGAATGTGTGATTTATTTGGTGTTTAGATTAGTTAACTATTCCATTAATTGCGCTTTTAGTACTTATGTTGTTCACGTAACTGATCATCTATGGTCCGCTCCGCTCTTACTCCGACATATACAGGGTGTCTGTTTTTAAATGAACCAGCATTTATCTCGCTTATTTGTTGAGTTAGCGTTTTTTGTCAAATACATGATTTATACAGTATCCTGTGTAGTAAATGATAGCGGATGTGAATTCTTGGTATCACTTCCGGTTTTTGAGGAAGTCATAGCAACTTTCAAATTTCAAATGGAACATTGTATTTTTTATTACGAATTTGAAAAGTACATTAAATTTGCTCTACGGTGGTATAAAAAAGTCATATGTTGTATTATTAAAATATTAAATTACGGACACTTAAATTATGCACCTATGAACGCTGAAATAAGTAAGCTTTGCCGCGAAACAAAAACAATAGTTGAAAGCAGTTACCTGTCAACAATCAATGTAAATTACAATAAAATATCTCTTAAATCTAATTATAATAAAGTTAACGCATATTATGAATAATTAAGAAACAATTCATTTATTAGAGTACCTCGAGAGTACCTAACTTTAATTTAATAAAAGATGTTCAAAATGTTGACAGTTAACTGCTTTCAACTATTGTTTTTGTTTGCAAGGCTTACTTATTTCAGCGTTCATAGGTGCATAATTTAAGTGCCCGTAATTTAATATTTTAACAATACAACATATAACTTTTTTATACCACCGTAAAGCAAATTTAATGTACTTTTCAAATTTGTAATAAAAAATCCAATGTTCCATTTGAAATTTGAAAGTTGCTATGACTTCCTCAAAAACCGGAAGTGATACCAAGGATTCACATCCGCTATCATTTACTACACATGATACTGTATAAATCATATATTTGACAAAAAACGCTAAATCAACAAATAAGCGAGATAAATGCTGGTTCATTTAAAAACAGACACCCTGTATATGATAGCGTCAGGCCCCGCTACGCGGGTCTTTCGCTAGGTCCGTGCTGCCGCACGGACTGTGTTTATATGACCTCACACTCGCTTCGCTCGCGAGTAACATAAGGAATTAATTTCGGGCCTCAAATGAATCCAATTTTACATTTAGATTAAAATTGAATTTTAAATGTCATTTTGACATTGACAGCTATCACTTTGACATTGATTGCTGTCACTTTGATATTGATTGCTGTCACTTTGACATACGCAATATTTTTAATTAAATATACATTTAAAATTGTTGCAAAATCCGAAAGTGGATTTGTCATCTGACAAATTCATTTGTTACGAAATGTTTTACTGAATTTAGATTGCGACTATGTTCTCCCTAGGCGGGTAACCAAATTAGTAACAAATCTTTAAACATATTTAACCAAATAATTAGAAGTTTTGGAAAGAATAATTATTTAGAAAATTGTTCCTCTTGACGAGTTCTACGAGTATCACTGGTTAAAATTAATGTATAGTGTGGCTCAAGATAATTGCAAAAGTTTACCTGGGCTCCTTATGATGGGCTGACCGTAGGCCGACCCATAACAGCGGAACGATTTGCTACTGTAAATTGATTTTTAATTTCAATAATTAAATTAAAGTTCAATATAGAAATTTTTTAAACTTACTTTTCTCAACCGAAACTATACTGCTATCGCTGCTATCTTGGCTGACATCCATTTCATCCACTTCGTTGATGTTTATAAATAACAAGGATACATAAACAAAATATTTTCGTTACTTAGGACAGCGTGGTTTGTTTTAATTTAAAAATTAATTGTTGTACGAAAAAATACTTGGCGCTAATATCATGTCAATCATGAACAATGTTAAGTTGACCATCGCTGTATACGGGCTAAACGGGTTATATAGTTTACATGGAATACTGAACAGCCTTACTTTTTATTTTCTATAATATTTATTTCCATACTTGGAAAACGTCATTTTGACTGTAAATATTGTTTGACATTATTTTTATTATAGGTAGATAACTTCAGAGTGCATTTTTACGTCAAAAATTTTTAAATTTTTAAATACACAATTTTTGAACTATAAAAAAAGTAAATAAACACATCTACACTTAAGTTATATAGGTTAGGTACTTATATTAATTTCAAAATCATGATAAACATGGTGTATTATCATCCTGTCTAGTATTAATAAAATGACAACTGTCAAACCACCAACTTTCGTTATTCATCTTAAAAATTACATGGATAGCTCAATCTAATATGAAAATGGCCACTAAATGCATATTTTTAAAAAATTTCTCATACATTATGAATTAAAAAATCCAAAACATATGTAAGAATATAGTCTAAATAAATATCTATTTTATAAAAAAAAATTCATAACAATCGCTTAAACCATTTAACTTCTAGACGTTCTGAAAAGTTTCAACTTGAAAGAAATATAGTGAACTCAAGTTCTTTTAATATATGGATAGCGTCAGGTCCCGCTATGCGGGTCTGCAGCTACCGCGCGACAGGTGGGATTCGACCGCTTCGCGTGCACAAGCGCCGCGGACCCTGGAGGGATTCGGCTCTTCGGGGCTCAAATGAATCAAATTTTACATTTAGTAGATCATCCAAAACAATTTTTATTAATCATATACCTGTATTAGCTCTCACAAAAACTCTTAACCCGGCACCGGACAGGCGGGGTCTTACAGACCCCACGTTGATGTTAACCGCCACTATTTCCGTATTTCTGCGCTTTCGCGGCCACGCCTCTGAATAGCTTCCACGTAGGTATCCCTCTAACTAATGTGAAGCGCAGTTCAGTTGTTATTGTGAATGCGGTGAGTGTACAATGTTTTAAACACGTTTGGGGTCTAATAAACCCCACCTGACCGCTTACGTGACAATTTTATAGCACTTTTCTGGTAAGTCATTTTTGTGAATTCCGATGATATTTGCGCTTTATTAACTACAATTTTTTAGAATTATGGCCCGTAACACTTACGAAAATAAACAGGAACGTCTGTTACAACTTTGGGCAGAGCTCGATAAAGATGAATCTGAACAAGAAGGTTATATAGAATCAGAATACGGAAGTGACGTCGTGACT
This sequence comes from Agonum fuliginosum, assembly GCA_947534325.1. NCBI lineage: Eukaryota > Metazoa > Arthropoda > Insecta > Coleoptera > Carabidae > Agonum > Agonum fuliginosum. Next base: position 19,037,080 of record OX384035.1, on the reverse strand, counting down.
GATGAGGATGAGAATGTGCAAGGACAGGACCAAGAAAGTAATTTTATTTATACCTAATGAATATTATGTTTAAGTTTCTTGTGCATATTTCATTTATATATAATAAATTTGATTTATTTTAGTTTTTATTTTTAAAAAATTAGATGAAATTTTTTTAGATTTCAGTGTACTAAATTTTTTATTTCTTATTGACACAGTACTTTCTGAGTTTTTTGCTGGAATTTATAGGGTTTTATTTAACAAAAAAATATGATACATTTTTTTAATCCTTAATATTAGATAAATAAACAATAACCTATACACAAAAAAGCTCAAAAAGACAGGTTTGACGTAAAAATATATATTTTTACCTCTCGCCTCATATTCTATAAGAGAGGTATTGTAATGGGTCAAAATTTTCGAGTATGAGTTTTTGGTGGATAAGCACGTTTCAGGGTCTCTAGAATACGAATTTACTATTTTCACGATGATGTCTGTGTGTGTGTGTGTGTTTGTGTGTTTGTATGAACCGAGGATTTTTCGTCCACGATAACTTAAAAAGTATCAAACCGTTTATAACCAAATTTCTTATTTAAGGTTTTGATAAGTATCTTAACACCGGATAACATTTTGGTAGAAATCTGCAAACCGGAAGTAGTACTTTTAGAAGTTTGGAAAAGTTTTCCTTAAATATATTGGTACATTATTTATTTATGACAATTTTTGCAATTAAAAATAAAAGAAATTGTGATTATCTATGTGTACAGTTATTTATAAATACAAATTGCTGAATCTGGAAGTATTTAACAATAAAATAAAGTACAATTAATATTCTATCTTGTTGTCCATGATATGAAATTTGTTTCTACATAAAATTTGAATTATTATGACAGTGACAGTACAGTTGACATCTTTTGCTTGCATATTGGTTTACATTATCGTTTACATATTACATGAAGATGAAACTATTAAAATGTAAGTAAAACTATTTATTAGATTAGTAGAATAAGCAGAATTAGGCGAGAGGTCGTGTGGTGGCCACAGCAGATTTTTTGAAAACAAAAACCGTTCAAGCAATTATTGATATAGTTTTAATAAACACGATTTTTTGACAAAAAATACCAAAAAATTAATCCTTTAATCCTTTAATCCTTTTCAAATGATTTCATATGATACCAAACACGAGATGGTTCGTACAACTTCGTGTTCAAAATGGTGGCCGTTGACTGGCGGCCATTTTGGAATTTTTTCTCGAAAGTACTTTTCAAATGCTTTAATATGATACCAAACACGACATGGTTCGGACAACTTCGTGTTCAAAATGGTGGTCGTTCATTGCCGGCCATTTTGAATTTCTTTTTTCGAAAGTCCTTTTCAAATAATTTCAAATGATACCAAACAAGACATAGGTCGAACAACTTCGTGTTCAAAATGATGGCCGGTGTTTGGCGGCCATTTTCGATTTCTTTTTTCAAAAGCCATTTTCAAAAATGTTTTTTAGGTGGCTATTGCATAAATATCTACTTAGTTTTTTTACGTATCCTTTGACATCCGTAAAGTGTCACATTTTTTGACATCTGTCAAAATGACTACTTTAAGGCCGCATTTACTTCACGGTCGCTTTTACTTCACGGCCGCATGTACTTTACGGCCGCTAAATTACAAATTTATTTAATTTTAATTGGTAAATATATTTAGAAGAACTTACCTACAACTTAGTAAGCCTAAATTATATAAATAAAATTATTTATGATAACATAAAATTATATATTTTTTGATAGCCACCTAAAAAATGTGTGTGCACCTCGGCTTAAAAGTGTTTTTAGCATCACCTGAATTGCTGGCCTCGGCCTACGCCTCGTCTGCAAACTTAAGATTCGGCCAAAAAAGATCACTTTTACAGCCTTGACACAAATAACTATTATATGATATCAAACACGACATGATTCGGACAACATTGAAATTAAATTTTATTTATTTATTAAAAAATTTATATAACAAATACAATCATTTTCAGTTATTAATTAATAACTCTGCTATTATAGTACCGATTGTCTGGATATTTGGCAAAATTATAGAATAAACCATCCTCTATTGATCTATAATAAGACACATACATTTATTTTATAAAATCAAAAAGTCACTGCTTTTCAACTGTCCTTCGACTACCACGTCATCTAAAATATGTATATACTCAAAAAGCACTACGTCTCATTAACCTCTATCAAATAAAAAAAGTTCATCAAAATCGGTTAAACCGTTTAGGATGTAGGCGATTTGAAAAACGGTTGCTATGCTACTGAAATTATAGTACATCATGCCTTTTAGTATATAAGAAGCGTTATGACCCGCAATTGTAACAATTTTCACATTTAGACTCTACCGAAAAAAAATGTAATCTTTTCTTATGATGAAATTATGATTATTTATTTACAACTTCAAATTATTCAACTTCCTTCTTCAATATAATATTTAGTTAAGCCATTAAAATTTTAGAATACTTAGAATGTCTAATAAAAAATAAAAAAATAATCCTGGTTATCCAACTAAAAACAAAAGACGATTGTCGAACGTCATTTTGAACAATATTGTCAACCCTTATCAAAACCTTAAATTTGATATAAAATTTGAAATTATTCTGTTATTTTGAAAAGAAAAAATCTGCTGTGGCCAGCACAGTACTTCCCCGACTATAAGTTTTAATAACTTACTTTCGTAACGCCTTTAATTTTATGTTTCATACTCTGAATTATTAACAATAATTTATTTTCTAAATAGTAACATGTACAGATAAAAATTTTAAATACGATTTGTAGATGACAAAAATATAATCCATCATTTGAAATAGAAAATATTGTGATAAATTAATTATTTATCGAAATATTTAAGCAAAGTACTACGTCCGGTTTGGGGATTGCTACAAAAAATAACTGGATTCTTAAGATTTGTATTAAAACCTTAAATGTAAAATTTGGTTGTTAAATGTCATATCATCGAAAATACTTTATTCGTATTCTATGGATTGTAAAACGTACTTATTCACTAAAAACTCACACTCGAAAATTGTAACTCCTCACAATACCTCCCCTTATAGAATATAATGCGGGAGATAAAAACAACTGACCATCGTTTAAATGTTGTTATTAATTCTCCAAGTAATTTTTTTCTTCAGAGAACTTTTGATAATACACTACTTGAAGAAATATGAATAATTGTTTGAGGAAAAATTGAATATCACAAATGTCATTTTTACATTTTTACTAAACTTATCTCTCCGAGCGCTTTAAATTGACACCAAACTCGGTATAATTTGAATAATTTATTTAAAAAAACAATTGACGATCGGTTAAATGTTGTATTTATTTTTCTACTAGAATTATGTTCCCGAACGTTTTAATTTGATACCACACACGATAGTATTTTGATAAAAATAAAAAAAGTTATGATTATAAAGTTGGTACCACTGGTTGAATAAAAAAAATTGACTAATTTTTTGAGAAACAATTGAAAATCACATAAATATCATTTTTTACATTTTTACTAAACTTATCTCCCCGAGCGCTTTAAATTGACACCATGACACTTAAAAAAAATTGACGATCGTTTATACGTTATTTTTGTTTTTCTACTAGAATTCTTTTCTCGAGAGCTTTAATTTGATAAAAATAAAAAAGTTATGTTTATAAAGTTGGTACCACTGGTTAAATAAAGCTCATTAACGAACTTGAAGTCAGAAATTGGGTCAGACAGACTAACAGACCGACAGACTAACAGACCGACTTTTTTTAAATTATGTTTTTTGGGTTCATTAGGGTCTAAAACGTGAAGATTCACCAAAATCTCGAACTGTCAAAAAATCACGATTACAATACTTCCCTCTATTACATATGTAGATCGGGGAAGTAAAAAACAGAAGCTAATCGTCCACTATCATTTTTATCACTTATTGTGTAAATCAGTCCTCATTATCAAGTCTTTTACTTTAATATCAAAATCAATGTGATTTGAACAATTTTATGATATAAACAAATGACGATCGTCGGTTTCCATTTTGAACAATCCTGTAACAGCCCTCATCAAGACATTTAATTTGATATCAAACCTACTCAATAGGATTCTGACATTTTTATAAAAAGAAATGACAATCGTCGGCCACCATTTTAAATCATTTTATTAATTAATTAACTCCTATCTAGCACTTTAATTTGACATCAAACTCGATATAATTTTATATTGATCTTGACAAAAACAAATACCTACCAACTTTCGGTCACCATTTTAAATAATTTTAATAAATAGGTAGCCTCTATTTAGCCCTTTGATTTGATATCAAATTCGATTTGAATCAATAATGTTTTGATAATAACAAACGAAAATCGTTGACCGCCATTTTCAACAATTTTGTAAAGTACCTACTGCTCACCTGACCATTTTAAATTATTATATTAATTAATTAAGTAGCCCATGTTCAGCCCTTAATTTGATACAAACTCGATATAATTCTGTACTGTTTTTGATAAAAACTAATTTTAATCGTCGGCCACCATTTTAAATCATGTTATTAATTAGGTAGTTCTTATCCAGGCCTTGAATTTGATATTAAACTCGATATGATTATATAATTTTTTAATAAAAACAATTTACCATCGGTGGCCGTCATTTTCAACAATATTATAAAATTAGTGCCCACCTGGTAACTAAATGTCAAACTCGGTATTATTCTATAATTTTTTCGATAAACACAAAATGCAGATTTTCGACCATCATTTTCAATAATTTTAAAAGCTACTTAGTGCTTCTTTATTAACGCTCTAACCCTTTAATTTAACATCAAACTCGATGAATTTGTGATACTTTCCGGTGAAAAAGTTCCTTATTTACTTTTCTATTTTTAAATATGTTAATAATTTTACTCTGAATGATTTTTGGGACTGTCAAAAAAAAATAAAATGCACACACACAACACACACAATCTCGAAAATACTTTTTTTCAAAATCGGCATGAAAATTGTCATTTCCAGACTAATTTGCGGCATGAAAGTAAGATTTTCATGACTAGGCATGAAAATTTTATTGTCATGCCTAGTCATTTTTACTTTCAACTTTGTTTACTTGTCATGACAACTTTTTCTAAAATTTGTGACAGCTCTGATGATTTGTCACAGCTCTGATGATTTATGCAAACCTAATTTTTTTATAATTTTAAGCTTAATTGCCGATTTAAAAAAAATAGAATACATCACGCGTCATAAAAATGTCTTTGCTTGACTCGGAGGCTTTGAAGAAATTCTCGGACGCTGCGCATCCTCGCATTCTTCAAACGCCTCCTCGTCTGCAATGAAACATTTTCATGACTTGTAATGTAATATACTATATTCCTATTCTATGGATCGTAAAACGTACTTATTAATTAAAAACTCACACTCGAAAATTTCAACCCGTCACAAATACCTCAATACCTCCCCTTATAGAATATAAGGCGAGAGGTAAAAAGAACTGACAATCGTTTAAATGTTATTTTTGATTCTTCGACTAAATTTTTTTCCCAGAGAACTTTGATAATACATTTGAAAATAATTGAATATTTTTTTGAAAAATAATTGAAAATCGCATAAATATCATTTTTTACATTTTTACTAAACTTATTGCCCCGAGAGCTTTAAACTGACACCAAACTCGGTATAATTTGAATAATTTTTATAAAAAATTGACGATCGTTGAAATGTTATTTTTATTTTTCTACTATAATTATTTTCCCGAAAGCTTTTAATTTGATACCACACACGATAGTATTTTGATAAAAATAAATAAGTTATGTTTATAAAGTTGGTACCACTGGTTACACAACCATCCATTCATTTATAATATACTTGCAAACATTTCGTATTATGATTCTCACATTTTCTAACATATATCAATTTAAAGAGAAAAAAATTCTAAGAACCCGTTTAAAACGCATTTTTCTCTCTGTGTCTTCAGTTTTCTGTAATTAATTAAAATCTGCATTTATTTACTAATCTTACCAACTCATGTTACCAACTCTATATTAATTTTAGAAATTTACTTATTAATTTCCAATTATTTCATGTTTATATTATATATAATTGGTAAATAATTAACTTATTTATATATTTATATTATTTTAATTATTATTTATACGTTAATTATGTCTTAAATATCATTATTTTGTGTTTAATGTATGATTATTTTTTTCCACTATGTTGGCAACACTGATCTCCTGATCTCTTACTAAACGTCAGATATTTTTTTAGGTTATTCAGTTATATTAGTAAAAGATCTTATTTATACATTATTGTATCTTATTATTATTATTAGTAATAATATCTAACAACAATATTATTATTTCTTAACGTAACGCGCATAACATAATATATAAAAGTTGTATGTAGGTATGAAACATATTATAGTATAATGAAATAATTTTTTTGCAGAGATATTACGGAAAAAGAAGTTCAAATCAGGTTGTAAATATGTGTTTTGTATCTGTACAAAATTGTTCAGAAACGTAAGTTGTCGTGTCTATCTATAATGCAAGACGAATGACAACATTTTTGTTTTTGTTACTCTTTGACAACACTTTCTTGGTTTTCGTATTGATAATCAAATATATTAGGTATTTTGTATCAGAGACTAGGTAATTCTTATACTCTTATTGACCTGCTTTTAGATTATATACCTATAGAGTGGCTCAAATATATTTGCTGACAGATTTGAATCTCAGACGAGGAAACCCTCAGAAGAAGATCTTGACATTATTTGTTTGTAAAACAGCTTCACGATGCGCCGGCTTTTGACAGAGATAATGATATTGGGTTCTTCTTATTTTTTCTTCAGTAACCTAATTAAACTATCAAATCATTTTGCGTTTTCTATATTTATGATAAAATATCTAAATATCATACTTAATAATATAAATGTCAATAATATTGACATTTTCTGTACAAAGTGTGTTTCAATAATATTAATATTCATCCATCAGTCTTCTTATGACTGTTTTGTTGGTGCTGGTGTCAAGTTCTGGATTTAGGTTTGACATTTGTATTATTTTAAAAGGTACATTAACACGTAAAATACATTAATATTATTTTGTTTCAGGTAAATAATACAACTTTAATGGGATATTATAGCTGGGATTGATTAATACAAATATATGAACAATATAATACTAGTGTTATGTATTGTTAGAACAGTATTTCATTGTACCGGTAGAAATAAAGTTGAGGTAGGCAGCATATTATGGTGATGGTTTATTTCACAAACGTGTATTTATACATTATTATATCTTATTATTATTAATAATAATATCTAACAAAAATATTATTATTTATAAACTTTACGCATGACATAAATAAAAGTTGTTCGTAGGTATATCAATATCAACTCATTTCGTTACTTGCAATTCTTTGCTAATAACCAATTTTCATTTTCAGCAATTTACAAAATAATTTTAAATTAAACATGTAGACTGATATTGGGTATTGTCGTCTGAGAATGTTCCTGTTTAGTTCGGTAGGATCTAAACAAATTCTAATCAATATTATATTATATATGAACACGAACAGATATATTAGAATAATAATTTTATAATTTCTGTATTACACTCATGCAATATTGAAGCAACTTGTCAAAAGTTGCATTTGCTTCTGCAATATTGCTCAATGTAAAATGGGCTTAATAAAGATGGTTTACAAAATGAGGTCGTAAATTAATATATAACACTCCTTTCGTTACTTGCAAATAATCTCAGTTAAAATCTAATGTTAAAAATTAGTGTGTGCGTGTGTTGGTGTGTTTGTGTGTATATGTTTGTGTGTACGTGTTTGTGTGTACGTGTTTGTGTGTATGTGTTTGTGTGTATGTTGTGTTTGTGTGTACGTGTTTGTGTGTATGTGTTTGTGTGTACGTGTTTGTGTGTATGTGTTTTTGTGTACCTACGTGTTTGTGTGTATGTGTTTGTGTTGGTGTGTGTATGTGTTTGCGTGTACATGTTTGTGTTTGTGTGTATTCTATCTTCATCATAGTTCGGTGAATGTATAGTTGAACACTATTTAGTTATGTTTTTGTGTGCGTGTGTTGGTGTGTATGTGTTTGAGTTTGTGTGTATGTGTTTGTGTGTATATGTTTGTGTGTATGATATGTTTGTGTGTAGGTACGTGTTTGTGTGTATTTGTTTGTGTGTATGTGTTTGTGTGTGCGTATGTTTGTGTGTGCGTGTGTTTGTCTGTATGTGTTTGTGTGTATGTGTATGTGTTTGTGTGTATGTGTTTGTGTGTATGTGTTTGTGGGTATGTGTTTGTGTGTATGTGTTCGTGTGTATGTGTTTGTGTTTGTGTTGGTATGTGCGTATGTTTGTGTGTGCGTGTGTTTGTGTGTATGTGTTGGTGTGTGCGTATGTTTGTGTGTGCGTGTGTTTGTCTGTGTGTGTTAGTGTGTATGTGTTTGTGTGTACGTGTTTGTGTGTGTATGTGTATGTGTTTGTGTGTGCGTATGTTTGTGTGTGCGTGTGTTTGTCTGTATGTGTTTGAGTGTAAATGTTTGTGTGTATGTGTTTGTGTGTACGTGTTTGTGTGTATGTGTATGTGTTTGTGTGTATGTGTTTGTGTGTATATGTTTGTGTGTATGTGTTAGAATGTATGTGTGTATGTGTTTGTGTTGGTGTATGCGTATGTTTGTGTGTGCGTGTGTATGTGTTTGTGTGTTGGTGTGTATGTGTTTGTGTGTATGTGTTTGTGTGTATGTGTTTGTGTGTATGTGTTTGTGTGTACGTGTTTGTGTGTATGTGTATGTGTTTGTGTGTATGTGTTTGTGTGTATGTGTTTGTGTGTACGTATTTGTGTGTATGTTTGTGTATATGTGTTTGTGTGTATGTGTTTGTGTGTATGTGTTTGTGTGTATGTGTTTGTGTGTATGTGTTTGGCTGTATGTGTTTGTGTTGGTGTGTCCGGATGTTGGTGTGTGCGTGTGTTGGTGTGTATGTGTTTGAGTTTGTGTTTTTGTGTGCGTATATTTGTGTGTGCGTGTGTTGGTGTGTATGTGTTTGTGTGTATGTGTTTGTGTGTACGTGTTTTTGTGTATGTGTTTGTGTGTATGTGTTTTTGTGTACGTGTTTGAGTGTATGTATTTGTGTGTACGTGTTTGTGTGTATGTGTTTGTGTGTATGTGTTTGTGTGTATGTGTTTGTGTGTGTGTGTGTGTGTATGTGTTTGTGTGTGTGTGTTTGTGTGTATGTGTTTGTGTGTACGTGTTTGTGTGTATGTGTTTGTGTGTACGTGTTTGTGTGTATGTGTTTGTGTGTACGTGTTTGTGTGTATGTGTTTGTGTGTACGTGTTTGTGTGTTTGTGTGTATGTGTTAGTGTGTATGTGTTTGTGTGTATGTGTTTGTGTGTATGTGTTTGTGTGTTTGTGTGTATGTGTGTATGTGTTTGTGTGTATGTGATGGTGTTTAAGTTTGTGTTTGTGTTGGTGTGTGCGTATGTTTGTGTGTATGTGTTTGTGTGTACGTGTGTATGTGTTTGTGTGTATGTGTTTGTGTGTACGTGTTTGTGTGTACGTGTTTGTGTTTATGTGTTTGTGTTTGAGTTTGTGTTGGTGTGTGCGTATGTTTGTGTGTGCGTGTATTGGTGTGTATATGTTTGTGTGTATGTGTTTATGTGCATGTGTTTGAGTGTATGTGTTTGTGTGTATGTGTTTGTGTGTATATGTTTGAGTTTGTGTTGGTGTGTGTTTGAGTTTGTGTTGGTGTGTGCGTATGTTTGTGTGTGCGTGTGTTGGTGTGTATGTGTATGTGTTTGTCTGTGTGTTTGTATGTGTGTGTGTGTGGGAGGCTTTAGACGGAACATCTCCACATGCTTTTGATGGATCACCTCTACTGGCTTTGGATGGGGCGTGTTAACAGTATTAAAATGGAACACCTCCACAGGCTTTGGATGGGACATCTCTATAGGCTTTGGATGGGAATACTCCCACAGGCTTTGGATGGGATATCCATACAAGCTTTGGATGGAAAACTTAGATCTATCTAAAGACGAGTTTATCCTAAAGACGAATGTTTTATCTAAAGACGAGTTTATTCTAAAGACGTGTTCTATCTATAGTCAAGTTTTATGTAAAGACGATTTCTATTAAAAGATGAGTTGTATTTAAAGAAGTTTTATCTAAAGACAAATATTATTTAAAAACCAATTTATTTTAAAGATGAATTTTATCTAAAGATGAATATAACCTAAAAACGAGTTATTCGATTATGAAATTAATCTAAAATCAAATTAAGCCAATTACGAGTATAACCTATTTTACTTCTAACCTAAAGATGCGTTCTACCTACTATACTGGTTGTGTGTGTGTACAATTAATATTCTACTTTTTTGAAATTGCAGTATCTTTTTGTCCATGATCATATGAAATTGGTTTCTACACAAAATTTGAATTATTATGACAGTCGTATACTTAATTACATGAACATGAAATTATTAAAATGTAAATAAAACTATTTATTAGATTAGTATAATAAGCAGAATTTGGCGAGAGGTCGTGCGCTGGCCACATCAGATTTTTTTCTACTAGAATTATTTTTCCGAGAGCTTTAATTTAATACCACACACGATAGTATTTTGATAAAAATAAAAAAGGTATGTTTATAAAGTTGGTACCACCGGTTGAATAAAGCTCATTAACGAAATTGAAGTCAGTTTTTGGCTCAAGACACAGAGTGACAGACCGACTTTTATTTAAATTATGTTTTTTGGGTTCAGTATGTTCTAAACTGTGAAGATTCACCAAAATCTCGAACTGTCAAAAAATCATACGATTACAATATACTTTCCTCTATACATAGATCGGGGAAGTAAAAATGGACTCGATACTATGATTATAACTTTTTTTGGATAAAACAAATGCGGGCCTACGGCCTCCGTTTTATACAGGTTGGTGGAGGTGAAATGCGAACATAGGGAACATACATGACAATCGAACTTTCATGGCAGGTATCTTGATATATTTTGTAGTGTAGTGTCACAAAACGAAGTAATGTGAATTTGTGTGGCAAAAAGAGTAATCAATAACATAAATAATAATTAAATCTAAAAGTGCATGTAAACTTTCTCGTTCTGCTCGTACACATACATTATTATGAAAAGATAATATTTTAAATGAAAATAATAATTTTAGTAATATGACAGCTATTTTGACAATGACAGTACTTATTCCATGTAAATCAAGATGCCTAGCATGATAACTCCATTGTCATATATTGCCCTATGTTCGCATTTCACCTCCACCAACATGTATAATTTTATACTACATCATTCTTAAGCAAGAATGTAAGTTTGGCAGGCACAGTAAATGTTATGTGTATATCAAACTTGATTAAGTACCTATATAAATTTAAGAAATTATCAATTATTATTATTTCCATGAAAACAAAAACCGATCGTCGGTCGCCATTTTTAACTATTTTATAAAGTAGCCCACATTTAGCCCTTTAATTTGATACCAAAGTCAATGATTTTGTGAAAACATCCGGTAAAATTATAAAACCGGAAATTACAAAAAACTTGTTATAATTTTTACTTTGAATGTACCTACTATTAATACTCCTAATGCCTTTTAATGTGACTGTACTTTTAAATGGCTGTCAAAATAAATTAATTTTTTTTAAAATAATATCAAAATAAAATGAAAATGTTAAAAACATTTGTGCTCCAACATTCTTTACCTGTTATAATTTACAAATTACTTGTATTATATCTATTACTCAAAATAAATCCTTGTGAAATTTCAAATTGTAAACGTCAGTAAATGACAGCTGTCATACAACCGCTCAGTCATTCTTCTAATTTTTTCCAATAAAATCTACCTACTTGGATCCTAATTTATTTTGTAAAACTGTACTTTTATTAAATGTCAAAATTAATAGTATATTACATTACAAGTCATGAAAATGTTTCATTGCAGACGAGGAGGCGTTTGAAGAATGCGAGGATGCGCAGCGTCCGAGCATTTCTTCAAAGCCTCCGAGTCAAGCAAAGACATTTTTATGACGCGTGATGTATTCTATTTTTTTTAAATCGGCAATTAAGCTTAAAATTATAAAAAAAATTAGGTTTGCATAAATCATCAGAGCTGTGACAAATCATCAGAGCTGTCACAAATTTTAGAAAAAGTTGTCATGACAAGTAAACAAAGTTGAAAGTAAAAATGACTAGGCATGAAAATAAAATTTTCATGCCTAGTCATGAAAATCTTACTTTCATGCCGCAAATTAGTCTGGAAATGACGATTTTCATGCCGATTTTGAAAAAATAAATTTTTCTAAAAATAGTATAAAAATTAACCAAAATATTTTAAAAATTTACGGTCTGTCTCTTAGTACTTGAAATAATTTACAAATTACTACAAAATTAAAATAAATGAATTTAAAATCATAAAATTGTAAATATCACTAAATGACATCTGTCAAACTACCATTCCATCAACAATCAAAAAAACAAAAATTAATTCCAATGAAGACGTGGATCCAAGAAAATTTGATGGTTTTTATGGTTTTTCTCGTTAATTATGGTTTTAAAAAATTTCAAATATATAAAAGAATCAGCTTTAAACATATATCTATAAGTAGAAACAAATTTTTTTATAAAAACTTTAACCATAGAATTTCTAGAGGTCATGAAAATTTCATGATTACGATATAGATCCTCCATTCCCTTTTTAAAAAATATGACTAGCGTCAGGCCCCGCTACGCGGGCCACCGGCTAGGTCGCGCTGCCGCGCGACAAGGGGAATTCGCCCGCTTCACGGGCTCAAGCTTCGCGGACCCTGAAGGGATTCGGGCCTCAAATGCATCCAATTTCACATTTAGATTAAAATGCTTTCATAAGATACCAAACACGACATGGTTCGGACAACTTCGTGTTCAAAATGATGGTCGTTCATTGGCGGCCATTTTGGATTTCTTTTCTAAAAGTTCTTTTCAAATGCTTTCATAATAATATGATACCAAACACGACATGGTTCGGACAACTTCGTGTTTAAAATGATGGTCGTTCATTGGCGGCCATTTTGGATTTCTTTTTTCGAAAGTCCTTTTCGAATGCTTTTATATGATACCAAACACGAGATGGTTCGGACAACTTCGTGTTCAAAATAGTGGTTTTAGATTGGCGGCCATTTTTTATTTCTTTTTTCGAAAGTCCACGATTTCCAATTATCGAATGCCATTTTTCAATTTAAAAAAATTAACCTCCAAAAACAAAGTTTTTCGTAAGAATTCTTTAACCCTTTCAATACGACTTTTGGCTAATAAACTTAACAACGTAAATATAACTGAAATCACATCCTATTATATAAGCAATACTTATAAGCATAGTTTGAAATTTTAATTTTTTATTCTTTTTTGAAAAAAGGCCTGGGACAGTTTTGTCCCTGCAGTAATTAATGTGAACCGATTACTGGGACAATAATGTCCCTGCAGTACTAAGAAGACACACCAGAATGTTTGTTGGTATAGCTTCATAGTACTGTTGGGACAAATATATCCCATACAATATTACTGCAGGGATATATTTATCCCAGAACCCTAATTTTTACTGTATAGACAAGCTTTCCTTGCAAAATACTGTATAAACAACTTACCTGTCACTAATATGATGTACTACAATTAGAAAATAATGTCAGATTTATCTCTACACTATCAAAATACAGTCTTATATGACAATAAAAGCAACCACGTGTGATAAACGACTGGTTTTCACTGACGCATGTACTAGTGGTATAGTACTATCCATTCAAAAATGTTAAATGAACCATAAACTACTAAGTTATCCCATCCCAATGTAATTTAAATGAGTAAATTTGAGTACAGAATTTTTTGAAAATATTTTGGGACGTATATATCCCCGCAGTATTGAAAGGGTTAACAGTTCTATGGCATCGATTAGATGTAATATGTATATTATTTTTTGTTTAAAATGGTGGCTGTTAATTAGCCACAATTTTGGATTTCTTTCTTCGAAAGTCCTTTTCAAATGATTTCATAATATGATACCAAACGACATGATTCGGACAACTTCGTGTTCAAAATGGTGGACGTTGAATGGCGGCCATTTTGGATTTCTTTTTTCGAAAGTCCTTTTCAAATGCTTTCATATGATACCAAACACGACATGGGTCGGGCAACTTCGTGTTCAAAATGGTGGACGTTGAATGGCGGCCATTTTTGATTTCTTTTTTCGAATGTCCTTTTCAAATGCTTTCATATGGTACCAAACACGACATGGGTCGGACAACTTCGTGTTCAAAATGGTGGACGGTGAATGGCGGCCATTTTGGATTTCTTTTTTCGAAAGTTCTTTTCAAATGCTTTCATATATACCAAACAAGACATAGACCCAGAAATACAACAAATACAACAGACAGAGTACAGTCGTAGACAGCTGTTTCGGTCTTTGAGACCTCATCAGTACGACTCAACTCAGTGTCTGATGCCACAACCGTGAACCGTGTGATGCCAGGGTGGACAATCCCCACCACGCTGGCAAAACAAGCGGAGAGCTAACAGAGAACTACTGAAAACTGCCGTCTGTGCTTGACTAGGTCCGTGAAGTTGGCGTATACATTAAAAGATATTGGATAAACGAATAGTTATATTATATTTGCTCATTTTTTGCTAAAAATTGCTAATAGTTTTACATTTTTTGCTCTGCCCGTTTTAAAGTTATTTCCCATTTAACCTATATACGCTAACTTCACGTGGCGTATACATGGGGAAAAATTTCAAATTTGTTAACACTATCTTTTTTTGCTCATTTTTTGCTATTTATTGCCGTATTGATGAAATTTTTTGCTGTTGTCCTTCATTAGTTATAAACAAAAAACCTTTGTATACGCTAACTTCACGTTGCGTATACATAGCGTAAAATTATTATTTTTTCTATACTATAATAATTTGCTCATTTTTTGCTATTTATTGCTGTATTGATGAAATTTTTTGCTGGTGTCCTTCGTTTGTTATAAACAAAAATCCATTGTATACGCTAACTTCACGTTGCGTATACATAGTGTAAAATTAAAATTTTTTTAACGCTATAATATTTTGCTCATTTTTTGCTATTTATTGCTATATTAATGACATTTTTTGCTGTTGTCATTTATTTGTTATAAATTAAATTAGCTGTTGTATATGCTTTTTCTCGGTTCTCATATGCATAAATTAAAAATACACAGATAGTATAAAATTAAAACTATCTTAATGCTATATTTTGCTCATTTGATTTGCTATTGCTATATTCATGAAAAGTTTGGATGTTCTCATTTATTTGTTATAAATTAAAATAGCTAGTGCAAGTAACGGTTTTCTACCGCGTTCTCTAAAGATATGTATTCTCATTATTTATTAGTTAAGTACTTATAATTATAATTTTAAATATAATTCTTTATTATTTTATAACATTTTGCTCATTTTTGCTATTCTCATTACTTTGTTATAAAATAAAATATCCATTGTACGCGTTTTCTCCGTACTGTAAGTAGCTATGCAAAATGCACGCAGCCATAGTGTAAAATTAATACATTACTAATATTAACGTTAAACATCACTTTTATTGGCGTGAGTTCAAGCATACATTGGAGCAGTTATACTTTACCTATTTTAAACCTGTAAATGATGTACGAAATTTTTATTAATTACCTACTTAAAAACCAAAGCAACGATTTTCTTTATATTTTCATATCTTATATAGATGTATCTTGCCTGTTTGCACAAAAATATGAATTCATAAGACCACTATACTTTCAAGTTATAGGTAAAATACTTTAATTTTTGAAATCTAAATTACGATGAAAAATTATATTTTACCTATATTAACTTGAAAGTATAGTGGTCTTATGAATTCATATTTTTTATGCAAACAGACAAGATACGTCTACATGAGATATGAAAATATAAAGAAAATCGTTGCTTTGGTTTTTAAGTAATTAATAAAAGTTGTAAAAAAAATATTTTATTTAATCATAGTTTCATAATTTTAGAGATATTGTTAAAAGTTATATCTTCTATATAAAGCTAATATTATCATTTTTACTTCCCCGACCTATGTAATAGAGGGAAGTATTGTAATCGTGATTTTTTGACAGTTCGAGATTTTGGTGAATCTTCACGTTTTAGACCCTACTGAACCCAAAAAACATAATTTTAAAAAAAGTCGGTCTGTCTGTCTGTGGGTCTGTCTGGATGTTGCATAACTTAAAAACGCGTTGGAATTTTGGACTGAAATTTTATATTTAAGATCTTGAGCCAAAATCTGACTTCAAGTTCGTTAATGAGCTTTATTCAACCAGTAGTACTAACTTTATAAACATAACTTTTTTTTTATTTTTATCAAAATACATACTATCGTGTGTATTATCAAATTAAATCTCTCCGGAAAAGAATTCTAGTAGAAAAACAAAAATAACATTAAACGATCGTCAATTGTTTTTTATTATAAATCATTCAAATTATATCGAGCTTTGTGTCAATTTAAAGAGCTTAGGGACATAAGTTTAGTAAAAATGTAAAAAATTACATTTATGCGATTGTCAATAATTGTTTCTAAAAAAATTATTCCAATTTTTTTATGCAACCAGTGGTAGGTACCAACTTTATAAACATAACTTATTTTATTTTTATTGAAATACTATCATATGTGGTATCAAATTAAAGCTCTAGGGAAAATAATTCTAGTTGAAAGATAAAAATAACATTTAACCGATCGTCAATTTTTTTAAATACATTATTTAAATTATACTTAAATAGTTTGGGAAAAAATATACATTTATTTAAATTTTGCTGAATAAAGCATAAAATTAAAGGCGTTACGAAATAAGTTATTAAAACTTATATAGTCGGGGAAGTACTGTGGTGGAAACAGCAGATTTTTATAATAGTAATACTAAAATCCAATTTCGTACATAATTCACAGGTTTAAAATAGCTAAAGTATATCTGCTCCAATGTACGCTTGAACTCCCACCACTAGGAGTGATGTTTAACGTTAAGCTCCTTTTTACTTCCCCGACCTATGTAATAGAGGGAAGTATTGTAATCGTGATTTTTTGACAGTTCGAGATTTTGGTGAATCTTCACGTTTTAGACCCTACTGAACCCAAAAATAGTATATTACATAATAAGTCAGGAAAGTGATGCTTTACTTGACGAAGCCGTTTGAAGTACGAGGCCGTAAGGCCGAGTATTTTAATTGGCTGAGTCAAGTAAAGGCACTTTCGTGACGTATTATGTATACTATTTTACCTGAAACCGGCAAGAAAGTAATTACTTTAGTGCCGCATTTTAGTATGGGAAGTAGGTTATTACCAAAACAGTTGCAACACAGTCAGGTAAAGTACTTCCCTGACTGTTTTGAGTCAGGGAAGTACTTTACCTGACTGTGTTGCAATTGTTTTGGTAATAACCTACTTCCCATACTAAAATGCGTCAGGAAAGTAATTACTTTCTTGCCGGTTTCAGGTAAACATAATTTTTAAAAAAGTCGGTCTGTCGGTCTGTTAGTCTGTCGGTCTGTCTGGATGTTGGATAACTTAAAAACGCGTTGGAATTTTGGACTGAAATTTTATATTTAAGATCTTGAGCCAAAATCTAACTTCAAGTTCGTTAATGACCTTTATTCAACCAGTGGTACCAACTTTATAAACAATATTTTTTTTATTTTTATCAAAATACTATCGTAAGTGGTATCAAATTAAAGGTCTTGGGAAAATAATTCTAGTAGAAAAACAAAAATAACATTTAAATGATCGTCAATTGTTTTTTACTTCCTTGTACGGAGTATAAAGGAAGTATTGTAATGGCGACAAATTTCGGTTCTCAGATTTTGACGGAAATATCCGTTTTGACCTTTTCTGAATCCATTATGACTAGTTTCGTCGTAACGTCTGTACGTACGTATGTATGTCACATAACTCAAATACGGTTATAGACGTTGAAAGTTGAAATTTTGTATTTAGGACTGTTATAGCATCTAGTTGTGCACCTCCTATTTTTGGTTTCAATCTACAAACCGGAAGTAGTACTTTTTTCAAATATTTCGATAAATATTTAATTTAAGACAATTTTTTTATTTTAAATGAAAGGTTATGTGATTATTACCTACAATCGGTATTTTATAAATATTTTTGTACCTATCTGGTATCATTTAAGAATAATTAAAGTATATATTTATAATTTAGTATTTCGGTATCTTGTAGTCCATGATCGATTAACATTTGTTACTACGTAAAATTTAAATGATTATGACATGACAGTGACAATAGTAAAATATGCTATTCTTCTGCAGTTTAAATAAAATGACTAAAATATATTCGTGAGTATAGTAGCAGTAGTAGTAGTACTTATATATTAATATATTTGTATAATAAGTTAAAAGAATAAAGTAGGTATGGCGGGAGGTCTTGTGGTGGCCACGTCAGATTTTTTATATTATTCTACATTTTAGTTATTAAGAAGAGTGTGAACAGTTTAATAGGCGTACAAGGAAGTCATGTGGTGTCCACGTCAGATTTTTTAAATAAATTATTCAAATTTTTGTAAAAAAAAGGAGGCCATTTGGGGATTGTTTATGATCACCATAGCAATTGTACCGAAAAGTAATCTATTCTTCCCAATACAAAAAAACATTGTTGTTGTCATGGTTATAAATTTTAATTTTAATTGTTGCGTAATATGAGTATATGTCAATTTAAATGAAATTATAAAATTACATCTATTTAAGCGACTAGCGAAAAAATATTATGTTTCATTCATACAAAAAATGCTATTTTGGGACTCGTAAGATCGCCGAACTCCGCTGCGCGTCGGTCGGCAACCGTCTTACTCGTCCCAAAACCATGCATTTTTTGTACTAATGAAACAAATAACTATTTTTGGCTTCAGTAGGGTCTAATCGTGAAGATTCCCCAAAATCTCGAACTGTCAAAAAATCACGATTACAATACTTCCTTCTATTACATAGATCGGGGAAGTAAAAATGAGCTTAATATTAGTAATGTATTAATTTTACACTATGGCTGCGTGCATTTTGCATAGCTACTTACAGTACGGAGAAAACGCGTACAATGGATATTTGATTTTATAACAAATTAATGAGAATAGCAAAAATGAGCAAAATGTTATAAAATAATAGAATTATATTTAAAATTATAATTATAGGTACTTAACTAATAAATAATGAGAATACATATCTTTAATTTATAACAAATAAATGAGAACATCCAAACTTTTCATGAATATAGCAATAGCAAATCAAATGAGCAAAATATAGCATTAAGATAGTTTTAATTTTATACTATCTGTGTATTTTTAATTTATGCATATGAGAACCGAGAAAAAGCATATACAACAGCTAATTTAATTTATAACAAATAAATGACAACAGCAAAAAATGTCATTAATATAGCAATAAATAGCAAAAAATGAGCAAAATATTATAGCGTTAAAAAAGTTTTAATTTTACACTATGTATACGCAACGCGAAGTTAGCGTATACAATGGATTTTTGTTTATAACAAACGAAGGACACCAGCAAAAAATTTCATCAATACAGCAATAAATAGCAAAAAATGAGCAAATTATTATAGTATAGAAAAAATAATAATTTTACGCTATGTATACGCAACGTGAAGTTAGCGTATACAAAGGTTTTTTGTTTATAACTAATGAAGGACAACAGCAAAAAATTTCATCAATACGGCAATAAATAGCAAAAAATGAGCAAAAAAAGATAGTGTTAACAAATTTGAAATTTTTCCCCATGTATACGCCACGTGAAGTTAGCGTATATAGGTTAAATGGGAAATAACTTTAAAACGGGCAGAGCAAAAAATGTAAAACTATTAGCAATTTTTAGCAAAAAATGAGCAAATATAATATAACTATTCGTTTATCCAATATCTTTTAATGTATACGCCAACTTCACGGACCTTGCATGACTGGTATAAACTGTGAAACTGCGTACTGAATGCCTAACCTCGCAATTGACCTATCCTGTCAGAAGGAGTGAGTGCGATAGATACACAGTAACATTGTGTTGAGTGAGACAGCAAGCTGGTGCGCAGTACGCTGTGCGCATGCTTGTGGCAAAAGGAAGTGACATCAATAGACCAATCCTGGTGATGCGGGCGTATTTTGACAGATTTGTACAAATGTCAAAATTTAATTTCAATTTTTTTACGATTTTATTCATTTGTTTCATGTCTGTTGCGTACTAAATTGTTCAAATTGTGCAATGTCATTAAATTGAATTAAACTTTTCCCCTACATTTAAAAAATTTAAAATAAGAAATGTCAAACTTCAACTAACCGCACTTTCTATTGTCATAGCGTACTGCACAGCAGTTGTGTCGTCTCACTCAACACATGTTACTTTGTATCTATCGTACTCACTTCCTCTAAACCGGATGCCCAAGCATGCGCGCGCAACCGAAGTTCAACAGGATAGGTCTATTAGTAAATGAAAAATTAAATGAACCACGCTGGGAAGGGTTTACCTCTCGGCACGTCAATTTTTATTTTCACACGAACCTTGACGACCATTTTTACTTCCTTGTACGGAGTAATAAGGAAGTATTGTAATCGCGAAAAATTTCGGTTTTCAGATTTTGATGGAAATATCCGTTTTGACCTTTTCTGAATCCATTATGACTAGTTTCGTCGTGACGTCTGTACGTACGGACGTATGTGTGTCGCATAACTCAAATACGGTTAGACGTAGAAAGTTGAAATTTTGTATTTAGGACTGTTATAGCATCTAGTTGTGCACCTCCTATTTTTGGTTTCAATCTATAAACCGGAAGTAGTACTTTTTAAAAATATTTCGATAAATATTTAATTTAACACAAATTTTTTTATTTTAAATGAAAGATTATGTGATTATTACCTAAAATCGGTGTTTTATAAATATTTTTGTATCTGGTATCATTTAGGAATAATTAAAGTATATATTTTTAATTTATCTTGTAGTCCATGATCGATTAACATTTGTTACTACGTAAAATTTAAATGATTATGACATGACAGTGACAATAGTAAAATACTAGCGTCAGGCCCCGCTACGCGGGCCTTCGGCTAGGTCGCGCTGCCGCGCGACAAGGGGGATTCGCCCGCTCCGCGGGCTCAATCTCCGCGAACTCTGAATGTGGGACAGTTCGGTACTTCGTGCCTCAATTATAACGATTTTAACATTCAAACTCTACCGCTGCGCGCGACAAGAGGGACTCGCCCGCTTCGCGGGCTTAAGCTTCGCGGACCCTGAATGTGGGACAATTTGGCACTTCGTGCCTCAATTACCTATAACGATTTTAACATTTAGACTCTACCGCTGCGCGCGACAAGGGGGATTCGCCCGTTTCGCGGGCTTAAGCTCCGCGGACCCTGAATGTGGGACAATTTGGCACTTCGTGTCTCAATTATAACGATTAAAACATTCAGACTCTACCGCTGCGCGCGACAAAGGGGATTCGCCCGCTTCGCGGGCTTAAGCTTCGCGGACCCTGAATGTGGGACAATTTGGCACTTCGTGCCTCAATTACCTATAACGATTTTAACATTTAGACTCTACCGCTGCGCGCGACAAGGGGGATTCGCCCGTTTCGCGGGCTTAAGATCCGCGGACCCTGAATATGGGACAATTTGGCACTTCGTGCATCAATTATAACGATTTTAACATTCAGACTCTACCGCTGTGCGCGACAAGGGGGATTCGCCCGCTTCGCGGGCTTAAGCTCCGCGGATCCTGAATGTGGGACAATTTGGCACTTCGTGCCTCAATTATAACGATTTTAACATTCAGCCTCTACTGCTGCGCGCGACAAGGGGGATTCGCCCGCTTCGCGGGCTTAAGCTCCGCGGATCCTGAATGTGAGACAATTTGGCACTTGGTGCCTCAATTATAACGATTTTAACATTCAGCCTCTACTGCTGCGCGCGACAAGGGGGATTCGCCCGCTTCGCGGGCTTAAGCTCCGCGGATCCTGAATGTGGGACAATTTGGCACTTGGTGCCTCAATTATAACGATTTTAACATTCAGCCTCTACTGCTGCGCGCGACAAGGGGGATTCGCCGGCTTCGCAGGCTTAAGCTCCGCGGACCCTGAATGTAGGACAATTTGGCACTTCGTGCCTCAATTATAACGATTTTAACATTCAGACTGTACCGCTGCGCGCGACAAAGGAAATTCGCCCGCTTTGCGAGCTTAAGCTCCGTGCTCCGCGGACCCTGAATGTGGGACAATTTGGCACTTCGTGCCTCAATTATAACGATTTTAACATTCAGACTCTACCGCTGTGCGCGATAAGGGGGATTCGCCCGCTTCGCGGGCTTAAGCTCCGCGGACCCTGAATGTAGGACAATTTGGCACTTCGTGCCTCAATTATAACGATTTTAACATTCAGACTCTACCGCTGTGCGCGACAAGGGGGATTCGCCCGCTTCGCGGGCTTAAGCTCCGCGGACCCTGAATGTGGGACAATTTGGCAATTCGTGCCTCAATTATAACGATTTTAACATTCAGACTACCGCTGCGCGCGACAAAGGAAATTCGCCCGCTTTGCGGGCTTAAGCTCCGCGGACCCTGAATGTGGGACAATTTGGCACTTCGTGCTTTAATTATAACGATTTTAACATTCAGACTCTACTGCTGCGCGCGACAAGGGGGATTTGCCCGCTTCGCGGGCTTAAGCTCCGCGGATCCTGAATGTGGGACAATGTCGATGTTCGATCCCCATTTTAAACAATTTTATAAAGTAGTTATCATCTAGCCCTTTAGTTTTAAAAATATATCAAACTCGATGGATTTGTGATAAATTCCGAGGAAACTATAAAACCGGAAAATGCTAATATAAAATGTTTATAATTTTAACTGTAATATAAGTACTAAATTTTCTGACGTCTTTTGATATGATTATTGGAATATACCAAGTAGGTAGTCATAGTAGTGTTTTAAAAAGAAAATAACAAAATTTTGTGAAAACTAAAAAAAATGCTTTTTGTCCGACTAAAAACAAAAGCCAAATTGTCAAAAATCATTTTAATGCATACTGTAGATTTTTTGTCCTTATTAAGACCTTAAATTTGATATCAATCGCGATATAATTTAAAAAATATTCAGAAAAACAAATGCCGCTCACCGACTGCAATTTTTACTTATTAAACAGCCATCATTTTGGGCAACATTAGACGAGAAGTTTGATACCAATCATGATTTATGTTAAGTTTTTATTGAAAAACATATGCCGATCATAGAAGCCATATTTTGTACCCCTTGGTACTAATTACCATACATATTTTTGTAAAAACAGATTTGATACTTGATACAAGTACAAGTGCAATAACAATCTAGATCATCTCTAGTCCGCGTCGTGTCCCGTGCTTGTCCAGTTGTTAGTTAGTGTGCGTATCTAGGATAAAGATCCCAGTGGGGCGACTTGGGCAGGACAAACTCAAATTATTCAACCCAAACTCAAGTACAATAGATAAAAATCCCGATTATCGGACACCATTTTTAGCACGTTTGTTAAATTTGTATATTAATTTGACATTTAAATCTTTCAGTAAAATACTGAGAAATAGTACCTATTATCCATGGATATTGGATATAGATACCTAATTTTAATTAAACATTTACACTTGGGTCAAAATATATTACTATAAATACTACAGTAATAAATCACAATATGATTCAACTTCACAGTGCATTGTAAAATTGAATAAAAATTTTCAAAATTTCTACAAAAGCATGTAAACATAATACGTGCTCCATCTTTAAATACTCAATAAAATTTTCAAAATACTTCTACCTTATCAAATATAAAAGATAAATCCAAATAAAATTTCAAATTGGAAACGTCAAATCTGACAGTAGACAAAAAAATCATTTTTATCAAAAAGAAAACAAAACTTCCATGGCATGCTCCCATTTGCGTTCCTTGCATTTTTCAGTTTTTTCTTAATAACTTTCTTAATATACCCAATATTGGGTTGAAACCTGCATAGAAATATAGTCAAATTCATCCTCTACCTATATGTCAAATGAAAAAAACAATCGAATAACGTATAATGCCCGTATCCAAGGAGTCAAAAAAATCACTGTTTTTCAACTCCCCTGCGACTAACACGCCATCTACAATATTCATATACCCAAAAGGCACTACTTCACATGAACCTCTATGAAATAAAAAAAAGTTCATAAAAATCGGTTCACCCGTTTAGGCAGTAGGCGAGTCTAAAAACGGTTGCTAAGCTGCTGAAAATGATCTCAAGCCTTTTAGTACGCGGGTCTTTAGCTAGGTCCGTGCTGCCGCACGGACTGTGTTTATATGGCCTCACACTCGCTTCGCTCGCGAGTTACATAACGAATTAATTTCGGACCTCAAATGAATCCAATTTTACATTTAGATTAAAATTGAATTTTAAATGTCACTTTGACATTGATAGCTGTCACTTTGACATTGATTGCTGTCACTTTGATATTGATTGCTGTCACTTTGGCATACGCAATATTTTCAATTAAATAATTATACATTTAAAATTGTTGCATAATCCGAAAGTGGATTTGTCATCTGACAAATTCATTTGTTACGAAATGTTTTACTGAATTTAGATTGCGACTTAACAAGGATACATAAACAAAACATTTTCGTTACTTAGGACAGCGTGGTTTGTTTTAATTTAAAAATTAATTGTTGTACGAAAAAATACTTGGCGCTAATATCATGTCAATCATGAACAATGTTAACTTGACCATCGCTGTATACGGGCTAAACGGGTTATATAGTTTACATGGCATACTGAACTGCCTTACTTTTTATTTTCTATAATATTTATTTCCATACTTGGAAAATGTCATTTTGACTGAAAATATTTTTTGACATTATTACTTCCTTGTACGAAGTAAGGAAGTATTGTAATCGCGAAAAATTTCGGTTCTCAGATTTTGACGGAAATATCCGTTTTGACCTTTTCTGAATCCATTATGACTAGTTTCGACGTGACGTCTGTACGTACGTACGTACGTACGTACGTACGTACGGACGTATGTGTGTCGCATAACTCAAATACGGTTAGACGTAGAAAGTTGAAATTTTGTATTTAGGACTGTTATAGCATCTAGTTGTGCACCTCCTATTTTTGGTTTCAATCTATAAACCGGAAGTAGTACTTTTTAAAAATATTTCGATAAATATTTAATTTAACACAAATTTTTTTATTTTAAATGAAAGATTATGTGATTATTACCCAAAATCGGTATTTTATAAATATTTTTGTATCTGGTATCATTTAGGAATAATTAAAGTATATATTTTTTATTTAGTATTTCTTTATCTTGTAGTCCATGATCGATTAACATTTGTTACTACGTAAAATTTAAATGATTATGACATGACAGTGACAATAGTAAAATATGCTTTATATCTTCTTCTGCAGTTTAAATAAAATGACTAAAATATATTTGTGAGTATACTAGTATAATATGTTAAAATAATTTTTTATATTATTCTACATTTTAGTTATTAAGAAAAGTATGAACACACAAGGCGTACAAGGAAGTCATGTGGTGTCCACGTCAGATTTTTTTTATTATAGGTAGATAACTTCAGAGTGCATTTTTACGTCAAAAATTTTTAAATACACAATTTTTGAACTATTAAAAAAGTAAATAAACACATCTACACTTAAGTTATATAGGTTAGGTACTTACATTAATTTCAAAATCATGATAAACATGGTGTATTATCATCCTGTCTAGTAATAAAATAACAACTGTCAAATGTTTTTAAAAAATTTCTCATACATTAAGAAAAAAAAATCCAAAACACATGTAAGAATATAGTCTAAATAAATATCTATTTTATAAAAAAAAAATTCATAAAAATCGCTTAAACCATTTAACTTCTAGACGTTCTGAAAAGTTTCAACTTGAAAGAAATATAGTGAATACAAGCTCTTTTAATATATGGATAGCGTCAGGCCCCGCTACGTGGGCCTTCGGCTATGTCGCGCGGCAGCTCCGCAGCCCCTGAATGTGAGACATTTCGGCACTTCGTGCCTCAATTATAACGATTTTAACATTCAGACTCTACCGCTGCGCGCGACAAGGAGGATTCGCGCCCTCTTCGCGGGCTTAGGCTCCGCGGACCCTGAATGTGGGACAATTTGGCACTTCGTGTGTCAATTATAACGATTTTAACATTCAGACTTTACCGCTGCGCGCGACATCTTGAACAATATTGTACCTTATGAAAACCTTTAATTTGATATCAAACTTGAAATTATTCTATTATTTTGAAAGCAAAAAAACGAACCCGTAAAAACAAAGTTTTTGATAATAAATCCATTATATATGAGGCTCGATCGATATTTATTTAAATTTTTTGTGCACAGATTTTTGTTTCGTTTTCCACCGCGTAAACACTTTTCCGGTACTAATTTTTACAGCCCAGTTTTTGATGGTGGACTGACATTGTTATATGCCTATAGTATATTAAATTAGATCTTTAGCTGTTACTGTACTAAATTTGAACCAGATCGGTGCAGTACGTTTTGAGATAGCTAGCTGCCATTTTGTTTCAAGATGGCGGACTAACATTTTAATATATCTATATCATAAGTTAGATCCTTGGCTATTAGTGTACCAAATTTTACCGCAATCGGTGCAGTACATTTTGAGATAGTTAGCCGCCATTTGGTTTCAAGATGGCGGATAATCTGAAATGTTGCCAAAGTGCATTGTTAGGTGACAAAAGTCTATTTGCAAAATTGCAGCTCGATAGGATCCCGGGAAGTGGGTCATTTTTGACTTTTGTTTTTTTTTTACCGTACGTAGACAGACAGACAGACAGACAGAGATGAGTGACGATGAACTTAATATCAAGGATTTAAATAAAACACAGAAGCTAATCACTCACTATCAAATTTATAACTTTTTATGTATATCAGTCCTCATCATCAAAACCTTTACCACTTTGATATCAAAATCAATATGATTTTAATAATTTTATGATAGGTATAAACAAATGACGATCGTCGGTCTCCATTTTGAACAACCCTTACCAATAAAACATTTAATTTGATATAATACTCAAATAGGTATGATTCTAACATATTTTTATAAAAACAAAAGATAATCGTCGGCCACCATTTTAAATAATTTTATTAATTATCCCGCATCTAGCTCAAACTCGATATTGTTTTCTTTAATAAAAACAAATGCCAATCGTCAGCCACCATTTTAAATAATTTGATTAATTAGGTAGCCCAGCCCTTGAATGTGATATGAAACTCGATATGATTTTTTAATAAAAACAAATGACAATAATTGTTGGTCGCCATTTTCAATAATTTTATAAAATTGGTGCTCACTTGGTAGTTTAATTTAATATCAAACTAGATATTGTTCTATATAATTTTTTTTGTTAAACACAAAATGCATATTGTCGACCTTCAATTTTAACAGTTTTATAAAGAACCTAATGTTCCTCTAATCCTTTACTTTAGCATCAAATGCCATGAATTAATGATACTTTCCGGTGAAAAAGTTCCTTTTTTGCTTTTTTATTTTCAAATAATTTTTTCTTTGCATGTAGGTACCTAAACTTCTGACATTTTTTGTTGGGACTGTACTTGAAATGACTGTAAACATAAAATACGAATATTGATAAACATACAAAAAATGGTTCTTTTGATTATTACTTAATATAATTTACAAATTGCTTCTATTACTTTGTGAGAGATAATAGGAATGGATGTCCGGGATTCCGTGTATGGAAGATGGTAACAGAGAGCGAGGTTGTAAATCTCACTAGCACAAGATTCACCACGTACAACAATTTATTCACACACACACAAATAATACGGATGTAACAATTCAAATAATAATACGGCAATAATACAATGATAATGATGTACTTAAATTCTCGGAATATAAAGCTCAAAGGCTTTGGATCAAAAACACAGTTCAAGCACATGGAGCGAAACGGAACAGCGTGCTGAACTACGCAGCGTGATGTCTAAAACGGAACTGGCTGAACTTTACAAATTCAGTCCTGCTATGCAGACAGGGCACAGCGCTACCAACTGCCACAAAAAGTACAGTTGACAGTTGTAGAGGGCGATTGTCTCGAACATGCTGCCCACCTAGTCGAGAAGCGACTAAATTAAACAATAAATACATAGAAATTAACAAACAATTAACAATAGGGGGAACTTCTGATGGACGTCAGGCCGGCTGGAGGCTGCCCACCGTGGAGCAGCTGGGCTCTGATGACGGCGGCGCGGCGGTGCTCTGGGTGGCTGGCGGTGCGACGTCCGTCTCGATCGGCAGTGGGCTCAGCCGGGAGATCGGCCGGCGGAATTCGGAAGTGGCGGTCTTGACTGAGACCACCCTGACGAGGCCATCAGCGCCGGGGTGCAGCTCCGTGACTCGACCCAGTGCCCATCTACCTGGAGGCAGCTGCGGATGGTGAACCAGCACTAGCTGGCGCACCCTGAAGTTGACCTATTCCCCGCGCCAGCGAGGACGTTGTTGCAGCTGGTGTAGGTACTGCGTGGACCACTTCTTCCAGAAGTGATGCGTGAGTCGTTGAACGAGCTGCCAGCGAGTCACAAGGTTGCTGGGCTCGTCATGGAGGCTTGGTTCTGGAATCGTGAGCAGCGGCGAACCCACCAAGAAGTGCGCTGGGGTCAGCGCGGACAGGTCTGCGGTGTCCGACGAGGACGGCGTCAGCGGACGCGAATTCAGGCAGGCCTCTACCTGAGCCAGCAGTGTGGACAGCTCCTCGTAGGTGAGGGTCGTCTCGCCGATGGTTGTGCGGAGGAGACCTTTGACTGACTTCACCCCTGCCTCCCAGAGGCCGCCGAAGTGCGGTGACGACGGTGGGATGAAGCTCCAGCGGGTGCCGGAGTCGGCCAGTGTGGTGGCTGCCTCCTTGTAGAATAGTGATGCCTGGTGGAACATGGAGCGCAGCTCTGCGCTGGCACCGACAAACGTCGTGCCGTTGTCGGACAGAAGCTCGCTGCACACACCACGTCGTGCAACGAACCGACGGAAGGCCGCCAGGAAGGCCTTGGTCGTGAGGTCGCTCACGACCTCCAGATGAAGCGCCTTGGTGGCAAGGCAGACGAAAAGGGCGATGTAGGCCTTGGTGGACTGCCGCCCCCGACCTGGAGATGGGCGGCACTTGATGGGTCCTGCGTAGTCTACCCCTGTACGCAGGAATGGGCGGCTGGGAGTCACACGAGCAGCTGGCAGGACGCCCATGAGCTGTTGACCCATCAGCGGATGACGGCGCCTGCAGGGGATGCAGGCTCGGAGCAGCTTCTTCGTGAGGGCCCTCCCTCTGAGGATCCAGACGTGCTTCTGGAGTAGTGAGTATGTGAGTGCTAAACCAGCGTGGAGAGCCAGCGCGTGCCAGTGATGGACGTGTAGCTGGCTTAGCAGAGACGACTTTGGAAGAATTGGCGGATGTTTTTCTGACGTTGGAAGTTCGGAATTCTCGAGTCTGCCGCCCACGCACAGCATGCCGTGTGCGTTGAGGAATGGATTGAGACTTACAAGAGGCGAAGTCCTGGAGATCGGTCGCGCGCTCTTCAGCTGCGCTATTTCGGTGGCGAACTGCTCTTCCTGGACGCTGCGAATCAGGCGTACTCTCGCGGCGGACAGCTCAGATACGGTCAGGAAACCGGTGTTCGTCTCCTGCTCCCGATCTTCCAGACCTGCTAGTCTGGAAATTCTTCCTCTCTTGTCACAGCTTCGGGCGAATCGCATGCACTGGGCTGTTATTCGGAGCGTGCGCGACAGTGAGGAGTACCGCGTCAACAGAGCGAACTCTGCTTCGACCTGGGCTGGCATGGAACGGACTTTCTGGGCTGCTTCTTCACCAGGTGAGTCAGGGAGCTCTCCTGGTGTTACTGGCCACTTCTGCGGCGCTTCGGAGAGCCATGGAGGCCCGTTCCACCATAGGCTGGTGGTGGAGAGTGTTTGCGGAGTGGCGCCGCGGGAAGCGACGTCGGCTGGATTCTCTTCACCGGAGACGTGGCGCCAGGCCAGCCCTGGCAGAGTGGTCTGTATGTAGGACACTCGATTAGCGACAAATGTCTTCCATCTACTTGGGTGTCCACGTATCCAGGCGAGTGTGACAGTACTGTCGGACCACCCGAACATCGGAAGATTGGAAATCCGCCTGGTCCGGCGGACGTACAGCAGCAGGCGGACCAGAAGCTGAGCCGCGCACAGCTCGAGACGTGGGATGGAGACCGTCTTCACGGGCGCGGTCTTCGTTTTGGAGGCGAGGAGGGACGTATGGAACGTCCCGTCGGACTGGACGGTGCGGATGTACACGACAGCGGCGTACGCCCTGGTGGAGGCGTCCGCGAACCCGTGGAGCTCTACGTCGCTGTCCTCTGGACTCAACTGAGTCCACCGTGGTATTCGGATGTCTTGAAGGCGGCTGAGGCCTTCTAGGAACGTGGACCACCTCTCCTCGAAGTGTGTCGTGAGAGGCTGATCCCAGTCGGACTTGGCGAGCCACAGGTCCTGTAACATGATCTTAGCAGATATGACGACTGGAGAAATCCAGCCGAGAGGGTCAAACAGCTGCGAGACCCTGGAGAGGACTGTGCGCTTGGTGGTGGGGGCTGAGAGCGCTGTCGAGGTACGCTCTTGGAAGAAGAACTCATCCTTCTCTGGATTCCACATGAGCCCTAACATCTTCGTGGATTCGGACAGCTCCACGTTGGCGGCTGGAGCTGACGCCTTTGGACATTCTTCAGCAAGCCCCAGGAGTTCTGAGCAGTTTGAAGACCATTTGCTAAGTTCGAATTTGCCGCTTGCAAGCAGCTGGATCAGCTCGTCACGACGTCCGACTGCGTCTTCGAGGGAATCGGCTCCGGAAAGTACGTCGTCGACATAGGAGTCGTGCAAAAGGCATTCAGAGCCCTTCGGAAAGTTTTTCTGCTCGAGTCGGGCCAGTTCATGGAGGACACGGATCGCAAGGTATGGTGCTGGAGCGGTGCCATAGGTGACGGTCGTCAACTTGAAATCGTGGACTGGTTCGTTTGTGTGGGTGCGCCACACAACACGCTGGAGGTCTTGGTCATCTGGGTGGACGAGTATTTGACGGAACATCTTTATGATGTCTGCGCCAAGATCGTTCAGCAATGGGGGGCCTGGGTGCAAGTGTTGGTTCAGCGACACCCCCTGGGCGTTGAGGCGGGAAGCGTCGAACACCACTCGTATCTTGCTTCCTTGGGGGCCCGACTGTGTGACGGCGTGGTGCGGGAGGTACCACACGGGTCCAGTGGGAGTTTCTTCAGCCCTATGCATATGGCCAAGTGACTCGTATTCATGCATAAACTTACAATAGCTGTGGTGTACGGATGGATCTCGTGCCAGACGCCGCTCGACGGAAACAAGCGATCGGACTGCTTGCTCACGATTGCCGCCCGTAGGGACAGTGGAACGGCGTGGAAGTCGCACTACAAAGCGACCACTGGCATCTCTTTGGTAGGTAGAAGCGAAGAATTCTTCACATGCACTCTCTTCGGCGGAGAGCGCGGAGGGTGCGCCGGGAACCTCCTCGAGTTCCCAGAAACGACGGAGGTTGTGGTCTAGGTCGTCCTTCACGCAGCAGTGCAGAGAGGACGCTGGAGAGGAACCATCCTCGCCGACGGTTCCGGACAGAACCCAGCCGAGTGCCGTGTTCATGGCTACCACCTTGGAGCCGGGGACTGGGTACACTCCTGGACGGAGTAAGGAGCCAAAGACATCGGCTCCGAGCAGCAGACCGACCTTCATGTCCTGGTGATAGCTGGGGTCGGCCAGCTCGAGTGGCAGCAGCAGCTGCGGATCGACAGGACGGACTCTCCGTTGTGGAACGTGAGCCGTCAGACGTGGAAGTACGTAGGCGGATACCTGGTGCCACGCACCAGGTGCTGTTCTGGCTTGGAAGGCGACTTCCACTTGAGAGGAGGCCGTGGTCGAGTGCGAGGCCCCGACGCCGACGACCTTGACCTGGGAGCGCCGCCTGGGTAGTCCAAGACATTGGACGATGTCCTCGGAGATGAAGGACACCTCTGATCCGGTGTCGAGGAGTGCGCGTGTTTGTACGCGCTGTCCATCGGGTGAGCAGATGGTGACCAGGGCCGTGGTCAGGAGGGCCATGGCACGGGATGTGCCTTGTGATGCGGAATGGGTGGCGACCGTGGAGGCGTGGAACACAGCAGCGCTCTCGGAGGGGCTAGTCGTGGCTGTAACAGAGCTCGTTAGGAACGAGTCGTGCAGCAGCGTGTTGTGAGTCTGGCTGCACTTAGAGCACGTCTTGGTGGACCTGCACGCATTGCGCTGGTGAGAGCCCAGGCAATTGTAGCAGAGCCGTAACCTCTTGACCTCGGACAGGCGATCTTGTGGAGACTTCCCTCGGAAGGATGAGCACGAGAAGTTGGAGTGGGAGTCCCCACAGAACACGCAGGCCGTGTTCTTGATGCTCACCTGGTGCGAGCGGAATGGCGCGGCCTTCGCGTTGAAGGCCGTCGTGGATCGGACAGGTGGGCTCAGCGGCGCCGACATTTCTAATGCGCGTATACGCATCTCGAAGAAGGCTTCCAGCTGCTTGAGTGTCGGCTGTTCCATCTTGTAGGCGGGGTTGACTAAGGTTTGAGTCGCATCTATGGAGGAGAGATGCAACTCCCACGCTCGGCGGGACGTGGAGTCTAGGCGACGGAGAAGCATGAACACCACGACGGCGTCCCACTTGTCCACGGGGAGCCCTAGGTGCTTAAGAGATCGCAGCTCTTCTGTTGCTCGATCGATCAGTGCACGCAGGTCGCGTGCGGACTCCTTCGGGACCTGGGGCAGGTCGAACAGCGCCGACAGATGTGCACTCACCAGGAGCCGCTCGTTCCGGTACCTAGTGCAGACGGCGTCCCAGGCGCCCTGGAAGTTCGCTGCGGTGCTGGCGATGGTGCGCACTAGGAGTGCGGCCTCTCCCTTCAGGGCTGACTTGAGGAGCAGCAGCTTCTGGACATCGGGAACGTCGTCGCGGTCCAGAACGAGGCACTGAAAAGCGTCGTGGAATGTTTCCCACTCAAGATACGAACCTGAGAACTCTGGCAGCGTTATCTTAGGCAGAGGCGGAACGGCAGCCCTTGGCGGCTGCACTGGAGTGGTTACTGGTTCTGACGGGGCTGGTGGAGCTGGCGTTGGGCGGAGGGCCTCCAGGAGGGCGACACTCTCCAAGCACGCCAGTTCTGTGTTGGTGTAGTGATCCTCGGTGTAATACGCCGTAGCCTTGTAGCCCTTCTCTAACCTTAGAATGGTGTGGTTGTCCTTGAATGTCTCCCAGTGACTCTGGAGGTGAGCGAGCGCGGTGTCGATCAGCTTGCAGGTCGGTGTAATCGTCTTCTCCGACAACCGTGCTTTGAGTGCCAGCGGTAGCTTCTGGATTTTCTCCATTAGCTCGTCCTGGTGGAGCAAGATATCGGCCATCGTTGAACCTGGTGAGAACTCCCGACACGGAAACGTAACTTCACCGGCGTTGATTTGCGGTTAGACGGAACGTTTGACAAGCGTGGCGAACACAGGAACACAGAACATGGACGGATGACGCTGGATGAATAATTTGACAGGCAGAGCACGTGATGTTGCGGTGAAAAAAGACACGGAAAATCCGGATGATCCGGCTGCGAAGGACCAAAAAATGTGAGAGATAATAGGAATGGATGTCCGGGATTCCGTGTATGGAAGATGGTAACAGAGAGCGAGGTTGTAAATCTCACTAGCACAAGATTCACCACGTACAACAATTTATTCACACACACACAAATAATACGGATGTAACAATTCAAATAATAATACGGCAATAATACAATGATAATGATGTACTTAAATTCTCGGAATATAAAGCTCAAAGGCTTTGGATCAAAAACACAGTTCAAGCACATGGAGCGAAACGGAACAGCGTGCTGAACTACGCAGCGTGATGTCTAAAACGGAACTGGCTGAACTTTACAAATTCAGTCCTGCTATGCAGACAGGGCACAGCGCTACCAACTGCCACAAAAAGTACAGTTGACAGTTGTAGAGGGCGATTGTCTCGAACAACTTATATAACTTAAGATACATGCATCTGAATATCGAGTTATTGTAAACTGTAAACGTCAGTTTGACAGAACATGAGAACATAGCATTGTTTTTTTCAAATGTGTTAACAATTTTTACCCTGAATATACTAAAACTTCTGACGTCTTTTTCTGCGACTGTACTTTGTAATGACTGTCAAAATAAAATAATTTGTCTAAAATATTATTAAAATTGATGAAAATATTGAAAATATTTACGCTCTGTCTATTATAACTCAAAAAATTTACAAATTTCTTCTATTAATTGTATTACTTAAGATAAATGCATTTTAAATCTCGAATTGTAAACGTCAGTTTCACACAATGTAGCATTGTTTTTTATTCACCAGTCAGTTGTAAAACATTTGAGCATTCAAAGCTCTGATGCACTGATGAAATTTCAGTTTTTAATTAATAACTAAAAAATCTTTTGCCTAATTCTGCTTATTCAACTAATCTAATAAATAGTTTTACTTACATTTTAATAGTTTCATGTTCATGTAATATGTAAACAATAATGTAAAGCAAGATGTAAGCAAAAGATGCCATTTGTACTGTCACTGTTATAATAATTCCAGGTTTGTATAGAAACAAAAAATAATGTCATATCATCGACAACAAGATACTGAAATTTCAAAAAAGTAGATTTAAATTGTCCTATAGTTTATAAATGGTACAGAATAGTTATTTGTGTATCAAGGCTGTAAAAGTGATCTTTTTTGGCCGAATCTGAAGTTTGCAGTCGAGGCGTAGGTCGAGGCCAGCAATTCAGGTGAGACTAAAAACACTTTTAAGCCGAGGTGCACACAACATTTTTTAGGTGGCTATCAAAAATATGTAATTTTATGTCAAAAAAGTTTCTCAGTATCATCAATAATTTTATTTATATAATTTAGGGTACCTAAGTTGTAGGTAATTACTTCTAAATATATTTATTAATTAAAATGAAATAAATTTGTTATTTAACGGCCGTAAAGTAAATGCGGCCGTGAAGTAAAAGCCGGCGTGAAGTAAATGCGACCGTAAAGTAGTCATTTTGACAGGTGTCAAAAAATGTGACACTTTACGGTTGTCAAAGGATACGTAAAACAACTATTTATGCAATAGCCACCTAAAAAAATTATTTAAAAAAATCTGTGTTATATCATAAATGCTTTATGTATCTACACTAGATAATTTGAGAAAAATAATATTACTCTATATGAAAAGTCTTACTTCCGGTTTATGAATTGGTACTAAAATACAATTGGTCTATTGAAAATCGTATTTAAACCTTAGATATAAAATTTGGTATTTAAATGTTTGATATTTTTGGAGTTATCGTTTCCGAAAAAATTGTAACATACAAACGAACGCACGAACGACCACACACACGCACATACACACAGACATCATCTCAAAAATGTGTAATTCGTGTTCTAAAGACCCTAAAACGTGCTTATCTGTCAAAAACTCATACTCGAAATTTTTGACCCATCGCAATACCTCTCTTATAGAATAGTGGCGAGAGGTAAAAACTATTCTATCTGGAACATTGAGACCTCAGGAGATTATGTGTTGGCCACATCAGATTTTTTCTTTCGCGACAGATCTGTCATGGAGTAGAATCGTACAGTAATAAATATTAATGGGCAAAAAGCGGCGTATTGTTTTTGTCGGTATTAAAGATATTTTATAATAACAAATTCCTATCGCAGCCCATCATTTAAAATAATTTTATTCATAATCCCTTATCTGGAGGTTGATTCTGTAACTTGCGTGAGTATTTGCATGACTACATTTGCGTTCGAGTTAAGCTGGATTCACATGAACCGTTTACACCGTTCGTTTTGCGGACGTAGCGGCCGCAAAACACGTTGGTATTTCACATGAGACTTCAACGTTTTCAGAGCTGCACACTACTAGAAATGAAAAATAAAATATAACCAAAATTGTTTGGTTATGTTATATTTTAATGTCACTTGTGTTGTTTGTTGTGATCAGTATGTAAGTAACGATAAGTAAGAAAAATGGATAATTTTCCTGAAATTTTAATTACTGAAGCATCCCTGTCTCTATAATCCCGGAGATAAGGATTATAAGAATATTACTAGGTTGGTATTACTACAAATCTACGCATTCTCCGTCTCGGAGCATGCGCAAATGGAAATAACGGTCACAACGAACCCTCAAAGCCGTCAAAAGTTGAAATATTTCATTCTCGCCGTCAACGCTCAGACCGTTGAGAACGTTCAAGTGTCAAACCAATCAGGCTACGGAACGGTTGGAACGGTACGGCGGTAACGTCTCATGTGAATCCAGCTTTAGTATGACGTCACTGTTCCTTATCTGGTGACTTTCATGGGGAAACTAGTTCGTTAGGTTTTCACACTGTTTTGGTAATGATGGTAACCTTGTGGTAACTGTCTACTGTCAGTCTCTCACTCTCTCTTTTCTATGGTCATTGTAATTCAGAGATTTTAAATGAACGCTACGGAAGAACAAAAACAAATAATAATCAATTTCATGGAAGATAATGTTGATTTTTTGTATTCCGAAGCCCGACTTCTAAATGCGGTTGCATTTGGTCTAATAAAAATTGACGTGCTTCTTTCCTCAATCTAAATTTTTAACAAATTCCGAATTTTCAATTTCGAAAGGATTTTGAACGTCCCTTAGCTGCCTACGTATAAGACGTATGTTAGGTGGTCTTTCCTCCAATACTTCTTCATCAATTGCAATAAAAATGTTCGCTAAAGCAATTATTTATCCTTAAACAATTTTATTGATATATAGGTAGATTCCGGTAAGTTCATAAAATCTATTATAGGTAAATATTTACGGGTATAACGTGGTATAACACTAATAAAACTAAACTATAGAGTGAAGATAAAAACATTTACACTAATTAAACAAAAATAACATTAGTTTCTAAAACTTAACTAATTAATAAATGTAGAATTACACTTACTTAACTCAGCAATAAGCGAAAAATTTAAAACCGCAAAATGACAATAATAAATACAAATAGAAAGAGACAGATAGTCCCGCAAGTAGAAACAGTACCTCCGTAGGTCACGCAAATATATTTGCGTGTCTCTCAACAAGTGACGTCATATGCAGTAGTTCTTCAAATTTCCGGCAGATTCATATGAAGCGCCGTTCGGGACAAAATTAAATGTCGAAAATATTTTGTTTTCCTTGGGAAGAAATATTTTTTAGTTAGAAATAATAAAATTTTTCCAGAAATAAATATATTTTTCTAGAAATAAATATTTATTTTACAGCGTAAATATTTTTTATGCTGATTTATTTTTATTCCCGAAAAATATTTTTTTCTCCAAATTTAAAAATATATTTCTCTCAAACTAAATGTTTCTTGCGAAATAAATATTTTTACAAAATATATTTTCTCAATCATAATAAAAAAAATTCTCATAAGGAAATATTACTTTCGTGCGTAACAAAAAATATTTCCTGCGCCAACCAAATATTTTATTTTCTCCAGCAACACAAAAATATGTTTCTCGCAGAACGCGATACTTCACTTTAGCTACAGTAGATGGCGCAAGCTGTTGTCGGTAATATCGTTAACTACTGTTTGAATAGCCAGAACCCAGAACGTCGCTGCATGAATACGTTCATAACATCAATGAGGGCAATTACAGCCTAAATATATGAATTTCTTATAAAACAAAGAGCTGAGTCTAATTATTATACATATTTTAAGTACAGGCTGCTATGCTAATCAGTGAAAGGAATTACGGTTTAAAATGACAATGCGTTAACTTGTCGTTTTCGTTTGTATTCACATTGAAACTTTATCGTTTATTTGCGTAATTAATAAATAATAGAATATTTTTTCAATAATTATTATAACGACCACACCACTCTACTAAAGTTAAAAGAGTGCCAAATAAACTTGTAATACTCGGAGAACCCTGTACTTAAAATATGTATAATAATTAGACTCAGCTCTTTGTTTTATAAGAAATTCATATTTTTAGACTGTAATTGCCCTCACTGATATTATGAACGTATGATAGCTAAATGCATGCAGCGACGTTCTGGGTTCTGGCTATTCAAACAGTAGTTAACGATATTACCGACAACAGCTTGCGCCATCTACTGTAGCTAAAGTGAAGTGTCGCGTTCTGCGAGAAATATATTTTTGTGTTGCTGGAGAAAATAAAATATTTGGTTGGCGCAGGAAATATTTTTTGTTACGCACGAAAGTAATATTTCCTTATGAGAATTTTTTTTGTTATGATTGAGAAAATATATTTTGTAAAAATATTTATTTCGCAAGAAACATTTAGTTTGAGTGAAATATATTTTTAAATTTGGAGAAAAAGTATTTTTCGGGAATAAAAATAAATCAGCATAAAAAATATTTACGCTGCTAAAAAAATATTTTATCTAGAAAAATATATTTATTTCTGGAAAAATTTTATTATTTCTAATTAAAAAATATTTCTTCCCAAGGAAAACAAAATATTTTCGACATTTAATTTTGTCCCGAACGGCGCTTCATAGATTCATGTGACAAATCTATATTAGTTTTGGTGCCGCAAGTGCTCACGCAAGTTACAGAATCAACCCCCAGAACAAAACTCGACATAATTATTTCGAATTCGTTGAAAACAAATGCATATCGTCGGCCATCAATTTAACCCACAGGGACGTAACTAAGGGTGGGCCTGGGTGGTGCAGGTCCCATCCTGTGGCCCACCCAATGCTTAATTGAGGCAAAATAAATGTTTATTAATATGATATAGCGGAAAATGTTGTATTTTTTAATAGATATAATGTATGTCAGTCTGAG
Source organism: Agonum fuliginosum (assembly GCA_947534325.1). Taxonomy (NCBI): domain Eukaryota; kingdom Metazoa; phylum Arthropoda; class Insecta; order Coleoptera; family Carabidae; genus Agonum; species Agonum fuliginosum. Next base: position 18,998,118 of record OX384035.1, on the reverse strand, counting down.
TGCTTGTGAAATCTTTATTTATGCATACATATTTGATGTCATATAACTAAGTCAAATTCTTTCAACAGAGAAAAAAATTGTCGCCTCGCCTCGCTCGGCCTACATCTATATTTTTCAAAAACAAAAATTTTACTATAAAAGTACGGCCCACTTTAATGTTTTACTGGCACACCCTTAGCCCACCTAAAAAAATCCTAATTACGTCCCTGAGATCCCAGTAGGTCGGACGCCATTTTTAACACGTTAGTTAAATTTGTTAATTAATTTGACATTTAAAGTTTTTTATATCAAGGGACCATTATTTTGTTGGAAAAATTTATTTCAAAAGATTGTTGCTTGGTAACATTTCGAGACAAATGACATGAGACATGATCAAAATCCCTAGCTGAAGGCGAGAGACATAGACAACATTTTGATATATCTGTCAGCCTTTTTGTTTCAAGATGGCGGACTGACATTTTAATATATCTATATCATAAGTTAGATCCTTGGCTATTAGTGTACCAAATTTTACCGCAATCAATGCAGTACATTTTGAGATAGTTAGCCGCCATTTGGTTTCAAGATGGCGGATAATTTGAAATGTTGCCAAAGTGCATTGTTAGGTGACAAAAGTCTTTTTGCAAAATTGCAGCTCGATAAGATCCCGGGAAGTGGGTCATTTTTTACTTTTGTTTTTTTTTACCGTACGTAGACAGACAGACAGACAGACAGAGATGAGTGACGATGAACTTAATATCAAGGATTTAAATAAAAAACAGAAGCTAATCACGCACTATCAAATTTATAACTTTTTGTGTATATCAGTCCTCATCATCAAGACCTTTACTTTGATATCAAAATCAATATGATTTTAATAATATTATAATAGGTATAAACAAATGACGATCGTAGGTCTCCATTTTGAACAACCCTTACCAATAAAACATTTAATTTGATATAATACTCAAATAGGTATTATTCTAACATATTTTTTAAAAAACAAAAGATAATCGTCGGCCATCATTTTAAATAATCTTATTAATTATCCCGCATCTAGCTCAAACTCGATATTGTTTTTTTTTTATAAAAACAAATTCCAATCGTCAGCCACCATTTTAAATAATTTGATTAATTAGGTAGCCCTTATCCAGCCCTTGAATTTGATATGAAACTCGATATGATTTTTTAATAAAAACAAATGACAATAATTGTTGGTCGCCATTTTCAATAATTTTATAAAATTGGTGCTCACTTGGTAGTTTCATTTAATATCAAACTCGATATTGTTCTATATAATTTTTTTTTGTTAAACACAAAATGCATATTGTCGACTTTCAATTTTAACAGTTATATAAAGTACCTAGTGTTCCTCTAATCCTTTACTTTGGCATCAAATGCCATGAATTTATGATACTTTCCGGCGAAAAAGTTCCTTTTTTGCTTTTTTATTTTCAAATATTTTTTTCTTTGCATGTAGGTACCTAAACTTGACATTTTTTGTTGGGACTGTACTTGAAATGACTGTAAACATAAAATACTAATATTGATAAACATACAAAAAATGGTTCTTTCGATTATTACTTAATATTCAGGGTTGAAAAAAAACATGTTTTTTTCAATTTTAAACAAAACATTTGTTTTTTACTGTTTAAAACTGTTTTTTTTGGTTTAAAACATGTTTTTAACTCTGTACAAAAAAACATGTTTTAAACAACAAAAAAGCATGTTTAAAACATGTTTTAAACAACAAAAAAGCATGTTTAAAACATGTTTTAAACAGGATATCTGTTTTAAATATATATTATTTCCATCGAAATATGTCGCCAATGCTACTTTTTGTGCGAAGACGGGGATTTACATCGCTCTAGCTGTGTAGCTAGGAGTCACCGATGGTCGGTAGTTGAATTTGTTTTGTTTTTGTTATGCGTCGTGAATGGATTTCGATATCATTTTTAAAAACCTGATTTAAAACACAGTTTAAAACATGCATTAAAACATTAGGCCGTGTTTAAAACATGTTTAAAACAGTTTGTTTAAAACAAATTGTTTTAAACATAACAACCCTGCTTAATATAATTTACAAATTGCTTCTATTACTAATATAACTTAAGATACATGCATCTGAATTAGTGCTGTTGATTTTCAAAAAAATTGAATTCGAAAATTCATTCGAAAAAAAATTTCGAATTTTAATGAAAAATTCGAAGTTCGAATTTCGAATTTTAATGAAAATTCGAAGTTCACCACTACACTGCGTCAAGGGCAAACAAAAACGTGTCTGCACTCTGCACTACAGGCATAAAGCTAGATTCAGACCTACCCAATTATAAGTATAAGTGCTAAATTAACCAACCAGCGCTTCCATAAAACTCCAATTTCAATTATGAGTACAAACATTGAGCGCTGATTGGTTAAATTAGACACTTACACTTATAATTGAGTAGGTCTGAATCTAGCTTAAGCGTGTAAATAACTAGTGTGCATCATTCTTGTTCTAATTAACCTGTTTTAGCCCTTTCTCCAAAACATGCCACTGTATTGATGAGAGCATGACGATAATCGAATTAATATGTAATGTTAAAAAACACCGTTTACAATACACTCGAAATTCGAATTTAAATTCGAATTTTGAAATATGAAATTTGGAATTCGAAATTCGAAAATTTAAAAAGCATATTTTTCGAATTTCAAATTTTTCAAAATTCGAATTTTATTAACAGCACTAATCTGAATATCGAATTATTGTAAACTGTAAACGTCAGTTTGACAGAACATAGCATTGTTTTTTTCAAATATGTTAACAATTTTTACCCTGAATGTAGGTACTAAAACTTCTGATGTCTTTTTCTGCGACTGTACTTTGTAATGACTGTCAAAATAAAATAATTTGTCTAAAATATTATTAAAATTGATGAAAATATTGAAAATATTTACGGTCTCTCTATTATAACTCAAAAAATTAACTGTTTCTAATCTGGTGACTTTCATGGGGAAACTAGTTCGTTAGGTTTTCACACTGTTTTGGTATTGGTGGTAACCTTGTGGTAACTGTCTACTGTCATTCTCTCTTTTCTATGGTCATTGTCATTCAGAGATTTTAAATGAACGCTACGGAAGAACAAAAACAAAGAATAATCAATTTCATGGAAGATAATGTTGATTTTTTGTATTCCGAAGCCCGACTTCTAAATGCGGTTGCATTTGGTCTAATAAAAATTGGCGTGCTTCTTTGCTCAATCTAAATTTTTTACAAATTCCGAATTTTCAATTTCGAAAGGATTTTGAACGTCCCTTAGCTGCCTACGTATAAGTAAGACGTATGTTAGGTGGTCTTTCCTCCAATACTTCTTAATTTAATTTGTTAATTAATTTGACATTTAAAGTTTTCAATTGTAATATATCAAGGGACCATTATTTCGCTGGAAAAATTTATTTCAAAAGATTGTTGCTTGGTAACATTTCGAGACAAATGACATGATCAAAATCCCTAGCTGAAGGCGAGGGACATAGACAAGAGATATATTTAGACAGGAATCTCCTATGATACTAGGTTGAACGCTACTCCTAGCGGTTGTAATTTGGAACTAAAGAGTAAAAAATGCAACCCGTTTAACAACAAAAATATTTCAAAGTGTTTGCTGATTTAATGTATTTCGATATTAAAATTTTTATTACATACATTTATTGTACCACAATTATTTTCTTGAAATTGTATTTCACATAAAATATGTTGAAAATTATTTATATTTACAATAAATGTGTGTAATATTAATTTAAATTTCGAAATACATTACATCAGCAAAAAATATTCTTCCTCGGTGTCCTCTTCGTAAACATCGACAATGTGTTGCCACTTTGCCGTCATTTCTGCCCCGTCAATTGTAAATTTTAAATCGTATTTGATTAATTATTCCTCATGCATTTGAGGAGATGTGGTGGATCATAATGGTAACAATGGAACTGTTCAAATGTTCAAATGTCAACTAGTTTCATAGCTGCCAACTGTTGGTAAAGTTGATAAAATAAACTATTTCCCTCATAAAATTTAAGCCAATCAGAAGTCCAATCAACGTAGAATTACACGATAATTTTGCACTAGTGCAAAATTATTGTATTTTAATACGGCGTGGCAAAGTGATTCTGACTTGCTGTCAAAAGACATTTTTATATTTTGCTTTATTTTTCATGAGAGAAACAGCGTTTGGCTAAATTTTAATCGGAAAATAGTCCTTCGAATATCCCTCGTGCATGTAATTGTCGATAATTTCCTCAAGTGCACTTGAGATATTATATATGATAATTTTGTTATCATTCATGGCTGCTAACTGTCAATAGCGACATCTATTGATAATTGAGTACTATAAATAAAGGCCGAGCGCCTGCAATCTAAGTTACCAAAGGCTGGCGAGGGATTTTATCATTGAATTTGTCGAGGAATGTTACCTATAAGCAACAATCTTAAAAATAATGAGACACGAGATAAATTTTGTTAGACTATTTCTAAATAAACAGACATAAAATATGAACTAATAAATTTACGTTGGAGTGTCCTAATATTTTTATTATTAAATGTTTTCTAATGTCGGAGTAAGCAAAATTTGACACTGCTGCAGACCGATTAGAATAATTATTAGTCGTGGGTTTTCGTGTTTTTAAATCAAGACTAATTTATTGAGCCGAAACGGTTGTTTAGTTTGACATTAAATTTTTATACTAACCTTTGAGTGTCAAAATTTTATTTTAGTTTCTTTCGTTTCACAAGTTCATTAATAATTGGTTCCAAACTAAGGTTTTTGACGTAACTGTATTTTTTGGTGTTCTATTTGATATATTTTTTATTTCATCGTAAGAAGTTGTCACAAAAAGGTTCATTTGACTCTTTTAATTTCAATTAAAATCAATAAAATTGTCATAGCTATGTATGACGGGTAAATTGTCACTTGAACAATCCCTAGGGAATTTTTACATTTTTTGCCGATATATTTTGTACGTCATTGGTTAGAATTTTAAAAATTGAAGCAAATGAATGGTTTAATTAATATGTGGGAAATAGTCAGTAAAATACTCCGAATTATACATAGTATTAGCCACACATATTTAATATATATAGGTACCTAATTGTAATTAAAATTTAAACTTGTGTCAAAATATGACATAAATATAATAAATAGTAACATGATGCAACGTCACAGTAGTGCATTGTTATTAAATAAAATAATTTCAAAAATTATATTTCAAATTTAACATAACTACCTATATATGTAAACATAACGCATATGTTCCATCTTTAAATATTTAATAAAATTTTCAAAACACTCTTACCTTATCAATTATGAAAAATATATCGAAATAAAATTTCGAATTGGAAACGTCAAATCAAATCTGACACGAATTGACAAAAAAAATCTTGTTTTATAAAAAAGAAAACACAAAAATTCCATGGCATACTCCCAGCTGTGTTCCGTGCATTTTTCGGTTTTTTCTTAATAACTTTGTTAATATAGACAATATTGGTACAAAACATGTATTAAAAATATAGTCAAAAACATCCTCTACCTATATGTCAAATGAAAAAAACAATCAAATAAAGTATAATACCCGTTGCTAAGGAGTGAAAAAAGAGTGAGTTTTTTTCATTTCTCACTGAAACTATGGCCCCTACAATAATGAAATATACAAAAGGCACTAGTGAAAATAATCCATATTAATATAAAAAAAGTTTGATTAAAATCGATCCAACAATAAAACGTGTAGAAGAAAAAAAAATTTGGTTGCTAACATGATGAAAGTATAGTGAATTAAGCTAATTAGTATATATAGACTAGCATCGGCCCCGCTACGCGGGTCTTCAGCTAGGTCCGTGCTGCCGCACGGACTGTGTTTATATGTCCTCACACTCGCTTCGCTCGCGAGTAACATAACGAATTAATTTCGGGCCTCAAATGAATCCAATTTTACATTTAGATTAAAATTGAATTTTAAATGTCACTTTGACATTGACAGCTGTCACTTTGACATTGATTGCTGTCACTTTGATATTGATTGCTGTCACTTTGACATACGCAATATTTTCAATTAAATAATTATACATTTAAAATTGTTGCAAAATCGAAATGTTTTACTGAATTTAGATTGCGACTTAACAAGGACACATAAACAAAACATTGACAGGCGAATCCCCCTTGTCGCGCGCAGCGGTAACGTCTGGATGTTAAAATCGTTATAATTAATATACGAAGAGCCAAATTGTCCCACATTCAGGGTCCGCGGAGCCTAAGCCCGCGAAGCGAGCGAATCCCCCTTGTTGCGCGCAGCGGTAGAGTCTGAATGTTAAAATCGTTATAATTGAGGCACGAAGTGCCAAATTGTCCCACATTCAGGGTCCGCGGAGCTTAAGCCCGCGAAGCGGGCGAATCCTCCTTGTCGCTCGGCAGCGCGACCTAGCCGCAGGCCCGCGTAGCGGGGCCTGACGCTATCCATATATTAAAAGAGCTTGAATTTGATATGAAACTCGATATGATTTTTTAATAAAAACAAATGACAATAATTGTTGGTCGCCATTTTCAATAATTTTATAAAATTGGTGCTCACTTGGTAGTTTAATTTAATATCAAACTCGATATTGTTCTATACAATTTTTTTTTGTTAAACACAAAATGCATATTGTCGACCTTCAATTTTAACAGTTATATAAAGTACCTAGTGTTCCTCTAATCCTTTACTTTGGCATCAAATGCCATGAATTTATGATACTTTCCGGTGAAAAAGTTCCTTTTTTGCTTTTTTATTTTCAAATAATTTTTTCTTTGCATGTAGGTACTTGAAATGACTGTAAACATAAAATACTAATATTGATAAACATACAAAAATGGTTCTTTCGATTATTACTTAATATAATTTACAAATTGCTTCTATTACTAATATAACTTAAGATACATGCATCTGAATTATAGACCAAGAGCTGGGAGTAAAAGCAACTGCCTCATAAGATACCAAAGTTTTGGCATTATAGGTGTGTAATACTGCCCATTCTAAAAGAAAAACCACTCGTCTGCCGGCCGGAAGTGGTCGCCTACAATTGCAATAATTTTCTAAAAAGTGACAAAATTAAACTTCATGTGCCTCATTAATACCAGGTTGAATTTTATATCAATGTGACGGGAAATATGAATTGTATTGAGAATTATGCGTCTGCCACTTTTGCGCGGTCGCACATTCAAAGCAGACGGCGTTAAATAAGTCAAAAAATCGCCAACAATTTTCTCATGAGATACCATTTTCGTTTTATCCCAGGTAATTAATGTACAATAAAATGAATAAAACTATATATCACATACGTTGGCAGACGGTCGCATTTAATCAGCAGACGAGCTTGAAGTTATCTAATAAAATGTTTATTATTTGGCACTAACGGACCGCCTGCTGTTTTTTTTATGCAGAATCAGATAAACTACGTTAGATTTTTAAAAAGATGTCGTCTGCCACCCATATGTAGTCGTATTATCAAAACAGATGAGTTTATCCTAACCTAAATGTACATGTAAAACTGTAAAACTTACTTACTTTTTAATCGTATAGTATTGTGGATGTTGTAATTTACTTGACTGGTGGTAGTTAATGAGAAAAGGAGAAAAAATAAATAAAATTATTAGTGACTGCATCCCAGAAATTTTTCTCCTTTTCTCGTATAGTATTGTGCTGAGTCCGTATCGTGGCAAAATGTGTCACTCTTTTTAGTTTTTTACATTTATCGTGTAATTGGTTAATGATACGCGAAAAACTAATACATATAATTATAGAGCACTAAATTCTCTACAGAAAAAGTCGTTAGCAATTTTCTTGTAAGTGTAAATATATTTCGAATATTTAAATCATTTTTAAAAAGTCGAAATTTCGTCTCCTCACACAAAAATTAATGTTATTTATAAACTGATAAAAACTACGATCCCTGCTATTTTACTCTAAATTATCAGAACGTTTTCCCTATGAGGTACATTATTTTAAAAACATATGAGGGTATTACTTAAGCTAAAATTTGAAGATTTTCTCCAAGAGGATGTTGAGAAATTCTAGCGTTTTTTCGTTTTTTCATGTAGACCGCTTTTTAAAAAATACGGAATGTTAACTTTAACAGATATTTATATTCTTGATGTATGTCTTTTTGTGTTCCTTCACAAGGACAATTTTTCTGTAAATTCGGAGAAACACAACTATGAGACTAGAAATAGAGACAATTTTAGCATCCCGTACTCCAGAACAAACACATCAAAGCTAACTCCTAGCAGAGTTGGTCTGGAAGTATATAATAATCTGCCTTGTGAAATTAAAGAAGCAGGTAGCTTTAACATATTTAAAAACAAAATTAAACAATTTCTTAAGAATAATAACTTTTATTCAATGGATGAATTTTTCGCTATGTAATTCTATTTGTAATTTATAGCAATGTTTCATAATTTTTACTTCTATTTTAATTTGTATGTGACGATTTCTATACATGTAACATGTCTACAGAAATAAATATATTATCATTCTTATTATTATTATTACTATTTATTGTGTTTCATGAACTGTAACTTCTGAACGGATAAAAATAACGACTTCCGGTTTTTTGCATTAAATTCTACGTACAATTCTCTACAATATATAATATATTAATACTTTACGAGGGCCTTAGTTAAGCTAAAATATTAAGATTTTCTCCGAGGAAAAATTTGGAAATTTTAAAATTTTTCATATACATTGTTTTTAATGAACTGTAACTTCTAAACGGACACAGATAACGACTTCCGGTTTCTTGCATAAAATTCTACGTACAATTCTCTACAAGATACATTATATTGAAACTTTACGAGGGCCTTAGTTAAGCTAAAATTCAAGATTTTTCCCGTAACTATAGCAATGGTTGCGATATCTGTTGTACTACAAGTATGTTTTATTTCGCGACCTGTACTGCGTATGTCTATGTCAAGTAAATATAATGTTCCAGAAATATAGGTGGAAAACTAAAAACAATGACACATTTTGCTACGCTACGGACTTAGCACACACTTTGAGGATAGGGATAAATAAACAACTATTTTATTTTTCAAATCATACAACTTACAAAATAAGTTTTTTCTTAAATTTTAACATAAAAGAAATTTTATCCTATACAGTTTTGGTTCTTTTTGGTCTTCATGGGCCTGAGAGTGGCTCTGGAAGTTCGCCGAATAACGTGGTGTAAAAACATTTTTTCAGAAAATGTCGATTTTTGACAACGAATATCTCTTAAACGGTTAGAGATAGAGAAAAAATGTATATGAACAAATTTGTAGAAAATTTTATCAGCTTTAATTTTTTCATTAACTAACTGTTCAAGAGATATAAGCGAAAAACTAAAAACAGTGACACATTTTGCCACCCTACGGACTTAGCACACACCGTAGGGCCGGGGACTTTTGGTATAATCATCACCAAAGACCTCCAAACACATCCCATAAATAAAATCTTTAGGATCAAAAAGTCCGTCTACAAACCCTTCTTTGACTAGACTAACTGCTCATAAATAGAATAATTAATTAATGATAGGTATTATAATAAATAAATAATAATTAATTCTTCATAGAAACTGTTTGGAGTGATGAGTGGTTTGTCTAAGTTTCATAACTTACGGAAACCACCTGCTTCGGGTGCCATTTTCTCGAAAACGGTAAGAGATAGAAAAAAGTGAATATAACCATTTTAGTAGAGAATTTAACTAGCTTCATTTTTCGAATTTAATATGTTTCAAAAAAGTTGACAGTTTTCGAGTTATTACGAAAAAACCGAAAAATGTGACCTAAAATCCAAGATGGCGGCGGGTTCCCGGACCCCCACCCTAGGGGATTTTTAGTATGTTTAACAGGAAGGTCTAATAGACATTTCGGCTGAAAGAAAAAAACTTTTGGATTTAATGTTTTTCTTCACCCCAATTTTGAGCTTCGTTGACTAGACCCTACTATACGATTAAAAAGTAAGTAAGTTTTACATGTACATTTAGGTTAGGATAAACTCATCTGTTTTGATAATACGACTACATATGGGTGGCAGACGACATCTTTTTAAAAATCTAACGTAGTTTATCTGATTCTGCATAAAAAAACAGCAGGCGGTCCGTTAGTGCCAAATAATAAACATTTTATTCGATAACTTCAAGCTCGTCTGCTGATTAAATGCGACCGTCTGCCAACGTATGTGATATATAGTTTTATTCATTTTATTGTACATTAATTACCTGGGATAAAACGAAAATGGTATCTCATGAGAAAATTGTTGGCGATTTTTTGACTTATTTAACGCCGTCTGCTTTGAATATGCGACCGCGCAAAAGTGGCAGACGCATAATTCTCAATACAATTCATATTTCCCGTCACATTGATATAAAATTCAACCTGGTATTAATGAGGCACATGTAATTTAATTTTGTCACTTTTTAGAAAATTATTGCAATTGTTGGCGACCACTTCCGGCCGGCAGACGAGTGGTTTTTCTTTTAGAATGGGCAGTATTACACACCTATAATGCCAAAACTTTGGTATCTTATGAGGCAGTTGCTTTTACTCCCAGCTCTTGGTCTATAGTGCTGTTGATTTTCAAAAAAATTGAATTCGAAAATTCATTCGAAAAAAAATTTCGAATTTTAATGAAAAATTCGAAGTTCACCACTACACTGCGTCAAGGGCAAACAAAAACGTGTCTGCACTCTGCACTACAGGCATAAAGCTAGATTCAGACCTACCCAATTATAAGTATAAGTGCTAAATTAACCAACCAGCGCTTCCATAAAATTCCAATTTCAATTATGAGTACAAACATTGAGCGCTGATTGGTTAAATTAGACACTTACACTTATAATTGAGTAGGTCTGAATCTAGCTTAAGCGTGTAAATAACTAGTGTGCATCATTCTTGTTCTAATTAACCTGTTTTAGCCCTTTCTCCAAAACATGCCACTGTATTGATGAGAGCATGACGATAATCGAATTAATATGTAATGTTAAAAAACACCGTTTACAATACACTCGAAATTCGAATTTAAATTCGAATTTTAAATTCGAATTTTAAATTCGAATTTTGAAATTTGAAATTTGGAATTCGAAATTCGAAAATTTAAAAAGCATATTTTTCGAATTTCAAGTTTTTCAAAATTCGAATTTTATTAACAGCACTAATCTGAATATCGAATTATTGTAAACTGTAAATGTCAGTTTGACAGAACATAGCATTGTTTTTTTCAAATATGTTAACAATTTTTACCCTGAATGTAGGTACTAAAACTTCTGACGTCTTTTTCTGCGACTGTACTTTGTAATGACTGTCAAAATAAAATAATTTGTCTAAAATATTATTAAAATTGATGAAAATATTGAAAATATTTACGGTCTCTCTATTATAACTCAAAAAATTTATTGTTTCTGATCTGGTGACTTTCATGGGGAAACTAGTTCGTTAGGTTTTCACACTGTTTTGGTATTGGTGGTAACCTTGTGGTAACTATCTACTGTCATTCTCTCACTCTCTCTTTTCTATGGTCATTGTCATTCAGAGATTTTAAATGAACGCTACGGAAGAACAAAAACAAAGAATAATCAATTTCATGGAAGATAATGTTGATTTTTTGTATTCCGAAGCCCGACTTCTAAATGCGGTTGCATTTGGTCTAATAAAAATTGGCGTGCTTCTTTGCTCAATCTAAATTTTTTACAAATTCCGAATTTTCAATTTCGAAAGGATTTTGAACGTCCCTTAGCTGCCTACGTATAAGTAAGACGTATGTTACGTGGTCTTTCCTCCAATACTTCTTAATTTAATTTGTTAATTAATTTGACATTTAAAGTTTTCAATAGTAATACCGGGAGTTTTTTTTATTAGTAAACATAGGGCATGTCTCATTACCATAGTTACAGTGTTACAGAATGACAGCAATGTATTGGAGCGTCTTTTTTATCAGTAAACATAGGGATAATTACATACTAAAATAAATATGAAATATAAATTAAAGAAATGATAAATTATTTATTTATATTTTCTACACTTAAGAACTAGGTAGATACCTACATTAAACTAGTGAGAATTTTTTAAATCAAATTAAATGCTCAAAATTGGTACCATTAACTTCTCATTAGTTTAATGTATCTACCTTGTTCTTAAGTGTAGAAAACATAAATAAATAATTTATCATTTCTTTAATTTATATTTCATATTTATTTTCGTATGTTAATTATCCCTATGTTTACTGATAAAAAAAACGCTCTAATGCATTGCTGTCATCCTGTAACACTGTAACTATGGTAATGGCATGCCCTATGTTTACTTATAAAAAAAACTCTCTGTATATCAAGGGACCATTATTTCGCTGGAAAATTTTATTTCAAAAGATTGTTGCTTGGTAACATTTCGAGACAAATGACATGATCAAAATCCCTAGCTGAAGGCGAGGGACATAGACAAGAGATATATTTAGAGAGGAATCTCCTATGATACTAGGTTGAACGCTACTCCTAGCGGTTGTAATTTGGAACTAAAGAGTAAAAAATGCAACCCATTTAACAACAAAAATATTTCAAAGTGTTTGCTGATTTAATGTATTTTGATATTAAAATTTTTATTACATACATTTATTGTACCACAATTATTTTCTTGAAATTGTATTTCACATAAAATACTCGTATGTTGAAAATTATTTATATTTACAATAAATGTGTGTAATATTAATTTAAATTTCGAAATACATTACATCAGCAAAAAATATTCTTCCTCGGTGTCCTCTTCGTAAACATCGACAATGTGTTGCCACTTTGCCGTCATTTCTGCCCCGTCAATTGTAAATTTTAAATCGTATTTGATTAATTATTCCTCATGCATTTGACGAGATGTGGTGGAACATAATAATGGTAACAATGGAACTGTTCAAATGTTCAAATGTCAACTAGTTTCATAGCTGCCAACTGTTGGTAAAGTTGATAAAATAAACTATTTCCCTCATAAAATTTAAGCCAATCAGAAGTCTGACATTTCTGAATATCGTCCACTCAACGTAGAATTACACGATAATTTTGCACTAGTGCAAATTATCGATAATTTGCACTAATGCAAAATTATTGTATTTTAATACGGCGTGGCAAAGTGATTCTGACTTGCTGTCAAAAGACATTTTTAAATTTTGCTTTATTTTTCATGAGAGAAACAGCGTTTGGCTAAATTTTAATCGGAAAATAGTCCTTCGAATATCCCTCGTGCATGTAATTGTCGATAATTTCCTCAAGTGCACTTGAGATATTATATATGATAATTTTGTTATCATTCATGGCTGCTAACTCTCAATAGCGACATCTATTGATAATTGAGTACTATAAATAAAGGCCGAGCGCCTGCAATCTAAGTTACCAAAGGCTGGCGAGGGATTTTATCATTGAATTTGTCGAGGAATGTTACCTATAAGCAACAATCTTAAAAAATATGAACTAATAAATTTACGTTGGAGTGTCCTAATATTTTTATTATTAAATGTTTTCTAATGTCGGAGTAAGCAAAATTTGACACTGCTGCAGACCGATTAGAATAATTATTAGTCGTGGGTTTTCGTGTTTTTAAATCAAGACTAATTTATTGAGCCGAAACGGTTGTTTAGTTTAACATTCAATTTTTATACTAAACTTTGAATGTCAAAATTTTATTTTAGTTTCTTTCGTTTCACAAGTTCATTAATAATTGGTTCCAAACTAAGGTTTTTGACGTAACTGTATTTTTTGGTGTTCTATTTGATATATTTTTTATTTCATCGTAAGAAGTTGTCACAAAAAGGTTCATTTGACTCTTTTAATTTCAATTAAAATCAATAAAATTGTCATAGCTATGTATGACGGGTAAATTGTCACTTGAACAATCCCTAGGGAATTTTTACATTTTTTGCCGATATATTTTGTACGTCATTGGTTAGAATTTTAAAAATTGAAGCAAATGAATGGTTTAATTAATATGTGGGAAATAGTCAGTAAAATACTCCGAATTATACATAGTATTAGCCACACATATTTAATATATATAGGTACCTAATTGTAATTAAAATTTAAACTTGTGTCAAAATATGACATAAATATAATAAATAGTAACATGATGCAACGTCACAGTAGTGCATTGTTATTAAATAAAATAATTTCAAAAATTATATTTCAAATTTAACATAACTACCTATATATGTAAACATAACGCATATGTTCCATCTTTAAATATTTAATAAAATTTTCAAAACACTCTTACCTTATCAATTATGAAAAATATATCGAAATAAAATTTCGAATTGGAAACGTCAAATCAAATCTGACACGAATTGACAAAAAAAATCTTGTTTTATAAAAAAGAAAACACAAAAATTCCATGGCATACTCCCAGCTGTGTTCCGTGCATTTTTCGGTTTTTTCTTAATAACTTTGTTAATATAGACAATATTGGTACAAAACATGTATTAAAAATATAGTCAAAAACATCCTCTACCTATATGTCAAATGAAAAAAACAATCAAATAAAGTATAATACCCGTTGCTAAGGAGTGAAAAAAGAGTGAGTTTTTTTCATTTCTCACTGAAACTATGGCCCCTACAATAATGAAATATACAAAAGGCACTAGTGAAAATAATCCATATTAATATAAAAAAAGTTTGATTAAAATCGATCCAACAATAAAACGTGTAGAAGAAAAAAAAATTTGGTTGCTAACATGATGAAAGTATAGTGAATTAAGCTAATTAGTATATATAGACTAGCATCGGCCCCGCTACGCGGGTCTTCAGCTAGGTCCGTGCTGCCGCACGGACTGTGTTTATATGTCCTCACACTCGCTTCGCTCGCGAGTAACATAACGAATTAATTTCGGGCCTCAAATGAATCCAATTTTACATTTAGATTAAAATTGAATTTTAAATGTCACTTTGACATTGACAGCTGTCACTTTGACATTGATTGCTGTCACTTTGATATTGATTGCTGTCACTTTGACATACGCAATATTTTCAATTAAATAATTATACATTTAAAATTGTTGCAAAATCGAAATGTTTTACTGAATTTAGATTGCGACTTAACAAGGACACATAAACAAAACATTGACAGGCGAATCCCCCTTGTCGCGCGCAGCGGTAACGTCTGGATGTTAAAATCGTTATAATTAATATACGAAGAGCCAAATTGTCCCACATTCAGGGTCCGCGGAGCCTAAGCCCGCGAAGCGAGCGAATCCCCCTTGTTGCGCGCAGCGGTAGAGTCTGAATGTTAAAATCGTTATAATTGAGGCACGAAGTGCCAAATTGTCCCACATTCAGGGTCCGCGGAGCTTAAGCCCGCGAAGCGGGCGAATCCTCCTTGTCGCTCGGCAGCGCGACCTAGCCGCAGGCCCGCGTAGCGGGGCCTGACGCTATCCATATATTAAAAGAGCTTGAATTTGATATGAAACTCGATATGATTTTTTAATAAAAACAAATGACAATAATTGTTGGTCGCCATTTTCAATAATTTTATAAAATTGGTGCTCACTTGGTAGTTTAATTTAATATCAAACTCGATATTGTTCTATACAATTTTTTTTTGTTAAACACAAAATGCATATTGTCGACCTTCAATTTTAACAGTTTTATAAAGTACCTAGTGTTCCTCTAATCCTTTACTTTAGCATCAAATGCCATGAATTTATGATACTTTCCGGTGAAAAAGTTCCTTTTTTGCTTTTTTATTTTCAAATAATTTTTTCTTTGCATGTAGGTACCTAAACTTCTGACATTTTTTGTTGGGACTGTACTTGAAATGACTGTAAACATACAATAGGTACTAATAATGATAAACATACAAAAAATGGTTCTTTCGATTATTACTTAATATAATTTACAAATTGCTTCTATTACTAATATAACTTAAGATACGTGCATCTGAATATCGAATTATTGTAAACTGTAAACGTCAGTTTGACAAAACATGGCATTGTTTTTTTCAAATGTGTGAACAATTTTTACCCTGAATGTACTAAAACTTCTGACGTGTTTTTCTGGGACTGTACTTTGTAATGACTATCAAAATAAAATAATTTGTCTAAAATATTATTAAAATTGATGAAAATATTGAAAATATTTTCGCTCTCTCTATTATAACTCAAAAAATTAACAAATTTCTTCTATTAATTGTATTACTTAAGATAAATGCATTTTATATCTCGAATTGTAAACGTCAGTTTGACACAATGTAGCATTGTTTTTTATTCAACAGTCAGTTGTAAAACATTTGAGCATTCAAAGCTCTGATGCACTGATGAAATTTCAGTTTTTAATTAATAACTAAAAAATCTTTTGCCTAATTTTGCTTATTCAACTAATCTAATAAATAGTTTTACTTACATTTTAATAGTTTCATGTTCATGTAATATGTAAACAATAATGTAAAGCAAGATGTAAGCAAAAGATGTCATTTGTACTGTCACTGTTATAATAATGCCAGTTTTGTATAGAAACAAATCATCGACAACAAGATACTGAAATTTCAAAAAAGTAGATTTAAATTGTCCTATAGTTTATAAATGGTACAGAATAGTCATTTGTGTATCAAGGCTGTAAAAGTGATCTTTTTTGGCCGAATCTGAAGTTTGCAGCCGAGGCGTAGGCCGAGGCCAGCAATTCAGGTGAGGCTAAAAACACTTTTAAGCCGAGGTGCACACAACATTTTTTAGGTGGCTATCAAAAATATGTAATTTTATATCAAAAAAGTTTCTTAGTATCATCAATAATTTTATTTATATAATTTAGGTTAACTAAGTTGTAGGTAATTACTTCTAAATATATTTACCAATGAAATAAATTTGTTATTTAACGGCCGTAAAGTAAATGCGGCCGTGAAGTAAAATCCGGCGTGAAGTAAATGCGGCCGTAAAGTAGTCATTTTGACGGGTGTCAAAAAATGTGACACTTTACGGATGTCAAAGGATACGTAAAACAACTATTTATGCAATAGCCACCTAAACAAATTCTTTAAAAAAATCTGTGTTATATCATAAATGCTTTATGTATCTACACTAGATAATTTGAGAAAAATCATATTACTCTATATGAAAAGTCTTACTTCCGGTTTATGAATTGGTACTAAAATACAATTGCGCTCTATTGAAAATCGTATTTAAACCTTAGATATAAAATTTGGTATTTAAATGTTTGATATTTTTGGAGTTATCGTTTCCGAAGAAATTGTAACATACAAACGAACGCACGAACGACCACACACACGCACACACACACACACAGACATCATCTCAAAAATGTGTAATTCGTATTCTAAAGACCCTAAAACGTGCTTATCTGTCAAAAACTCATACTCGAAATTTTTGACCCATCACAATACCTCTCTTATAGAATAGCGGCGAGAGGTAAAAACTATTCTATCTGGAACATTGAGACCGCAGGAGATTATGTGTTGGCCATATCAGATTTTTTATTTCGCGACAGATCTGTCATGGAGTAGAATCGTACAGTAATAAATATTAATGGGCAAAAAGCGGCGTATTGTTTTTGTTGGTATTAAAGATATTTTATAATAACAAATTACTATCGCAGCCCATCATTTAAAATAATTTTATTCATAAGCCCTTATCTGGAGGTTGATTCTGTAACTTGCGTGAGTATTTGCATGACTACATTTGCGTTACAGTTAAGCTGGATTCACATGAACCGTTTACACCGTTCGTTTTGCGGACGTAGCGGCCGCAAAACACGTTGGTATTTCACATGAGACGACAACGTTTTCAGAGCTGCGCACTACTAGAAATGAAAAATAAAATATAACCAAAATTGTTTGATTATGTTATATTTTAATGTCACTTGTATTGTTTGTTGTGATCAGTGTGTAAGTAACGATAAGTAAGAAGAATGGATAATTTTCCTGAAATTTTAATTACTGAAGCATCCCTGTCTCTATAATCCCGGAGATAAGGATTATAAGAATATTACTAGGTTGGTATTACTACAAATCTCCGCATTCTCCGTCTCGGAGCATGCGCAAATGGAAATGACGGTCACAACGGACCGTCAAAGCCGTCAAAAGTTGAAATATTTCATTCTCGCCGTCAACGCTCAAACCGTTGAGAACGTTCAAGTGTCAAACCAATCAGGCAACGGAACGGTTGGAACGGTACGGCAGTAACGTCTCATGTGAATCCAGCTTTAGTATGACGTCACTGTTCCTTATCTGGTGACTTTCATGGGGAAACTAGTTCGTTAGGTTTTCACACTGTTTTGGTATTGGTGGTAACCTTGTGGTAACTGTCTACTGTCATTCTCTCACTCTCTCTTTTCTATGGTCATTGTCATTCAGAGATTTTAAATGAACGCTACGGAAGAACAAAAACAAATAATAATAAATTTCATGGAAGATAATGTTGATTTTTTGTATTCCGAAGCCCGACTTCTAAATGCGATTGCATTTGGTCTAATAAAAATTGGCGTGCTTCTTTGCTCAATCTAATTTTTTTACAAATTCCGAATTTTCAATTTCGAAAGGATTTTGAACGTCCCTTAGCTGCCTACGTATAAGACGTATGTTAGGTGGTCTTTCCTCCAATACTTCTTCATCAATTGCAATAAAAATGTTCGCTATAGCCATTATTTATCCTTAAACAATTTTATTAATATATAGGTAGATTCCGGTAAGTTCATAACATCTATTATAGGTAAATATTTACGGGTATAACGTGGTATAACACTAATAAAACTAAACTTTAGAGTGAAGATAAAAACATTTACACTAATTAAATAAAAATTACATTAGTTTCTAAAACTTAACTAATTAATAAATGTAGAATTGTAATACACTTACTTAACTCAGCAATAAACCAAAAATTTAAAACCGCAAAATGACAATAATAAATACAAATATAGTGTTAGGGTGGGCCTGGGTGGTGCAGGTCCCATCCTGTGACCCACCCAATACTTAATTGAGGCAAAATAAATGTTTATTAATATGATATAGCGGAAAATGTTGTATTTTTTAATAGATATAATGTATGTCAGTCTGAGTGCTCGTGAAATCTTTATTTATGCATACATATTTGATGTCATATAACTAAGTCAAATTCTTTCAACAGAGAAAAAAATTGTCGCCTCGCCTCGCTCGGCCTATATCTATATTTTTTTTAAACAAAAATTTTACTATAAAAAGTACGGCCCACTTTAATGTTTTACTGGCACATCCTTAGCCCACCTAAAAAAATCCTAATTACGTCCCTGAGATCCCAGTAGGTCGGACGCCATTTTTAACACGTTAGTTAAATTTGTTAATTAATTTGACATTTAAAGTTTTCAATAGTAATATATCAAGGGACCATTATTTTGCTAGCAAAATTTATTTCAAAAGATTGTTGCTTGGTAACATTTCGAGACAAATGACATGATCAAAATCCCTAGCTGAAGGCGAGGGACATAGACAAGAGATATATTTAGACAGGAATCTCCTATGATACTAGGTTGAACGCTACTCCTAGCGGTTGTAATTTGGAACTAAAGAGTAAAAAATGCAACCCGTTTAACAACAAAAATATTTCAAAGTGTTTGCTGATTTAATGTATTTCGATATTAAAATTTTTATTACATACATTTATTGTACCACAATTATTTTCTTGAAATTGTATTTCACATAAAATATGTTGAAAATTATTTATATTTACAATAAATGTGTGTAATATAAATTTAAATTTCGAAATACATTACATCAGCAAAAAATATTCTTCCTCGGTGTCCTCTTCGTAAACATCGACAATGTGTTGCCACCAAGGGCGGATCCAGATGAAGTTCTTAGGGGGGGTAATTTTGAAAAATGAAATGGTAGAATAGCGCCGTAGGCGAAATTTTTTTATAGTTCAAGGTCAAATGCCTTTTTTATGTGTAAAAATAAATTAAAACTTAATTTTTACTTCCACGTAAGTTAAAATAGTATTAACTTAAGTAGAAACTGGAATAGTATTCGATTTTAAGTTCTAACTTTAGGATTCTTGGGGGGGGGGGTAATTACTCTGTTACCCCCCCCCCCCCCTTGTATCCGCGCATGGTTGCCACTTTGCCGTCATTTCTGCCCCGTCAATTGTAATTTTTAAATCGTATTTGATTAATTATTCCTCATGCATTTGAGGAGATGTGGTAGATCATAATAATGGTAACAATGGAACTGTTCAAATGTTCTAATGTCAACTAGTTTCATAGCTGCCAACTGTTGGTAAAGTTGATAAAATAGATAATTTTGTTATCATTCATGGCTGCTAACTGTCAATAGCGACATCTATTGACTAATTGAGTACTATAAATAACGGCCGAGTGCTTGCAATCTAAGTTACCAAAGCCTGTCGAGGGATTTTATCATTGAATTTGTCGAGGAATGTTACCTATAAGCAACAATCTTAAGAAATAATTTTACCTGCAAAATAATGAGACGAGATATATTTTGTTAGACTATTTCTAAATAAACAGACATAAAATATGAACTAATAAATTTACATTGGAGTGTCCTAATATTTTTATTATTAAATGTTTTCTAATGCCGGAGTAAGGAAAATTTGACACTGCTGCAGACCGATTAGAATAATTATTAGTCGTGGGTTTTCGTGTTTTTAAATCAAGACTAATTTATTGAGCCGAAACGGTTGTTTAGTTTGACATTAAATTTTTATACTAACCTTTGAGTGTCAAAATTTTATTTTAGTTTCTTTCGTTTCACAAGTTCATTAATAATTGGTTCCAAACTAAGGTTTTTGACGTAACTGTATTTTTTGGTGTTCTATTTGATATATTTTTTATTTCATCGTAAGAAGTTGTCACAAAAAGGTTCATTTGACACTTTTAATTTCAATTAAAAACAATACAAAATCAATAAAATTGTCATAGCTATGTATGACGAGTAAATTGTCACTTGAACAATCCCTAGGGAATTTTTACATTTTTTGCCGATATATTTTGTACGTCATTGGTTAGAATTTTAAAAATTGAAGCAAATGAATGGTTTAATTAAATGTGGGAAATAGTCAGTAAAATACTCCGAATTATACATAGTATTAGCCACTCATATTTAATATATATATATATATATATATATATATATATATATATATATATATATATATATATATATATATATATATAGGTACCTAATTGTAATTAAAATTTAAACTTGTGTCAAAATATGACATAAATATAGTAATAAATAGTAACATGATGCAACTTCACAGTAGTGCATTGTTATTAAATAAAATAATTTCAAAAATTATATTTCAAATTTAACATAACTACCTATATGTAAACATAACGCATATGTTCCATCTTTAAATATTTAATAAAATTTTCAAAACACTCTTACCTTATCAATTATGACAAATATATCGAAATAAAATTTCGAATTGGAAACTTCAAATCAAATCTGACACGAATTGACAAAAAAATCTTGTTTTATAAAAAAGAAAACACAAAAATTCCATGGCATACTCCCAGCTGTGTTCCGTGCATTTTTCGGTTTTTTCTTAATAACTTTTTTAATATAGACAATATTGGTACAAAACATGTATTAAAAATATAGTCAAAAACATCCTTTACCTATATATCAAATGAAAAAAAAAAGTATAATACCCGTTGCTAAGGAGTGAAAAAAGAGTGAGTTTTTTTCATTTCTCACTGAAACTATGGCCCCTACAACAATGAAATATACAAAAGGCACTAGTGAAAAGAATCCTTATTAATATAAAAAAAGTTTGATTAAAATCGATCCAATAATAAAACGTGTAGAAGAAAAAAAAGTTTGGTTGCTAACATGATGAAAACATAGTGAATTAAGCTAATTAGTATATACTAGCGTCAGGCCCCGCTACGCGGGCCTTCGGCTAGGTCGCGCTACTGCGCGACAAGGGGGATTCGCCGGCTTCGCGGGCTCAAGCTCCCCGGACCCTGAATGTGGGACGATTCGGCACTTCGTGCCTCAATTATAACGATTTTAACATTTAGACTCTACCGCTGCCGCGCGACAAAGAGGATTCGCCCGCTTCGCGGGCTCACGCTCGGCGGACCCTGAATGTGGGACAATTCGGCACTTCGTGCCTCAATTGTAATACTAGGTCCCGCTACCGCGGAACAAAGAGGATCGCCCCGCTTCGCGGGGCTCAAGCTACGTGGATCCTGAATGTAGGAGAATTCGGCACTTCGTGCCTCACATAAATCCACTTTTGCATTTAGACTTACCATTTGAATAAGTTTTTTCTGACGTCTTTTGATGTGATTATCGGAATATACCAAGTAGGTAGTCATTAGTGTTTTAAAAAGAAAATAACAAAATTTAGTGAAAACTAAAAAAATACTTTTTGTCCGACTAAAAACAAAAGCCAAATTGTCGAAAGTCATTTTAATGCATACTGTAGATTTTTTGTCCTTATTAAGACCTTTAATTTGATATCATTCGCGATATAATTTTAAAAATATTCAGAAAAAACCGAGTGCAATTTAAATTTTTTCTTAGTAAACAGCCATAATTTTGGAAAACATTGGACGAAAAGTTTGATACCAATCATAATTATATTAAATTTATATTGAAATACAAATGCTGATCATTGAAGCCATATTTTGACCCCTTGGTGCTAATTAATACCATACATACTTTTGTAAAAACAGATTTGATACTTGATACAAGTGCAATAACAATGTAGATCATCTCTAGTCCGCTTCGTGCCTAGTGCTTGTCCAGTTGTTAGTTAGTGGGCGTATCCAGGATAAAGATCCCAGTAGGGCGGCTTGGGCAGGACAAACTCAAACTCAACCCAAACTCAAGTACAATAGATAAAAATCCCGATTATCGGACACCATTTTTAACACGTTTGTTAAATTTGTATATTAATTTGACATTTAAAACTTTCCGTAAAATACCGAGAAATAGTATTATCCACGGATATTGGATATAGATACCTAATATTTAATTGAATATTTACACTTGGGTCAAAATATATTACTATAAATATTACAGTTATAAATAAAAATATGTTTCAACTTCACAGTGCATTGTTAAATTGAATAAAAATTTTCAAAAAATATATTACAAATTTATACAAAACCATGTAAACATAATGCGTGCTCCATCTTTAAATACTAAATAAAATTTTCAAAATATTTCTACCTTATCAAATATAAAAGATAAATCCAAATAAAATATCAAATTGGAAACGTCAAATCTGACACTTGACAAAAAAATCATTTTTATCAAAAAGAAAACAAAAATTCCATGGCATGCTCCCATTTGCGTTCCGTGCATTTTTCAGTTTTTTCTTAATAACTTTCTTAATATACCCAATATTGGGTTGAAACATGTATAGAAATATAGTCAAATTCATTCTCTACCTATATGTCAAATGAAAAAAACAATCGAATAACGTATAATGCCCGTATCCAAGGACTCAAAAATATCACGGTTTTTCAACTCCCCTGCGACTACCACGCCATCTACAATATTCATATACCCAAAAGGCACTACTTCACATGAACCTCTATCAAATAAAAAAAAGTTCATAAAAATCGGTTGAACCGTTCAGGCTGTAGGCGATGCGAAAAACGGTTGCTAAGCTGCTGAAAATATAGTGATACCTAGCCTTTTAGTATATAAGATAGATGCTTTATATCTTCTTCTGCAGTTTAAATAAAATGACTAAAATATATTTGTGAGTATACTAGTATAATAAGTTAAAAGAATTTTTTATATTATTCTACATTTTAGTTATTTAGAAAAGTATGAACACACAAGGCGTACAAGGAAGTCATGTGGTGTCCACGTCAGATTTTTTTTTATAATAAAATTTATTTAGTTATTAAAAAATTTATATAACAAATATAATCATGGCACACTCTCATAACTTTTGTGTTAAATTTTCAGTTATTAATTAATATGGATATGGATATTTGGCAAATCTATAGAATGAACCATCCTCTATTGATCTATAATAAGACACATAAATTTATTTAATTAGAAATGACTGTATCCAAGGACTCAAAAAGTCACTGTTTTTCAACTGTCCTTCGACTACCACGTCATCTACAATATCTTATATACTAAAAAAGCACTACGTCTCATTAACCTCTATCAAATAATAGTATATTATGCAACAAGGGAGTGAAGTGTATGATTTTTTTCAGAGGTGTAAGATTGTAACCCGACGCGAAGCGGAGGGCTACAATACACCGAAGGAAAAAATGCACTTCACTCTCGTGGTGCATATACTATTTTATCCGCGACTAGCATTTATATCCTATTATAGTCCAGTCAGGAGAGGTTTTGACTGAAGACTAATACATAACCAAATGAAATTTGGCATGTGAGTAGTTAAGAACATACAGAAACAAAAAAAAAATTCGCTCCACCTCGGTATGCTCCGCTTCCCACAAAAATTTTCAGTTGAAACTCAAAATTTTCTTGTAACGCATTTTCCTCGAAACCTATCAAAGATTTTGGAAAACTGTTTTGACAGGATGAAAGCTGAGGAAATTTGCTATCAAAATGGTATTTGAAAATTTTTCATAAGTAGCACCGTGTAGGCACCAGCCATTTAATATTCAAATGACTTGAGAATTTTATGTATAGTAGGCGCTACATTGCGAATGACGTAATAAATTCGCCGCTACAGAATGAATGTGGTATAACTTCGTTAAAGAACATCATTTTGTAAAGATAAAAATTGCATTTTATTCGTCGAGGCTTCCACTTTCAATTGCACTAATAACATTTGAATTTCCGACCCCGTTTATACCGAGAAACTTGCTTTTTAAAGAATCATAACTCAGTATTTGAAGACGTTCAAAGAATTATCAATATTTTCAATATCTATGAATGAAATTGTAAACTCGTTGAGGATTATCTTCACCAAATCATCCCCAATCACATGCAACTATTTGGAGGGTTGTGTGTTGTACGTCCGAAAAAAAAACTGGTTTTTGCTATCTCATAGATTTCTTTTTTTATCGCAGGCACGAGCATTTTTGAAAATAGACCACTTTTTTGCCCCGTAAATAGATTTTTAATGAGCATATCGTTAAGTACAAATCCTAATCAACAAGATTCTGTAATTTGTTTCATCAATTGTACTACTACGTACATGTAACAGATGTTTTCCTAAAAAAAGATCATAACCTATAAATAAAGAAGGTAGCGAAAACCAGTTTTCTTTTCGGACGTACAACACACAACCCTCCATATATTTGCATGTGATTGGGGATGATTTGGTGAAGATAATCCTCAACGAGTTTACAATTTCATTCATAGATATTGAAAATATTGAGAATTCTTTAATACTGAGTTATGATTCTTTAAAAAGCAAGTTTCTCGGTATAAACGGGGTCGGAAATTCAAATGTTATTAGTGCAATTGAAAGTGGAAGCCTCGACGAATAAAATGCAATTTTTATCTTTACAAAATGATGTTCTTTAACGAAGTTATACCACATTCATTCTGTAGCGGCGAATTTATTACGTCATTCGCAATGTAGCGCCTACTATACAGAAAATTCTCAAGTCATTTGAATATTAAATGGCTGGTGCCTACACGGTGCTACTTATGAAAAATTTTCAAAGACCATTTTGATAGCAAATTTCCTCAGCTTTCATCCTGTCAAAACAGTTTTCCAAAATCTTTGATAGTTTTCGAGGAAAATGCGTTACAAGAAAATTTTGAGTTTCAACTGAAACTTTTTGTGGGAAGCGGAGCATACCGAGGTGGAGCGAATTTTGTTTTTGTTTCTGTATGTTCTTAACTACTCACATGCCAAATTTCATTTGGTTATGTATTAGTCTTGGGTTTCAGTTAATTTTTGACTCTCCTGACTGGACTATTATAGGTAGTTATGATATTTATATTGGCAATAAATAAAAACATTTTGAGATTAATACTTACTTGGTTACCTATTTAACAATATCCATAAACATTTGAAATTCTTTTGTTAGCAACAAATTATTTTCTGACGTTAGAGCACGTTACAATTTACAGAGTATTTTTAACCTAACTGGATGGAGATTGTGAAGAGCTATTTGAATAAGTGGCCTTTCCAGATATGCCGAAAGTTTTTATTGGATTTAGGAACGGTAAACCTACGAAACAGAACATAGGACACAATACAATTAGTAAGGTACCGAATATAATAGCAAAATATTTGCACTTACCAAATGCCGAATATTATACGGGACATTCCCTGCGACGAACTTCTGCTACAATTTTCAGAAAGCGGTGGTGACATATTGTCGTTGAAACGACACGGGGGATGGAAATCCAGAGCGATAGCAGAGGGTTACATAGAAGAATCCATTGCCGATAAAAAAAGAATTGCACATGGTACAAGGTTCATGTCAACCATCAATAGTACCTATTATAGCTTCGTCATCTTCGTTTAGTAACCCAATGCTAGAAATTCGGAACGAAGTCATAAACAATCCCGTCACAACTTCAATAACTATTGGTGGCTCTAATAATACCTTCCCAAACTCTGGTACGGTGGATAACGAAGCCAGTAAACTCTTGCACGAGTGCGCCAGCAGCAGTCAACATGTCGTATCACAATTATTATAACCTTAAAAACGCTACATTAATAGTCACATTCAAATGATAATAAAATAAACATTTACTTACTTATTTAAAGATTCACCAGTAAGAATTAGCAAATAATCAAACAAAATAATAATAATGCGCAATTCTATCTCACATGTGACAGGAAATCAGTTCTCATGACTGATTTTACTGGAAGTGGAAGTTATCTACAAAATATGTGGCGCGAAAATTGAATTGTGAATTTACAATATTAATTTTAGATTCTTCAGTTTCCTTATAAAAGTGAGTTAAAGTACCGGAAGTAGTAGATAATAATCCATTATTAACTGCTTCCCGTTTCTAAGCAAATACGTTATAGAAATACAACTTCTTGAGACAAAAAAAGATCAATAATTGTGTGTTTCCATGGCTAGTCGCGGATAAAAAAAGTTTATCAAAATCGGTTGAGCCGTTTAGGTTGAGGCGATTTGAAAAACGGTTGCTAAGCTACTGAAAATATAGTGCATATCATGCCTTTTAATACATAAGAAGCGTTAGGACACGCAATTGTAACAATTTTAACATTTAGAATCTACCGAAAAAAATGTAATCTTTACTTATGATGAAATTATAATTATTTAATTAAAACTTCATATTATTCAACCTCCTTCTTCAATATAAAATTTAGCTAAGCCATTAAAATTTTAAAATAGAATGTGTAATAAAATAAAAACCAAAAGACGATTGTCGAACGTCATTTTGAACAATATTGTCAACCCTTATCTAAACCTTTAATTTGATATCAAATTTGAAATGATTATGTTATTTTGAGAGAAAAAATCTGACGTGGACACCACATGACTTCCTTGTACGCCTTGTGTGTTCATACTTTTCTTAATAACTAAAATGTAAAATAATATTAAAAATTCTTTTAACTTATTATACTAGTATACTCACAAATATATTTTAGTCATTTTATTTAAACTGCAGAAGAAGATATAAAGCATATTTTACTATTGTCACTGTCATGTCATAATCATTTAAATTTTACGTAGTAACAAATGTTAATCGATCATGGACTACAAGATACCGAAATACTATAAATTATAAATATATACTTTAATTATTTTTAAATGATAGCAGATACAAAAATATTTATAAAATACCGATTGTAGGTAATAATCACATAATCTTTCATTTAAAATAAAAAAAATTGTCTAAAATTAAATATTTATCGAAATATTTTTAAAAAGTACTACTTCCGGTTTGTAGACTGAAACCAAAAATAGGAGGTGCACAACTAGATGCTATAACAGTCCTAAATACAAAATTTCAACTTTCTACGTCTAACCGTATTTGAGTTATGCGACACACATACGTCCGTACGTACGTACGTACATACGTACGTACGTACAGACGTCACGTCGAAACTAGTCTTAATGGATTCAGAAAAGGTCAAAACGGATATTTCCGTCAAAATCTGAGAACCGAAATTTTTCGCGATTACAATACTTCCTTACTTCGTACAAGGAAGTAAAAACAGAAGCTAATCATCCACTATCATTTTATCACTTATTGTGTAAATCAGTCCTCATCATCAAGGCCTTTATACTCAAAATCAATGTGATTTGAACAATTTTATGATATAAACAAATGACGATCGTTGGTTTCCATTTTGAACAATCCTGTAACAGCCCTCATCAAGACATTTAATTTGATATCATACTTCAATAGGATTCTGACATTTTTATAAAAACAAATGACAATCGTCGACCACCGTTTTGAATCATTTTTTTTGACATCAAACTCGATATAATTTTATATTTTTCTTGACAAAAATAAATACCAACTTTCGGTCACCATTTTAAATAATTTTATTAATTAGGTAGCCTCTTTTTAGCCCTTTGATTTGATATCAAATTCGATTTGAATCAATAATTTTTTGATAAAAACAAACGAAAATCGTTGACCGCCATTTTCAACAATTTTGTAAAGTACCTAGTGCTCACCTGACCTTTTTGAATAATTTTTTAAAATTAAGTAGCCCATGTTCAGCCCTTAATTTGATACAAACTCGATATAATTCTGTACTGTTTCGATATGATTATATAATTTTTTAATAAAAACAATTTACCATCGGTGGCCGCCATTTTCAACAATTTTATAAAATTAGTGTCCACCTGGTAGGTAGTTTAACTTAATGTCAAACTCTGTATTATTCTATAATGTTTTCGATAAACACAAAATGCAGATTGTCGACCATCATTTTCAATTATTTTAAAAGCTACCTAGTGCTTCTTTAGTAACGCACTAACCCTTGTTGTCCATGATCATATGAAATTGGTTTCTACACAAAATTTGAATTATTATGACAGTCGTTTACATAATTACATGAACATGAAATTATTAAAATGTAAGTAAAACTATTTATTAGATTAGTATAATAAGCAGAATTTGGCGAGAGGTCGTGTGCTGGACACATCAGATTTTTTTCTACTAGAATTATTTTTCCGAGAGCTTTAATTTAATACCACACACGATAGTATTTTGATAAAAATAAAAAAGTTATGTTTTTAAAGTTGGTACCACCGATTGAATAAAGCTCATTAACGAAATTGAAGTCAGTTTTTGGCTCAAGATGTTAAATATAAAATTTCAGTCCAAAATTCCAACACGTTTTTAAGTTATCCAATATCCAGACAGACTAACAGAGTGACAGACCGACTTTTTAAAATTATTATGTTTTTTGGGTTCAGTAGGGTCTAAAATGTGAAGATTCACCAAAATCTCGAACTGTCAAAAAATCACGATTACAATACTTTCCTCTAATTATATAGATCGGGGAAGTAAAAATGGACTTGATACTATGATTATAACTTTTATTTAAAAAAAATGCGGGTCTCTACGGCCTCCATTTTATATTAGCTATTAACATACCTAGGAATGTTATGAGTATCTTAACAGCCGCAGATGTCAGTTTGAAATCCGAGCTCGTAGAGCGAGGATTTTAAGACATCTAAGGCCTGTTATGACTCATAAGTCATAACATCCGTGGTTTGTTCAATAGTTTATCGGTTTCAGAATAATAACACGTTAACGTCATTAATAAATATTAGTTTTTTAAATTCTTTAATGAATAACGTCGTTGTCATCAATCATTTTAGAAGGTGATCAAGTAAGTCTGTTGTCTGTAAGTTTTTATTTCACGTCATGGTTTCAATTGTTTTGTATCAGATTTATAAATATTTTTTTTATTTAATATAATAAATAATACAATTAATATATATTATGATAAACAGGAGAAGTAATTTTTGTATTATTGTTGTTTTGAGTTCCGTTTGTATTAATAAATAGTGTTATATTATCATTGTTTTATTTTCATTTTCTTGATTGTTTTGACATTTCAGTATGGTAATATTACCTTACAGAATACAGTTATTACTTACTTACCAGCCTACTTTTGTGCATGTAAATATAGATTTAAAATCCTGAAACCGGTAAAATTTTATACATCATTCTTAAGCAAGAATATAAGTTTGGCAGACACAGTAAATGTTATATGTATATCAAACTTGATTAGGTACCTATATAAATTTAAGAAATTATCATTTATTATTATTTCCATGAAAACAAAAACCGATCGTCGGTCGCCATTTTTAACTATTTTATAAAGTAGCCCACATTTAGCCCTTTAATTTGATACCAAAGTCGATGGTTTTGTGAAAACATCCGGTAAAATTATAAAACCGGAAGTTACAAAAAACTGGTTATAATTTTTACTTTGAATGTACCTACTATTAAAACTCCTAATGTCTTTTAATGTGACTGTACTTTTAAGTGACTGTAAAAATAAATTTATTTTTAAAAAAATAATAATTAAATTGATGAAAATGTTAAAAACATTTATTTCATCCTGTGTCAAATTCAAATACTTTACGTCAACAGTTTGAGTCCGGGAAAACGCAAATAACGGCCTCTGTCCGGTAAAGTGTTGGAATAGAAATTAATCAACGCAATAACAATTAAACAATCGCCAAATTGCAGTTGTTAATTATGTTTCGAAAATGTTACTAGATTTGGAGCATTAGGTAAATTATTTTGAAATTAATATTACTGTTTCTTTAAAACGGAATTTGACACAGGATGAAATAAAATACATAACGACATTCGTCCGTGAATTCTTTTAACAATACTCGTACTGTTAAATATGAATTCCCGGACTTGTAACGTTAATTACTATTGTGCTCCAACATTCTTTACCTGTTATAATTTACAAATTACTCGTATTATATCTATTACTTAAAATAAATCCATCTGAAATTTCAAATTATTGTAAATGACAGCTGTCATACAACCGCTCAGTCATTCTTCTAATTTTTTCCAATAAAATCTACCTACTTGAATCCTAAATTATTTTGTAAAACCTGTACTTTTATTAAACGTCAAAATTAAATAAATTTTTCTAAAAATAGTATAAAAATTAACCAAAATATTTTTAAAATTTACGGTCTGTCTCTTAGTACTTGAAATAATTTACAAATTACTACAAAATTAAAATAAATGAATTTAAAATCATAAAATTGTAAATATCACTAAATGACATCTGTCAAACAATTCCATCAACAATCAAAAAAACAAAAATTAATTCCAATGAAGACGTGGATCCAAGAAAATTTGATGGTTTTTATGGTTTTTCTCATTAATTATGGTTTAAAAAATATATAAAAGAATCAGCTTTAAACATATATCTATAAGTAGAAAAAAATTTGTTTATAAAAACTTTAACCATAGAATTTCTAGAGGTCATGAAAGTTTCATGATGACGATATAGATCCTCCATTCCCTTTTAAGAAGGTACACTCGACATTTGAAATAATGAGAGAGTTTAATGAAACTCTGCAAAATTAATCAAAATATTGTAAAAATGTTACCTTAATTTTTTCATAATTTTTGACCACGTAGATTATCCAAAAATAAAAATTAAAAAATCTGACGTGGACACCACATGACTTCCTTGTACGCCTTGTGTGTTCATACTTTTCTTAATAACTAAAATGTAAAATAATATTAAAAATTCTTTTAACTTATTATACTAGTATACTCACAAATATATTTTAGTCATTTTATTTAAACTGCAGAAGAAGATATAAAGCATATTTTACTATTGTCACTGTCATGTCATAATCATTTAAATTTTACGTAGTAACAAATGTTAATCGATCATGGACTACAAGATACCGAAATACTATAAATTATAAATATATACTTTAATTATTTTTAAATGATAGCAGATACAAAAATATTTATAAAATACCGATTGTAGGTAATAATCACATAATCTTTCATTTAAAATAAAAAAAATTGTCTAAAATTAAATATTTATCGAAATATTTTTAAAAAGTACTACTTCCGGTTTGTAGACTGAAACCAAAAATAGGAGGTGCACAACTAGATGCTATAACAGTCCTAAATACAAAATTTCAACTTTCTACGTCTAACCGTATTTGAGTTATGCGACACACATACGTCCGTACGTACGTACGTACGTACGTACGTACGTACGTACGTACGTACAGACGTCACGTCGAAACTAGTCATAATGGATTCAGAAAAGGTCAAAACGGATATTTCCGTCAAAATCTGAGAACCGAAATTTTTCGCGATTACAATACTTCCTTACTTCGTACAAGGAAGTAAAAACTACATTTTACATGGCCTCTTATGGGACTACTTTTAAATCAACGTAAAGAGCATTTAAGGAAATGAGAGAAAATTCAAATTGCTTTTTTAAAACGTACATTAGTATCTCATAGACCGGATAAAAGTAATACAAGCATCATTTACCACGTAATTAACAAGATTTCTTAATCGAAAGACTGACGTTTATGCCTACTGGAGAATATTGGCGAGAACATAATATAGACGCGGCAACGTTAAAAAGCCCGAAATTTGAATTTAACCTGGAAAAAAACATTATCTATCTATAATCACAAGTTATTCACAAGAATGAAAGGTAATATGCACAATTGATAATAAATAATTCATAACCAACGATTTAACTGAAATTTCAAGTGCAGAATTCTCTTCATTTTTACTATCTGTCAGATTGACATCTGAACGTGAAAAATGACAGGTATAGCACAGCGTTGCCGTAGTTTACACTGGTATTTAGCTGAATGAAATCTTATAAAATAAACAATTTTTAAATAACAAAAATTAATAATATTCTTAATTAATTAATTTAAATCTCATTTTATTAGAAAAAATTCAAATAGACTGCGTTTACATACAATAAAAAACAATTATTTTTATTTTTTATAAGTTGGAACCCTGATATGAAATACATTGCGAGTATAGGAGATGCCCCTAACCCCCCACCACTCGAGTGTACCTCCTTAATATATATGATTATCAAGTATGTTATTTGTTGTTGGTAACGTAAATCATACATAGCAACCCACAGAAACAAATAAATAATAATAATATAAACTCCCTAGGGAGTGATTATTTCCCTAGGGAGTGATTATTTCCCTAGGGACTAAATGAATCACTTCTATCATGATTTTTAATAAGAAAAAGATGACGTTTACTCCCGTCCGTGTAAAAAATAATTTAATGCGACCTTATTCAGGGCGGGTTACGGGTGGTTTAAATGAGCAGCAACATATATTTAATTATCGATTATCGCGAGCAAGAAGAACTATTGAAAATAGTTTTGGAATTCTTGCAGCTCGTTGGCGAGTATTCCACACTGCTATCAACAATATGCCGGAAAGTACGGACAAAATCATACAATCAACTGTATGCTTGCACAATTTTTTGCGATCTAAAAATTGTAATAAATATTGTCCGTTAAACTATCCGGATAGGGAGGTAAATGGAATATTATACCCTGGAGAATGGAGAAATGAAGTAAGCAATGCATCAGCTATACAAGAAACTAGTAGAATGGGCACAGTATAATAGGAGCTACAGTAGTCTCACTCCGCGAAATGGGAGTGTTCGGCGGCGAAATGGTGCAAACGCGGCGCCACAACCGACTTGTACTCTCCAGAACTTTGTATAGTAAATTGAGAACTTACGAAGGCGCGAGCTAGCGTAAAGTGTACATAATTGGAGAATCAATTCCTGAAAGTTACAGTTACTTAAGGCGGGAATGTAGCTGTATATAAAGAGGAAATACAATGCTCTACGGTTTGTAAAATACTGAATCTAATACTAAGGTAAGAACATTAGAATTTTTTACAACAATATTTAATAGTAATTCTACAGTGCGACTCGTTGATTTTACCAAATGTTGCCATAGTATTGTTTTAAAAAAATTTCGAATAAAGAGAAAAATACTACTTTTACATGTTTAATTTAGGGCATTTTAAATATAAAATGTATTAAAATTCATGCGTCGCACTGTAGGTAAAATGTTGTACAGTATATAAATAATGCGTTTTATTATTTGATTTGTCTCATAAATACAATATTTTACAAATATGATGCCACTTTTAGAGCGTGTTCGCTATTGCTGCCTTTGTTCGACACACTAAATCTGTATATTTCTCTCCTTTTTCTCAACGAAATCGTAGACAGCTACATTCCGGCCTCAAATTCGAGGATTGAGCAGCAGATAGGTTTTCGTTTTAAAATGCGTTCTTGTATTGTTTGTGCAAAAAAAACTAATCTCAATAATATGTAACCACAAGATGCAAGAAGAAGAGAGTTATGATTGCAGGAATTAAATAAGCTAAATATTAATATATATTATCTTCCCAATTCACTTTTAACTGGTTTAATTTCCACGCGTTATAACTCATTGTATATAGCAAATAAAATTACACCCTCACCCTATGAAAATAAAACTGTTACTGAGTTAGTTTAAATTTAAATTATCCCGGTACAGTAAAAGTGACAGTACAAGTCGGTGGTGCTGCCGTCTACGATTAGCTTTGCCCGAACACTCGCAAATTTTCCTCGCGCAGGTATGATGCGCAGTGTCGCAGGACGGCAGAAAAGCGAAACACATTGACAAGAGAAACACATTGACAAGCGACACCGCGCGGGCCGTATCATTTTCGAACATCACAGCAGTTTGCACTTGGTCGTTGGTCATTGTTGAACATTGTCTTGTTTTTACTAGTGATTACAGTGGTGTTTACATTTACTGATAATTATCATGGGTGGGAAGAAGTGTTGTGTTCCATTTTGTACAAGCGTATACTCCAAAGACGTTAGTGTATTTAGTTTGCCTACTGACGAAGTGAGGTAAATTTATTTACAAATATTTACTAATTTTTGTCTGTACAAATAAGCTTTATTGCGTTAATCGTTCATTTTTCAATTACTTGTTTGTTCCTTGTAGTGTGTTACTCTTACTAATTACTGTTATAAACAAATATGAATAGATTTGAAGGGTCCAATAATATTGATGAAGGATGTAAATAAAAGCTTTGATTGTTGAAAATAATGTTAAGATTTAACATTTTTCTATTGTAGGCGCCGGGAATGGATTCCCTGGTTAGAATGCCACATAGAAACACATAAAAAAATCTGAAGTGGCCTGCACACAACCTTCCGCCAAATCTAGACTTATAAACATAAATGTATACGTATACAATCCGGTGTCCCTAAAATATACAAATAAAAATCTAAAATATTCAAACATAGAAATTTGCATCACCTGAATCAAAAGATTCGTTCACAGGCAAACTCTTCTGTGTTAAAGCCATCCTCCGTTGAATTACTACATTTAATATCTTACTTATGACTTATATGGCGCTAGTATGTCAACTTGTCACCCGTCTCACCTGTCAATATTTTTTACGCAGAAACAAAAATCAACCGAACATGGATCACAAGATTTCAACGTTTTATCTGATAAATTTATTTTTTAAATTTTACAGCAGTTCTTTAATGCCATGGAGGTATAAAAACAATGGAGAGAGCGTGACCCGCGTTTGTAGACATGAGCACTGAAGGCATGAAACGGAAGGGGGGATTGGGTTGCCGCCATCTTAGGATGGACTTGTGTCAAATAAGTTATATGTCAATATGCATTTAGTAAGTTATTTTACACTTATTTGAGTGAAGAAAATATTAAAATTTAATTGTATTAAATAACAAAAAGTAATAAAATAAATAATATACAACTGATTTATAATAAATTGAATGTATTAAAGTCTTTGCTAGCGAAATGTAACAAACAATGACATATTATAGCAAATATGAATATAGAAGATACATTATATTATATTTATAATATTACAATTAATGCCCAGAAAATAATACAAGTTTATTGAACCGTTGTCTTTGACTTTTTTCTTCGTCTGATCGTGATTTTGTAATAAAATGCAGTCTAATACGAATGTATTTTTCTGTTATCGCCCTGATTAAGTGTATTACATGGTTCTCACAAACATCTTGATCTAGTGCATGGTTTTGAAGTTGTTCAAAGACTTTATTATATAAGTAATGTTTTAAAACCGCCGACGTTAAATATAAAAGGGAGAACTTTTTCTTTAAAAGTTTACCGCCACTCTCCAATAAAGCTTGTTTGATCAATTTTTCTGAGATTCGGCAAATATTAGTCACGTCTTCAGCTGGATATATAAGATGCCCTTTATCTTTTATATGTATGAATTTTAAATACATATTTTCACGATCCCCCTCAAGTGCATTCGTACACTCTTCACAAACTATTTCTTCTTTTAATTGCCGTACAATATAACCACAAATATATGCTATGACAGAATTACTAAAATCACTAAGTTGTTGTGGATTGGGGTAGTTTATAGTGTTCATTTCTATTTGTGATGTAATATAATTTTCTTCGTCTAATTGTCGGTAATTGTTACTTGATAAATTTATTATTTTAACTGCATTCGTTTCATTTTTGGAACTAGAACAATGTAAAATGCTGATTTCTTCCAGAGGAATACAGTTTCCACTCCGTTTTCCTTGAAGTTCACTATGTATCAGAATCTTTTTATAAGATGCTTTAAACTGCCTAGACGTCGGATTGTTATTAAACCCACCTTTGGATCTAATTATAGAAAACAATATTTCTAAATGATCCTGATTTAATTTATATGAAGGTAAATATTTCAGCAAAGCATTTCTATTTATAACGTCTTCATATAATCCTTTTATGCTGTTGATGCAAATCAAAAATCCAATAAACCCAGTTTTTCTTTTTGATAATATTAACGAAGATCCATCCTGACATTTTAAGTTTTCAATGTAACTTTTACTGTAATCTAAAATACTAAATATATTGCAAACATTTTGTTCACATATGGGACGTTTTAATCCAAATTGTTTCATGTTTTTAGTATTTAGAATGTCAAATAAATTATTGAAAACTCGTATGAATTCTATTGTTCCGGAACATCCTTGAAAATCAGGCAAATGAAGATGTTTTTCGCAGTATTCGAGAGCACATGCGGTAGATTCACTCAGAAGTTGAGTTGCTAGCTTGACTTTCATTATTTGTTTCTTAAATTGGATATGAACATTTTTTAGTTTATTGGCTAAATGGAATCCTTCCTTTGTTTGCAGTTCTTGTAATTTTTCCAAAAAGCTCCAATCTATTTTCCTATTATCCCCATCAAAAAATACTCTTTTATCTCCTAATGCATTCCTTACATTTTTAATCATATGGCATGGGTCTGGAAACAAGTACACATTTTCCTGTGTTTCAGGATGAGGAAAATATGTAACTTTTCTGTCTGAGCTGCAGCCTAACCTGTACATCATGGACATGTTTGATGCAGCTCCATCAAAAGTTACTGATATAACTCGTATACCTGCTTCATTACATTTGCTTAGGCAAATTCTAAGTAAATTACTTCTTTGCTCCGCGTTCACTCCATCTACAAGAAAATAACCGACAGGAAGTTTCCATGAATCATTCACGCATACAACCATAAAAACAAGAGCTTCTTTTGCTTCTGTTGAGTTGTCATCCATATCTTCTAGTCCATACTCAACATAACCGTGGTATTTCTGTCCATCAAATTCAATTCGCCGTCGAATTGCCATTTCGTCTAAACATACACTGCATACTAACGGATAATCAGAAAATTGGCACCTCTTTTTTATAACAAAAAATGCTTCCTCTGTAAATCCTGGTTCACCATTAATTGATTTATACCATTTAGAAATGGTTTTTGGATGGGGTAAACAAGAATCAAAAGTTTTTCGAACATAATTATACGCCGATGGCGAATAAAAATGTAGCGTTACAGAAAATTTTCTAAGTTCAGGACTGTACTGACGCGGTAGAGTAGATTTAGTATTCTTGGCTATCTGTCGTTTTAAAATATGAGCATTGGAACCAGATAAATCTTTTAAAATTTCTAATTGCTCGTCATGTAAATAATTTTTTGCTTTTAAACTTTTTAAAACACTTTCCAAAGAAGCAATTCTTTTAATATGTCGACGTCGTGTTTGCTGGAGAAGTTTGATTTTACGTTGATATTTAATTTTCATTTGATTCATTTTATTTCTAAGTGCAACTTTCATAGGTGACATTTCCCTGCGTGACTTTCGTAATGGCGAAAAAGATGTTGTTCTCGATATTAATTTCCTAATATGTGTATGTTGTGTTGAGTCTTTTTCAGCAACATCTTGCATTCCATTGCTGACTTGTTCGATATGAGTTGTAAATTCATTTGCTTGCTGAAAAGTATATGGTTGTGGCTCTTCTATTCTTATTGGAGTAATACCAGAGATGTTTCTTTCTTCTAGTGGAGGTCTACGAAATTGTTTTTCTTTCTGAAAATTATTATTGTTTACGCCAAATTCGAAAAATTAAAAACTAAATAAGTACTGCTATCTAGCGTCTGTATGTTAAGCTAGTGGTTTTACGCGCCATTTTCTAATGCGCATGTGCGCTGGAAGTATGTGCTAGCTCGAGAATAAAGAGATATAAATTAAGTATGGCGATGAAGAAGGAAGTAATAATATAATAAGTGTATTTGTATTTCAAGCGTAGCTTATTACAAAGTAGATTGGTACATATTTGTTATAAATTGATATGTGTATATATATTTTTATTTTATACATGCTTAAGTGAATCTTTATAAGGTTTACAGGTACAGGGGTAATTATTAGTTTCATAATTGTATTGTGGCCAGTTCTTAATTGTAGGTCTTCTGGTGGTTTTCTTTATGGAGATCTGATTATAACTTTTATTATTACACTACTAGAATCTCTTACGAAGAAACGAGTTAAACAGGCCATTCGCGATCACTTTTCACTTGTGTTTCACATGATTTTATCTGATTTTTAGTTGTTTATTATGAAGTATTTTAGTCTTTAAGCTGAGGTTACAAAGTTGTAGATCGCGTACATTTTATTTATTGTTAAGATGGCTATTAAGTTTATGTGTCTGGAATCTTCGACTTGTTCGAAATAGTCTCGAAAAAGCTCATCTCTTAGAGGTTTGAAAATAAGTCATCTGTATAAAAAATTGCTTAACGTATCTTCTTCGTAGGTGTTACACAAGGTGCAGATCTCATCGCAGGAGAATTTGTAGAGAATGCCTTTAAAATAGAGCTGGCTGTTTTTGGAGTTCGTTGTACGTAGTTGCATTATTGTTCTTATAACGTTTAGTGGTATAAGAAGGAAGTAAAGTGAAGTTATCATTGTAAAAGTGTCATAATTCAAAGGAATAATACTTATAGTAAAGTGAAACCCTATGAATACTCATTTAATACAATCCACTCAGTCTCCAAACAAAACAATTATGTATAGATAGAAAATAACAAAAATAAACTTTGAATCGAAATGATTCAAGATAAATATATACCTTTTGCAAATAAGACGGAAAAGATGTAAATATTGTTGGTATGGCTGTATCTCTTAATCTAATACATGATAGAGATGTTCTATCAAAACAATCATGTGTAAAATGGACAGAACATATAACACTTGTATCTGTCGGACTCCATCCAACTCTTCTGATAGCCTTTATCCAAGTATTTCGTCTTTCGTCATTTTTTGGAAATCTAAAAATATATCGGATATCAAAACATAATGTATTTGCATTAAAATAGATAGAGCAAACGATTATAAATTACTTTATTACTTACTTATGAAAAGAAATTTTAGTTTTCTCTTCCTCTATACGTTGCTTATTTGTCTTCTTTGAAGATCTATTGTTGCACCCAAATGCACAACAAGCAGGCATTTTTAATCACTAGAATAAAATTGGAAACACAAAATTCAAATATTTGTATTAATTATACTAACTAAATATTTTTTAACCTTATCGAAATACGTAGTTATGATGTTATGTTATAAACGTTATCCAGAGCCGTATAAATAACACATTCACAAACTAAAGATACTAATTTAATATTTTATAACTTCGATGAAAATACACAATATTATTTAAAATATTGAAACAAAACAACGAAAAAATAGATCACGTTGCCAAACACTTAGACCATCCCAATATGGCTGCCGACACAAACGTCAAATGACCATTTGGCTTCACGTTTACGAACAAGCGCTCCCCCTGTGTTTAATGCTACCAGATAAAGACAATTTTCACCTCTCGCCTCATATTCTATAAGAGAGGTATTGTAATGGGTCAAAATTTTCGAGTATGAGTTTTTGGTGGATAAACACGTTTCAGGGTCTCTAGAATACGAATTTACTATTTTCACGATGATGTCTGTGTGTGTGTGTGTGTGTGTGTGCGTTTGTATGAACCGACGATTTTTCGTCCACGATAACTTAAAAAGTATCAAACCGTTTATAACCAAATTTCATATTTAAGGTTTTAATAAGTATCTTAACACCGGATAAGATTTTGGTAGAAATCCGCAAACCGGAAGTAGTACTTTTAGAAGTTTTCCTTAAATATATTGGTACATTATTTATTTATGACAATTTTTGCAATTAAAAATAAAAGAAATTGTGATTATCTATGTGTACAGTTAATTATAAATACAAATTGCTGAATCTGGAAGTATTTAACAATAAAATAAAGTACAATTAATATTCTATTTTTTTTTAAATTTCAGTATCTTGTTGTCCATGATATAAAATTTGTTTCTACATAAAATTTGAATTATTATGACAGTGACAGTACAGTTGACATCTTTTGCTTGCATATTGGTTTACATTATCGTTTACATATTACATGAACACTTGCATGAACATGAAACTATTAAAATGTAAGTAAAACTATTTATTAGATTAGTAGAATAAGCAGAATTAGGCGAGAGGTCGTGTGGTGGCCACAGCAGATTTTTTTATAACGTAAGTTGCAAATAACTTTGTCTCTTATTCTTATTACAAATAAATATTATATTTATCAAAATTTATATAAATTTTTGACAATTATCTTGTTCAATCTTCAAAAAATATCACTTCCGGTGAAGATATTTGTACCAAAATCTGATGTGCTCTTCCGTATACAATTGTAAAATACCAAATATCAAATTTTTTGGGTAATTCGTATTTGAGTTATGCGACATCCGGCATCGGCCCGGACCACACACATACACACACACACACACATACACACATACATACATACAGACATCATCGAGAAACTATCAAAAATGAGTTGTAAGGACCCTAATTCGTGCTCATCCACTTAAAACTCACAACCCGATTTTTTGCATGATTCCAATACCTTCCTTTACAGGTAAGCGGAAGGTAAAAATTTATACGATTTTATGGTAGTCAATATGTGTATTGAAACACCTCTTTTACCATAAACTGCTGGAAATCCAGATATATATTTTATTGGTTTTTATCCGCATTTACGAATGTAAGTCTATCCGTTCGTATGAGATATAATGGTACTCAGGTCGAACGGATTTTATAGGAATCTATGGTATTTAATTTGTGTATTGGAACACGCATTTTACCATAAACTGCTGGAAATCCAGTAATTTATTTTATTGGTTTTTATCCGCATATAAGAATAAAAGTCTATCCGTTTGTATAGGATATAATGTTACACAAGTAGAACGGATTTTATTGGAATCTATGGTACTTAATATGATGTATTTTACTATTCATTGCTGGTTACATCTGTTTCTATACGAATATCGATAGAAGGTATAAGTTAGAAGCCACAGGTAAGAATAGCGGAGAAGTAAGCACTTCCAAAATTAGATACTTAGTGATTCTTATACGGTTTTATAGTAACTTCGCTATTAACTTTTAATTGGATTTTATCCGTTTTTATGTGATACACATTCTATTTGATCCTATGAGCAAAGTGGGATACTATTTTCTATGAGAATTTATACGCATTACACACCTTGTGATTTATATACGATTTTATAGTAATTTCGCTATTAACTTTAAATTGGATTTTATCCGTTTCTATGTGACAAACATTCTATTTGATCCTATGAGCAAAGTGGCATACAATTTTCTATGATAATTTATACGCATTACACACTTTGTGATTCCTATACGGTTTTATAGTAATTTCGCTATTAACTTTTAATTGGATTTTATCCGTTTCTATGTGACACACATTCTATTTGATCCTATGAGCAAAGTGGGATACTAATTTCTATGAGAATTTATACGCATTACACACTTTGTTATTTCTTTACGGATTTATAGTAATTTCGCTATTAACTTTTAATTGGATTTTATCCGTTTCTATGTGACACACATTCTATATGATCCTATGAGCAAAGTGTCATTCAATTTTCTATGAGAATTTATACGCATTACACACTTTGTGATTCCTATACGGTTTTATAGTAATTTCGCTATTAACTTTTAATTGGATTTTATCCGTTTCTATGTGACACACATTCTATTTGATCCTATGAGCACAGTGGGATACTAATTTCTATGAGAATTTATACGCATTACACACTTTGTTATTTCTATACGGATTTATAGTAAATTCGCTATTAACTTTTAATTGGATTTTATCCGTTTCTATGTGACACACATTCTATTTGATCCTATGAGCAAAGTGTCATTCAATTTTCTATGAGAATTTATACGCATTACACACTTTGTGATTTCTATACGGTTTTATAGTAATTTCGCTATTAACTTTTATCTGGATTTTATCCGTTTCTATGTGACACACATTCTATTTGATCCTATGAACAAAGTGGGATACTATTTTCTATGAGAATTTATACGCATTA
This sequence comes from Agonum fuliginosum, assembly GCA_947534325.1. Taxonomy (NCBI): domain Eukaryota; kingdom Metazoa; phylum Arthropoda; class Insecta; order Coleoptera; family Carabidae; genus Agonum; species Agonum fuliginosum. The sequence continues at coordinate 18,955,430 of OX384035.1, read as the reverse complement.
CACACTTATTGATTCCTATACGGTTTTACAGTAATTTCGCTATTTACTTTTAATTGGATTTTATTCGTTTATATGTGATACACATTCTATTATTTGATCCTATGAGCAAAGTGGGATACTAATTTCTATGAGAATTTATACGCATTACACACTTAGTGATTCCTATAGGTTTTATAGTAATTTCGCTATTAACTTTTAAATGGATTTTATCCATTTCTATGAGTGATACACATTCTATTTGATCCTATGAGCAAAGTGGGATACTAATTTCTATGAGAATATATACGCATTTATAGTAATTTTTTATAAGATTTGAATTATATTTACAGTTTGGGTTTTATTGTTTTCTATGGGATTTTATAAATAAATTACTATAAAACCGTATAGAAATAACAAAGTGTATAATGCCTACAAATTCTCATAGAAAATTGCATGCCACTTTGCTCATAGGATCAAATAGAATGTGTGTCACTTAGAAACGGATAAAATCCAATTAAAAGTTAATAGCGTAATTACTATAAAACCGTATAGAAATCACAAAGTGTGTAATGTGTATAAATTCTCATAGAAATTAGTATCCCACTTTGTATGTGTGTCACATAGAAACGGATAAAATCCAAATAAAAGTTAATAGAGAAATTACTATAAAACCGAATAAAAATTAAAAAGTGTGTAATGCGTATAAATTCTCATAGAAATTAGTATCCCACTTTGCTCATAGGATCAAATAATAGAATGTGTATCACATATAAACGAATAAAATCCAATTAAAAGTAAATAGCGAAATTACTGTAAAACCGTATAGGAATCAATAAGTGTGTAATGCGTATAAATTCTCATAGAAAATAGTATCCCACTTTGTTCATAGGATCAAATAGAATGTGTGTCACATAGAAACGGATAAAATCCAATTAAAAGTTAATAGCGAAATTACTATAAAACCGTATAGAAATAACAAAGTGTGTAATGCGTATAAATTCTCATATAAAATTGCATGGCACTTTGCTCATAGGATCAAATAGAATGTGTGTCACAAAGAAACGGATAAAATCCAATTAAAAGTTAATAGCGAAATTACTATAAAACCGTATAGAAATCACAAAGTGTGTAATGCGTATAAATTCTCATAGAAAATTGCATGCCACTTTGCTCATAGGATCAAATAGAATGTGTGTCACATAGAAACGGATAAAATCCAATTAAAAGTTAATAGCGAAATTACTATAAAACCGTATAGGAATCACAAAGTGTGTAATGCGTATAAATTCTCATAGAAAATAGTATCCGACTTTGCTCATAGGATCAAATAGAATGTGTGTCACATAGAAACGGATAAAATCCAATTAAAAGTTAATAGCGAAATTACTATAAAACCGTATAGAAATAACAAAGTGTTTAATGCGTATAAATTCTTATAGAAAATTGCATGCCACTTTGCTCATAGGATCAAATAGAATGTGTGTCACATAGAAACGGATAAAATCCAATTAAAAGTTAATAGCGAAATTACTATAAAACCATATAGGAATCACTAAGTGTGTAATGCGTATAAATTCTCATAGAAATTAGTATCCCACTTTGCTCATAGGATCAAATTGAATGTGTGTCACATAGAAACGAATAAAATCCAATTAAAAGTTAATAGCGAAATTACTATAAAACCGTATAGAAATCACAAAGTGTGTAATGCGTATAAATGCTCATAGAAAATTGCATGCCACTTTGCTCATAGGATCAAATAGAATGTGTGTCACATAGAAACGGATAAAATCCAATTAAAAGTTAATAGCGAAATTAGTATAAAACCGTATAGGAATCACAAAGTGTGTAATGCGTATAAATTCTCATAGAAAATAGTATCCGACTTTGCTCATAGGATCAAATAGAATGTGTGTCACATAGAAACGGATAAAATCCAATTAAAAGTTAATAGCGAAATTACTATAAAACCGTATAGGAATCACAAAGTGTGTAATGCGTATAAATTCTCATAGAAAATAGTATCCCACTTTGCTCATAGGATCAAATAGAATGTGTGTCACATAGAAACGGATAAAATCCAATTAAAATTCAATAGCGAAATTATTATAAAACCGTATAAAAATAACGAATTGTGTATTTGCGTATTAATTCTTATAGAAAATTAATTGCCATTCTGCGTATACCGGGTGTTTTTTTTTGAAAACTTTCCACCTAAATATCTCGGGAACCGCGGTACGGATCGAAAATCGGCGAAATACGGGTTTGATGAATTTGAGGGGGAAGAAAAACCGTGTAATTAGTTTTCTGCCCAAAGTGGGTATACTGCCCATATTGGGGTCAACTTTATTTTTTTAAATAGGAACCCTACTTTTTTATTTTGGTATCGTGTTCTACGCACAAAATAAGACATTTTTGTATGAAACGTTTTTTTCCCCACCCCAACATTTCGAGTTATCAACGCGGGAAAGTGAAAAAAGTTGAATTTTGAAATATAACTCCTATAAAAATTTTTAATATAATATAATATTATAGGAAAGAAATCTTATGTCTAAGAAATTCAATTCCGGCAACCGGAAGTCGATATCTCAATTCGTTTATAATATAGAGCTGATTAAACACAAGAAATTTTAAAAATATCAAAATTTTACCATTTTATCTTCGACAAAAACTTTAAATTTTAGCTTAACCAGAGCCTAAAACTTTTTTAAATATCATATATATTATAGAAAATTGTCTATAAAATTCAATTCCGGAACGCGGAAGTCGATATCTCAATTCGTTTATAATATAGAGCTGATTAAACACAAGAAATTTTTAAAATGTCAAAATTTTACCATTTTCTCTTCGAATAAAACTAAATTTTAGGTTAACCAAGGCCTATAAAAAAATTAATATAATATATATAATAGGAAATTGTCTAAGAAATGCAATTCCGGAAACTGGAAGTCGATATCTCAATTAGTTCAGAAATTATAGTAACAAAATCACAAAAATTTTAAAAAATAATTAAAAATAATTTATATTCTTTTTACTTCCTTGTACGGAGTAATAAGGAAGTATTGTAATCGCGAAAAATTTCGGTTTTCAGATTTTGATGGAAATATCCGTTTTGACCTTTTCTGAATCCATTATGACTAGTTTCGTCGTGACGTCTGTACGTACGTGCGTACGTGCGTACGTGCGTACGTACGTACGGACGTATGTGTGTCGCATAACTCAAATACGGTTAGACGTAGAAAGTTGAAATTTTGTATTTAGGACTGTTATAGCATCTAGTTGTGCACCTCCTATTTTTGGTTTCAATCTATAAACCGGAAGTAGTACTTTTTAAAAATATTTCGATAAATATTTAATTTAACACAAATTTTTTTATTTTAAATGAAAGATTATGTGATTATTACCTAAAATCGGTATTTTATAAATATTTTTGTATCTGGTATCATTTAGGAATAATTAAAGTATATATTTTTAATTTAGTATTTCTTTATCTTGTAGTCCATGATCGATTAACATTTGTTACTACGTAAAATTTAAATTATTATGACATGACAGTGACAATAGTAAAATATGCTTTATATCTTCTTCTGCAGTTTAAATAAAATGACTAAAATATATTTGTGAGTATACTAGTATAATAAGTTAAAAGAATTTTTTATATTATTCTACATTTTAGTTATTAAGAAAAGTATGAACACACAAGGCGTACAAGGAAGTCATGTGGTGTCCACGTCAGATTTTTTAAAAATGTTGCTATACAAGGGTCTCCAAAGTCTGAAATTTTTAATTTGAATAGAAAAATGTCTATTAAATTGAATATTTAAAACCGGAAGTCGATATGTTCATCTGTTTGAAAGTTACAGTTGCATTAGGAAAAATTCAACATTTTTGCAAATAGCAAACAAAACGCTCCACTTGTCTTTATCATAACTTGCGAACCATTGATCTGGGACAAAATTGATTTATATCAAAGTTGTAGTAAATTTTATTCTCTACAACTTTGTAAAAAGTATTGTACTCTACAATGCAGCGATAACGAGATATTATAGAAAAACCAGATTTTGGCAGCCATTTTGTGGTCCCTCCGCCCCCGCTCACCACCTACCGGTCAGGACTTTTGATATGTTCATTACTAGACCTTCCCGAACAATGCTACAAAGTTTCAAAACTTTCGGATTTTGAACCGTCATTTGCCCAAAATGATCCTTCGTTGACTGGACTATAGTGATATTAATAGATTTTCGTCCAAACTCATTTTAACAAAACTGTCAACTGAAATAAATAAATTTGACAGAACTGAATCAACCTACTGCGACGGAGCAGACATATGACACAACACAAAAAGTTGAGTTCAAACAGTGTTCAAATCAACTGTTATGTCATGTCAAAAAAAATAACATACGAGACATACCCTATGTGAACCACTTCATTAGTTTACCGTGTGCTCAACATATTGACATGACATAAGCTATGTGAACCAAGCCTTATTTGATTTTCGGAATTCATTAATATACTATATTTGAGAATGACTGGCAGTAATAAATAATTCTGTCAAAGACATTCCAGTGGCGCATCAATAATTGTTTGCACAGGGATAGTCAAAATAACTAAATTCGGTAGAGAACTATCGTTTTAGGTCTAAGTTGTTTTTCAGGGAAAAGATTTATTTTAATAATAATGAGTGATAAAGTTATATTTAAATATTAAAAACTTTTATTTTTAGTAAATGTATAAACAGATCACTCCTATCTACGTCTATGACACAGTCCGACGGGGATTATCTTAGCGTTGGTGACGGAATTTCTATTGTTCGAGAAGTAAGTTTCGTTCCAGGTATAAAGCGTGCGGCTTATTTTGACCATCCTAGTGTAGTTACAACTGATTTTTCTGGTAGTTTTATTTGCCGCATTGCTGGCAAAAATCCAATACTACTCTTGCAAATAATGATTTATTACTGTCAGTCATTCTCAAATGGACTATAATAGAAATTTTAAAATGTCTAATAAATTGAAATGAAAAACCCTAGTGTATTTCAAATTTTGCTAATCCTACCACTCGCGACAGGTAGTGCTACTCCCTGCTGTGTGCGGCATTCCGCAAGCTTAGTAAATCAAAGCTATAACGATATATTTTTGTACAAACTTTATCAAAACAGTATTCTAAAATTATAATACAATGAATGTTCATTTTATAATTCTTCACTATCGTTTTCAAAACCAATTAAACTATAAAACCTAATAGAAGCATATTGTTTTCAGCTTTAAGTTTGTACCTATGGATAGTAGTCTACAGTTACTACCATGTAGTAAAATCTGAACAAGAAGCCGTACCTACCGGTGGAAACGTGTAGGTACTACAGTCCATCATCGAATCAGCCACCCCCTTACGAAAAAGATCGCACACAAATGGCTTGAAGACATCGCTAAAGTAATATACATTTATATTATGTTGATAAATACGTACAGTACATTATTTTTCGTTTTATTTTTACCTGTCTATTTTCAAATTACTTTTATATTTTTATTAGTTTAATGTATTGTCTCGCCTTGCAAATAAAATATATTTTAAAATTTATCTTCACTCATTTAACTTCTTAACGAATGAAAATATCGACTTCCGGTTGCTTTTATTAAAATTTACGAATATTTTTCCATAAGGGACATTATTTAAGAACTTTTTAGGACGTTTTAAACCAAAATATCAAATTTTTTCGAGAGAAAATTGAGATGTATTAAAATATTTCGTATTTATTATAAAAACATTTAATATTTTGACGTAAAGAACACCCTAAAATGTTTCTAAAATAATGTATTTTATAGAAAAATTTTCGTAAAATTTAAAAAAAGAAACCGGAAGTCGATAAGTTTATCCTTTATACAGTGAGTTTTATTTAACGTGAAACATGGGATCTTTGATATCCATGGTTACGAATTTGACAGCAATGTATTAGAGCGATTCATTTAAAATAGAACATAGGCTGTCATTATCAAGTAAATATTACCTGTCAATTAGGGTTGTGTTGTTGAAAATAAGGTATACAATTGAAGAAAAGGTGCAAATGATACGTTGGTATAATGCAGATGTTAGCCTCAGACAAGTACCTATCTGATTTATTTCTTGTATTTGAGAATTTGTTATAAATTGTATTCTGAAAAAATATCTATTAAATGTTTATATTTCTTGCAACTTTTTTCATATCTAAAATGATTAGAAATAAGTACATACCTACTACATATTTCATTTGCTATGTAGTCCAGGAACTTTAGCATTTCACTTCGGAAAAATTCCAACCAAGCTGAAAATTTGTGTACATGTACCTTTTAGCTTCCTAAATAACCTCTGAAAAGTCCCACGAGTTCAGGGGTGGGCTTTTGACGGCTAAAAAACGGTAAAAAAATGATACTTTTTCAGTTTTTCATTTTTATAAACCTTTTAGTCCGGTCGCCAAATGAGAAAATCGGCTTGGACCTGGAAGTTGGGTACAACAACTATTTTATGATTGATTCTATAGTACTATTTGATATACTGAATCATAATATGACGGGTGCCAGAGCGGCAACTCCGGGAAATTCGAAAAGAAAATGGATTTTTTTGGTTATTTACCAATAACTACTAAACGGGTAGTTCTACAATAAAGATTGTCCAATGCATTTTTGTAGAGAATAAAATTTCCAAAAAAATGACACTTTGAACTGCTCTCTTCGATTAACCGTTTCTGAGATACACGCGTTCAAAATTTTCTTCGAGAGAAACTTGATTTTTTTTTACTTTTTTTATAATTTTTGTGTTTAATGACCTGTAACTTCTAAACAAATTAAAATTTTGATATTCTGTTTCTTTTGTTAAATTCTGCAAACAATTCTCTATAAGATAGATTATATGAAATTTTTTCTACTCCCTACTGGATATTGGCAACATACCTTCATACTATCATGTGTGGATAGGGATGTCATATCCACACCAGGTGTGGATATGAAATTCAAAGTCAAATACGTCAAAAAATTGTTAATGCGTGCAAATTATGTTTTTATTATGACAAATAATTACTAAAAACATTAAATCAACTGTTATTTAATAATTAATTATGTTTAAAAGCATTATTTTATTGCTAAAAAATCTGACGTGGACACCACATGACTTCCTTGTACGCCTTGTGTGTTCATACTTTTCTTAATAACTAAAATGTAAAATAATATTAAAAATTCTTTTAACTTATTATACTAGTATACTCACAAATATATTTTAGTCATTTTATTTAAACTGCAGAAGAAGATATAAAGCATATTTTTCTATTGTCACTGTCATGTCATAATCATTTAAATTTTACGTAGTAACAAATGTTAATCGATCATGGACTACAAGATACCGAAATACTATAAATTATAAATAAATATACTTTAATTATTTTTAAATGATAGCAGATACAAAAATATTTATAAAATACCGATTGTAGGTAATAATCACATAATCTTTCATTTAAAATAAAAAAAATTGTCTAAAATTAAATATTTATCGAAATATTTTTAAAAAGTACTACTTCCGGTTTGTAGACTGAAACCAAAAATAGGAGGTGCACAACTAGATGCTATAACAGTCCTAAATACAAAATTTCAACTTTCTACGTCTAACCGTATTTGAGTTATGCGACACACATACGTCCGTCCGTCCGTACGTACAGACGTCACGTCGAAACTAGTCATAATGGATTCAGAAAAGGTCAAAACGGATATTTCCGTCAAAATCTGAGAACCGAAATTTTTCGCGATTACAATACTTCCTTACTTCGTACAAGGAAGTAAAAAAGCAAATAAAATTTAGAGATTTTACGTTGGCAACAATTATTCAAATGTCGTATGTCACAAAATAATTAATGTAACCCTACTTTTAAATAATTTTTGGCATCACATTGAGTGAATTTTATTGCAAAAACCATATTTCGTAGAAAAACTAGGCTGTATAACTCGAGTGGATTGCCTATATCGCACGCGAACGTTTGCAGACACTCCCCCTGTGGGGTCGTGACTGCAAACTCGTTCTCGTGCGATATAGGCATCACATCCACTCTTTTTGTACAATATACTATTTCTTGAAGGCCTTAGTTAAACCAAAATTTTCGTGTGCGTGTGTGTGTGTGCGCGTGTGTGTGTGCGTGCGTGTGTGCGCCTGTGATTGTGTGTATGTGCGTGTGTGTGTGTGTGTGTGTGTGTGTGTGTGTGTGTGTGTGTGTGTGTGTGTGTGTGTGTGTGTTGCATTGCATTACTAGTGAGGACCTCTGCAAGTTACACAAACGTAACGTGAGGACATTTCGTTCATCTGAGGACCTGAAGTCTGGTCCTCGTTACAACAGGGGTTGATTTATTTTTTTTCTTCATATTCACCCCTTCCTTAGTACTTTCCAATATATAACTCCATTTTTTTTCGGTCCTCAGATCACCGGTTTAGATTCATATGGTTTTTGGAGATTTTGTATATGAACCTTTTTTGTGTAAACACCAGGGCGGCGCTTTAATCGTTTCGTCGTACCAGTCCTCACATTTGGATATTTGTATAAGTTTCCATATTTCCATATCGAAAGAGGACTGTGTATAACAGTCATACAACACACTAACAATGAGGACATTGTGTGACTTTGGTATAATATAATGCCCTGTTCACACAAGGAAAGTGTTTACTAAAAGTTTCTTGAAAGTAAAACAAGTGCTAGGAGCTGTAATAAAAAAAACTGCCAATGGAGAAACCGTAGGGGAATTATTTTTTTATAATGTATTATTATTAGTGATCCTTAATATATTTAATAAAAATAATTACATTCCCCGTATTAAGTTATATGTATATGTTATAAGTATAACTATAAGTGAGGTGCTGAATAGAAATAATTTCACAACACATAAAATTATGTAGACAAAGCCTTGAATTACACAAAAAATTACCAATTCACACTTTGAATTTGATAAAAAAATTATTTCCTTGTAATTAAGACTTCTGCGGAGGAAAACTGATTGTGCTACATAAATGAGAACGTGTATACCAGATCATACAATAATAATTCTGCGAGGACTTTTTTGTATATATTACTCATGTTTTTATATTTTTTTAAATGAGTACATCCACTCGCAACGCAAGTATTTAGAAAATCTTCTCAGACAGTAGGGTCAGTGTCAAAATGAAATCAAGTAAATTCAATTATTTTAGACCAATATAACCTAATATAAGTATCTGTTAATATTTTGGGTTCCTGTCATTTCGATTATGTTTATTGGTTTCATTTCATCTAAAAATAATTGAATTTATTTGATTTAATCTTGACACTCAACCCTACTATTTAAGATGATTTCGTAAATACTTATTGTTGCGTTGTGAGTGAACTCATTTATATATAGAAATATTAGTGATATGCAAAAAAGTCCTCACATAATTATCATTGCATGATCTGATATACACGTCCTCATTTATGTAGCACAATCAATTTATACTCACGTCCTCACATTGATAGGTATGGGCCGGGGCGCTTTCGAGCATAAATCCGACAATGTCTTCTGTATGTTGAAAACAATAATTTACCTACTAATAAATTGCCAAAAATCCATTGCCTACACTTATTGATTATTTCAATTTCTGGTATACCTATACATTTATTATTGTAGGTAGAGTATGAAAGTTTTCTCGAGGTTCTCACATTTGCAAATGTATATACCGTGACTTTTATTATTTATTAAGGAAAACTGTCATAGAAAGAAACAATTTCATGACTGTATAATGTCCTTTGCCCTATTAACGATACGTATTAAGTATTTTAGTCTCTGGTATATTCATTATTATTGTATAATATGAATATTTTCTTGAGATCCTCAAATTTGCATTATATAAGTTGAATTATAAACCGCGAACGCGCGAAGACAACGATACGCTTGCGCTGCTTTGTAATAAACCGTTGCCATAGAAACCCCCTACCACATAATAAAAATAATTGCCTTACAGCAATTCTTAATACTTGTTGTGTTGCAAGTGTGAGAAAAATATTAATTTAACATCGATTTACGAATGTTAATAATTGCCAATACTTATCAACTTCAACCAAAAGTATAATTTGTATTATTTATTGAATTTTTGATATAATATGTTCTACAAATATTTAAACCACAAAAACTGTCTTCAAATAAAACTACCGACCATTACTCAATTAATAATAAATTTTAATTTCGTAGAAGCATACAAAAAATATTTACCTACTGTTTATATTAAAGTTTTACTATAGGTCCTCACATTTAATTTGAAACTTAAGGCGGGAATTTATAAATATATAAGTATATCTGCCTTAAAGAATTGCATATATAATCGTATAAATAAAATAAAAGTATAATTAAAATTTATTTTTAAACTTAAGCCTATCATCTGATCAAATAATTCAATTAAATTTTAAATAATATATATAAAAGCATAATTAAGAACCAGCAAGAACAGGCACTAGATAGTACAGTTGGTAGAGCGTTGAACTAGCGTTCCAATTATTTTGAGCTATCCTGGGTTCGAGTCGCAGTTGAGTCGAAAAATTTGCAATAATTCTATTTTATAGTTTTTGAGAAACCTAATTTTAGTACTGCATTCTTTTTTTAACATACTCATAATTGTTTTTATCGAATATTAAAAATAACTTTTTACAGGTTCTCACATTTGCTACTGCATGTAAAGTAATATTTGTTATCACTATCGTAGAAAAACTATTACAGAAATAAAAATGAACTATCTGTATAGCGTCCTTTGACTTATCAACTATACGTAGTGAGTATTTATTTTCAGATATATTTATCAATTATTGTATAATGTAAATGTTTTCTTGAGGTCCTCACATTAGCTTATACAGGTTGAATAATTTCTCGCAAGGTCGCAAATATAACGATGCGCTTGCTCTACTATGTCATAGAAACCAGAAACCCCTTACCACATAATAAAAAAATTTGCTTTGTATCAATTTTTAATACTTGTTGTGTTGCAAGTGGAAGAAAAACATAAATATAATATCTACTATTATCTACCTACTAAGTTGTATAATTCATAGATTTTTAGGAGTCCTCACTTGTATATAAAAATATGAGTGATATACAAAACAAGAAGTCCTCTCTTAAATATTATTGTATGATCTGATATAAACGTCCTCATTTATGTAGCACAATCAGTTTTTCTCCATATACTCACAACGCACATTCTACAATTGTTAGCTACGGTTCGATGCCCTTCCGAGTAGTATGATAAAAATTATTTACTAGCGTCCTTTGCCTTATTACTATCTGTATTGAGTATTTCAGTTTCTGGTATATACATTTGTTATTGTACAATTATAAATTTTTCTCCAGGTCCTCAAATTTGTTAATGTATACAGGATGTCTATTTAACTCGGGCCACTATTGGTAATTCCTAAACTAGAACAGATACGACTTCGGTTAAATTAGACAAAAGTTACCTTATCAGAAGGCCATTCCAGTGATGTTTTTGTTTATCCAAAAATATGCACAGGTAACTAGATAGAGCAAAAACTTTTATTTTTTTAAATGGCAATCACAGTTAGCTATGGCATCATTAAAAGGAGTATTTTTTTCTCTTTTCAACTGTATGTAAATTTTCATCATTTATTTTTTAAATAAATGTTTTATTTACACAAAACATAATATACTTAATTCTAATGGCACTTATTAAAGTAGGCTTTGATAAGAACAATTTAAAACGATTTATATTGTTTTAAACAGTTTTCTCGTATTGCTGTCAGTTTTCATATTGTTAAAAGTAGTTTTTAGTACTGTTGTCATATTGAATTGTTTTTATCAAGGCCTACTTTAATAAGTGCGATTAGAATTAAGTGTATTTGGTTTTGTGTAAATAAAACATTAATTTAAAAAATAAATAATGTAAATTACATACAGTTGAAAAGAGAAAAAAACACTACTTTTAATGATGCCATAGCTAACTGTGATTGCCATTTAAAAAAATAAAAGTTTTTGCTCTATCTAGTTACCTGTGCATATTTTTGGATAAACTAAAACATCACTGAAATGGCCTTCTGATAAGGTAACTTTTGTCTAATTTAACCGAAGTCGTATCTGTTCTAGTTTAGGAATTACCAATAGTGGCCCGAGTTAAATAGACACCCTGTATACCGTAACTTTTCTTACCTTCTTTGAAGAGAACCTGCCATAGTAAGAAATAATTTTAAAATTGTATAACGTCCATTTCCTTATTAACTATACGTATTAGGTATTTTAGTCTCTCTTATATTCATAATTATTATAATATATTTGAATGTTTTCTTGAAGTCATCATATTTGCTTATGAATTGTGAATCGTGAATTGTGAACGCGCGAACATAACGATGCTCTTGCGCTGCTTTGCAGTAAACCGTTGTCATAGAGAGTGATATGCAAAACAAAAAGTCCTCACTTAAATATTATTGTGTGATCTGATATACACGTCATCATTTATTGATTAATTTTTCTCCATATACTCATGTTCTCACATTGATAGCTACGGTTCGATGCCTTTCCGAGCAAAAATCTGACAATGTTCCCAGTATGATGAAAAAAATAATTTACTAACGTCCTTCCTTTCCCTTATTAACTATACCTATTTAGTATTTATTTTCTCGAGGTTCTCACATTTGCTAATGTATATGCCGTGACATTTATTATCATCTTTGAAGAGAAACTGTCATAGAAAAAAATCATTTTATAACTGTACAGCATCCTTTGAATTAATAACCATACGTATTAAGTATTTTAGTTTCTGGTTTATTTATTATTATTGAATAATAAGAATGTTTTCTTGACGTCCTCACATTTGCATATAAAGTTTGCATTATTTCTCGCGTGATCGCGAACATAATGCGCTTGCGCTGCGTTGTAAGAAATCGTTGCCATAGAAACCCCCTACCACATAATAAAAATAATGACCTTGCATCAATTCTTAATACTTGTTGTGTTGCAAGTGTGAGAATAATATAAATTTAACATCGATTTATGAAAGATAATTTCCAGTACTTACCTACATCAACCAAAAATATCATTTGTATTATTTATACAATGTATGATATAAAATGTTCTACGAAAATTTAAACCACAAAAACAGACTTAAAATAAATCTAGCAACTATTATTCAATTAAAAATAAATTCTAATTTGATAGAAACATACTAAAAATACCTATATACATTTTATATTACTGTTTTACTACAGGTCCTCACATTTAATTTGAAAAGTAGAGCGGGAATTTATAAATATTTGTAAGTATATTTGCCTAATTTTCTTTAAAAATTGCATATATTATCTCATAAATAAAATAGAAGTACATACAATTAAAATTTATATAAAAAATTAAGCCTTTCATCTGATCACAAAATTCAATTTAATGTTAAATAGTATGTAATTTTAAGATTCAGCATAGTCGAAATGTACGCATACTAGTCGAGATAAATTTGAATTCGTACTTCCATATATTTACTTCACGATAATTCAAACTGTGGGCCTTCAATATTTTTGTAATGAATATTATTGTTCATACTTGAGCCAATCTTAGAATATTTCATCGTAGGTTTTCAAATAAAAATCAAAGTGTTCTAAACGTATGCGATATTTGTCAAAAAGTAGAAGTAAGACTCTGCAAGAACATGAGCTGGATAGCACAGTTGATAGAGTGTTGAACCAGCGTTCCAATTGTTTTGTGCTATCACAGGTTCTAGTCACAGTTGAGTCAAAAATATTCACTAATTTTTACCTCTCGCCTAGAGAGGTATAGGGATCGTGAAAAAATTCGATGTCGAGATTTTTGTCAATAAGCACGTTTTAGCACCTGTAGAACCTATTTTGACTATTTTCACGATGATGTCTGTGTGTGTGTTTGTGTGTATGTGTGTGTGTATGAAAGTCTGTATGTGTGCCTACTATGCTCTTTCGTTCTTATTCATTATCTCAAATTCTATTGAACATAAAATTCTAATATTTTGCATTATATATTTGTACATGTTAATGAAGAGCTCATTAGATTATGGTAAAAATCTGCCAACCGGAAATGGTATTTTCTTGAAGCATTTTAACATTTTTTGCAAAAAATATAGAAAATTCTGCGATAGTTACAATTTATCATACGACATTTCAAAGAACAAATTATATCTTACAATATTTATTTAACATCTTGTCTATATCTCTTACCAATAAAGGAAAATTATTTTTCAAAGATATATAATTTTACCTACCACGATTTGTAAATCACAATATAGAAAAAAATTAAAAACAAAAATGAATATGTCAATGTGACAGGTGAACAGACGTATACACATTTCTGAAATGTTTGTGGCACCATTTTAAAAGAAATGTAAATATTATTAACTGAACATAATGTAATAAGGTAATAATAAAGTTAAATTTTTATCTATAAAGAGCTAATTAAAGAACTAAGAACTATAACATTATTTTCAAAAAGTTTGTAAATTTATTGCAAAATTATAATTTAAGAAAGCCTAACTAAAACCAAATTCACATAAATTACAGTGTTAAGGCGAGAGGTCGTGTGCTGGCCACATCAGATTTTTTTTTTTGAGAAACCTACTTGTAGCGTTTTATTCTCTAACATAATTGTTATTATTGAATATTAAAAATATCTTTTTACAGGTTCTCAAATTTGCTACTGCTTGTAACGTAATATTTGTTATCACTATCAAAGAAAAACTATTATAGAAAAAAAATATTTTCCAACTGTACAACGTTCTTTGCCTTACTAACTATACGTATTGAGTATTTATTATCAGGTACATTTATTAATTATTGTATAATATGAATATTTTCTTGAGGTCCTCACATTAGCTTATACAGGTTGAATTATTTCTCGCGAGGTCGCAAACATAACGATACGCTTGCTGTGCTTTGTCATAGAAACCCTCTACCACACAATAAAAATAATGGCCTTGTAAAATTTTTTTATACTTGTTGTGTTCCAAATGGGAGAAAAACTTATATTAAACATTACCTACTGTAACTAAAAATATAATTTTATTAATTATAGACTTTTTGATATAATTTTCTAAAAAAATTAAAACACATAAACAATCTAAAAATAAAATTTGCGATTATTATTCAATTAGCAATCTGTATGAAACATTTTAATTTCATAGTTTAAAGTCCTCACTTAAATATTATTGTGTGATCTGATATACACATCATCATTTACGTAGCACAATAAATTTTTCTCCATATACTTACGTCCTCACATTAATAGCTACGGGTCGATGCCCTTCCGAACAAAAATATGACAATGTTCTCAGTATAATGAAAAAAATAATTTACTAACGTCCGTTCCCTTATTAACTATATGTATTGAGAATTTCAATTTTCGGTACATACATTTGTATTGTACAGTATACATGTTTTCTCCAGGTCGTGAAATTTATTATCATTTTTGAAAAGAAACTGTCATAGAAAAAAATTATTTTATAACTGTATAATGTCCTTTGCATTAATAACTATACGTATTAAGTATTATAGTTTCTGGTTTATTCAGTTTTATTGAACAATATGAATGTTTTGTTCACGTCCTCACATTTGCATATATATAGGTTGAATTATTTCTCGCGTGATCGCGAACATAACGATGCGCTTGCGCTGCGATGCAAGAAATCGTTGCCATAGAAACCCCCTACCATATTATAATGAATGGCCTTGTATCAGGTCTAAATACTTTTGTTGCAAGTGGGATAACAAATTAAATTTAACAACGCTTTACTAAAGATAATTTACGGTACTTACCTAATTCTTCCAAAAATATAATTTGCATTTTTAATAGAATTTTTCATAATATATTCTGCAAAAATTTAAACCACAAAAACAATCTTAAAATAAAACTAGCGACCATTATTCAATTAACAACAAATAGGCATAAAATTTGTAATTTTATAGAATCGCACAAAAATACCCTCTATTAAAGTTTTTCTACAGGTCCTCACATTTAATTTGAAACGTAAGGCGGGAATTTATAAATACTCCAGTATAAAAAAGAAAAATCCGTGCAGCTGCAGTCAAAACTAATGTATTTCTGATTTATAATAAAAATTAACCCTATCATCTGATCAAAAAATTCAAATACCTAAATGTTAAATTGTAAATAATTTTAGAATTCAGCATAGTCGAAATGTATACATGCTAGTCGAGATAAATTGAATTGGTAACTACATTACATGTTATGATTTACCTATGTAGATAATTCAAACTTTAGGTCTTTAATATTGTTAATACTTGATTCAATTTTAGAATTTTTCATCGTAAGTATTTAAATAAAAAACAAGAAGCTATAAACGTATGCGAAATTTCTCACAAAGCTAAAGTAAGAACCAGCAAGAACAGGCACTTGATAGCACAGTTGGTAGAGCGTTAAACCAGCGTTCCAATTGTTTTAAGCTATCTAGGGTTCTAATCACAGTTGAGTCAAGAATTTTTAAATAAATATATTTTATATTTTTGAGATACCTAATCTTCTGTAAAACTTTTTTTAACAGCATTGTTATTATTGAATATTAAAAATATATTTTTACAGATTCTCACATTTGCTACTGCTTGTAACGTAATATTTGTTATCACTATCGTAGAAAAACTATTATAGAAAAAAATAATTTTCTAACTGTACAACGTTCTTTGCCTTATTAACTATACGTATTGAGTATTTTTTTCAGGTACATTTATTAATTATTGTATAATATGAATATTTTCTTGAGGTCCTCACATTAGCTTATACAGGTTAAATTATTTCTCGCGAGGTCGCACACATAACGATGCGCTTGCTCTACTTTGTCATAGAAACCCACTACCACATAATACAAATAATGGTCTTGTATTAATTTTTAATACTTGTTGTGTTGCAAATAAGAGAAAATCTTAAATTAAACATTGATTAATGAGAGATTATTTACAGTACCTATGAGTACTTACCAACTGTAACTAAAAATGTAATTTGTAATTAGCAATCCGTATGAAATATTTTAATTTCATAGAATAATACAATATATGCCTACCTACTAATTTGTATAATTCATAGATTTTTGGGAGGCCTCACTCATATATAAGAATATGAGTGGGATGCACAACAAAAAGTCCTCACTTAAATATTATTGTGTGATCTGATATACACGTCATCATTTATTGATTAATTTTTCTCCATATACTCACGTCCTCTTTTTGATAGCTACGACTCGATGCCTTTCCGAGCAAAAATCTGACAATGTTCCCAGTATGATGAAAAAAATAATTCACTAACGTCCTTCCTTTCCCATATTAACTATACTTATTTAGTTTTTTTTTCACGAGGTTCTCACATTTGCTAATGTATATGCCGTGACATTTATTATTATCTTTGAAGAGAAACTGTCATAGAAAAAAATCATTTTATAACTGTACAGCATCCTTTGAATTAATACCCATACGTATTAAGTATTTTAGTTTCTGGTATATTTATTATTATTGAATAATAAGAATGTTTTCTTGACGTCCTCACATTTACATATAAAGTTTGCATTATTTCTCGCGTGATCGCGAACATAATGCGCTTGCGCTGCGTTGTAAAAAATAGTTGCCATTGAAATCCACTACCATATTATAATGAATGGCCTTGTATCAGGTCTAAATACTTTTGTTGCAAGTGGGATAACAAGTTTCCTGCATATAATTTACAGTACTTACCTAATTCTTCCAAAAATATAATTTGCATTTTTAATAGAATTTTTGATAATTATATTCTACAAAAATTTAAACCACAAAACAATCTTAAAATAAAACTAGAGACCATTATTCAATTAACAACAAATAGGCATAAAAATTTTAATGTTATAGAATCACACAAAAATACCTTGTATTAAAGTTTTTCTACAGGTCCTCACATTTGATTTGAAACGTAAGGCGGGAATTAATAAATACTCCAGTATAAAAAAGAAAAACCCGTGGAGCTGCAGTCAAAACTAATATATTTCTGATTTATAATAAAAATTAACCCTATCATCTGATCAAAAAATTAAAATAAATGTTAAATTGTAAATAATTTTAGAATTCATCATAGTCGAAATGTGTACATACTAGTCGAGATAAATTGAATTGGTACCTACATTACATGCTATGATTTACGTCTGTAGATAATTCAAACTTTAGGTCTTTAATATTGTTAATACTTGATTCAATTTTAGAATTTTTCGTCGTAAGTATTTAAATAAAAGTCAAGAAGCTATAAACGTATGCGAAATTTATCACAAAGCTAAAGTAAGAACCAGCAAGAACAGGCGCTGAATAGCACAGTTGGTAGAGCGTTAAACCAGCGTTCCAATTGTTTTAAGCTATCTTGGGTTCTAATCACAGTTGAGTCAAGAATTTTTAAATAAATATATTTTATATTTTTGAGATACCTAATCTTCTGTAAAACTTTTTTTAACAGCATTGTTATTATTGAATATTAAAAATATATTTTTACAGATTCTCACATTTGCTACTGCTTGTAACGTAATATTTGTTATCACTATCGTAGAAAAACTACAATAGAAAAACATAATTATCTAACTGTATAACGTACTTTGCATTAATAACTATACGTAATAAGTATTTATTTTCATGTATATTGTTTAATTATTGTATAATATGTATATTTTTTTGAGGTCCTCACATTAGCTTATACAGGTTGAATTATTTCTCGCGAGGTCGCAAACATAACGATGCACTTGCGCTGCTTTGTCCTCCTACCATATAATAAAAATAATGGCCTTTTATCAATTTTTAATTCTTGTTGTTTGTCGCAAATGGGAGAAAAACTTATATTAAATATTGATTAATGGAAAATTATTTACAGTACGTATGAGTACCTACTTACCTATTGTAACTAAAAATATAATTTGTATTAATTATAGACTTTTTGATATATACGTTCAACAAAAATTTAAAACGCAAAAACAATCTAAAAATAAAACTTGCGACCATTATTCAATTAACAATCCGTATTAAATTATTAAATATTTTAATTTCGTACAATAATACATTAGATGCCTATCTACTAATTCATAGATTTTTGGGAGGCCTCACTCATATATAAAAATATGAGTGATATGCAAAACAAAAAGTCCTCACTTAAATATTATTGTGTGATCTGATATACACGTCATCATTTATTGATTAATTTTTCTCTACATACTCATGTCCTCACATTGATAGCAACGGTTCGATGCCTTTCCGAGCAAAAATCTGACAATGTTCCCAGTATGATGAAAAAAATAATTTACTAACATCCTTCCTTTCCCTTATTAACTATACCTATTTAATATTTATTTTCTCGAGGTTCTCACATTTGCTAATGTATATGCCGTGACATTTATTTTCATCTTTGAAGAGAAACTGTCATAGAAAAAAATCATTTTATAACTGTACAGCATCCTTTGAATTAATAACCATACGTATTAAGTATTTTAGTTTCTGGTTTATTTATTATTATTGAATAATAAGAATGTTTTCTTGACGTCCTCACATTTACATATAAAGTTTGCATTATTTCTCGCGAGATCGCGAACATAATGCGCTTGCGCTGCGTTGTAAGAAATCGTTGCTATAGAAACCCCGTACCTAATAAAAATAATGACCTTGTATCAGATCTAAATACTTTTATTGCATGTCGGAGAACAAGTTAAATTTAACATCGCTTTACTGCATATAATTTACAGTACTTACCTAATTCTTCCAAAAATATAATTTGCATTTTTAATACAATTTTTCTAATTATATTCTACAAAAATTTAAACCACAAAACAATCTTAAAATAAAACTAGAGACCATTATTCAATTAACAACAAATAGGCATAAAAATTTTAATGTTATAGAATCACACAAAAATACCTTGTATTAAAGTTTTTCTACAGGTTCTCACATTTAATTTGAAACGTAAGGCGGGAATTAATAAATACTCCAGTATAAAAAAGTAAAATCCGTGGAGCTGCAGTCAAAACTAATATATTTCTGATTTATAATAAAAATTAACCCTATCATCTCATCAAAAAATTCAAATAAATGTTAAATTGTAAATAATTTTAGAATTCATCATAGTCGAAATGTATACATACTAGTCGAGATAAATTGAATTGGTATCTGCATTACATACTATAATTTACGTCTGTAGATAATTCAAACTTTAGGTCTTTAATATTGTTAATATTTGATTCAATGTTAGAATTTTTCGTCGTAAGTATTTAAATAAGTCAAGAAGCTATAAACGTATGCGAAATTTCTCATAAAGTTGAAGTAATAACAAGCACTGAATAGCACAATTGGTAGAGCGTCAAACTAGCGTTCCAATTGTTTTGAGCTATTTTGGTTTCGAATCACAGTTGAGTCAAGATTTTTTCGAGATTTTTTAAATAAATATATTTTATATTTTTTGAGATACCTAATCTTATGTATATCATTTTCTTATTTTAACATCATTGTTTTTATTGAATATTAAACATATCTTTTTACAGGTTCTCGCATGACCTACTGCTTGTAACGTAATATTTGTTATTACTATCGTAGAAAAACTATTATAGAAAAAAATAATTAGCTAACTGTATAACGTCCTTAGCCTTATTAACTATACGTATTGGGTATTTATTTTCTGGTACATTTATTAATTATTGTACAATATACATATTTTTTTGAGGTCCTCACATTAGCTTATACTGGTTGATTTGACCTAACGATGCGATTTCTCACAAAGTTGAAGTAAGATCCAGTAAGAACAAGCACTGAATAGCACAGTTGGTAGAGCGTCAAACCAGCGTTCCAATTGTTTTGAGCTATTTTGGTTTCTAATCACAGTTGAGTCAAGAATTTTTAAATAAATATATTTTATATTTTTCCAGATAGATATCTAATCTTATGTATTTCAATTTAATTTTTTAGCGTCATTGTTGTTATTGAATATAAGACCAGGGCATTTACATAAAAATAAATAAATTTAGCCTAGCAGCTCGGATCGGGATGGGGTTTTCGACATCTTACTCGGAAAAATACAAGGAATTGTACATGTGAAAAGGAGCCGCTCGACCGAAAGTGCATCTCCTACGATGCCCGGGGGTGGCACTGCAGGGGTGGATTTTGGCCGAAATTGAACGAAATTATTCCTACACGAGAGGGCGAGAAAATCCGGGCCAGAGTTACTTCCCGGAGGGTTTCGAGGGTGCTGATTCCAAATATGACCTCTTAACACCCCTACGATGCCCGGGGGTGGCTCTGCGGGGGTGGATTTTGGCCAGAACCACCCCTTAATGATATGTCGCGAAAATCCGGACCAGAGTAACTTCTCAGGGGTTTTCGAAGCTGATGATTTCAAACCTGACCTCCTTACAACCCTACGATGCCCGGGGGTGGCTCTGTGGGGGTGGATTTTTACTAAAATCACCCCTTAATGATAGTTTGCGAATATCTGGGCCAGAGCTACTGTCCGGGGGTTTTAGAGGATGCTGATTCCAAATCTGACCTCCTAACACCCCTACGATGCCCGGGTGGCTCTACGGGAGTGGATTTTGGTCAAAACCACCCCTTTACGATAGGTTTTTGTGTTGAAACAACATCTTTTTTTGGGGATCATGCTCATTCTACATTTACAATTTTGGTTAAAAATTACCCCCGCAGAGCCACCCCCGGGCATCGTAGAGGTATTTCAAAGTCAGATTTGGAATCAGAACCCTCGAATACCCCCCGGACAGTAACTCTGGCCCGGATTCTCGCAACCTATCGTTAAGGGGTGGTTTTGTCCAAAATTCCCTCCCACAGAGCCATCCCCGGGCTTCGTAGGGTTGTTAGGAGGTTAGATTTGGAATCAGTACCCTCGAAAACCCCCGGACAGTAGTTCTGGCCCAGATATTCGCGACCTATCGTTAAGGAGTGGGTTTGTCCAAAATACATTCCCACAGAGCCACCCTCGGGCATCGTAGGGGTTTAAGGTGGTCATATTTGAAATCAGCACCCTCAAAAACCCCCGGGAAGTAACTCTGGCCAGTATTGTCGCGACCTATCGTGAAGGGGTGGTTTTGACTAAAATCCTCCCCCGGAGAGCCACCCCCGGGCATCGTAGGGATATTTCGAGGTCAGATTTGGCATCAGCACCTTCGAAAACCACCGAGAAGTAACTCTGGCCCGGATTCTCGCGACATTATGAGGTGGTTTTGGCCAAAAGCCACCCCCGCAGAGCCACCCTCGCAGAGCCACCCCCGGGCATCGTAGGAGTGTTCCGAGGTCATATTTGGAATCAGAACCCTCGAAACATAATTGCATATATTAGGAATAGAATCAACAGATTTAGTCTATATCATTATTTGATTAAATTTATCAATTGAATATTAAATTGTATATCATTTTAGAATTAAGCATAGTTGAAATGTAAATATGCTATTTAACTCATGCCTATGTTTTACTTCTATAGATAATTGGAACTTAAGGTTTTTAATGTTTTTCTAATGAAAAATATTGTTGATACTTAAGTTAAAATTTTGTATCGTAGGTATTTTAATAAAAATCGAAAAGCTATAAACATATGCGAAATTTTAAACAAAAAATAAATCAGAACCACCATTTACAGACACTGGATAGCACAGTTGTTGGACGAGCATACCAATAGTCCAGGCAAAATGATACAAAATTCGCCAAATAAACAAAACAAGTAGAAGATTATAGAAAAATATATATGCTGCTCGGGACTCGTCGGAATCTTTAATGTTACATATTTTTCTATAACTCTGCAAATTTTCAGAAATCTCCTACTTCTTTTGTTTATTTTTCGAATTTTGTATCATTTTGCCTGGACTATTGGTATGCGTTTCAAAGAAAAAGTGCCACAAGTAATTTCAACTTCGGTTTAACGCCTAGATCGTAAACAACTTGCTTGTATTTTAATGCTTCACTTTTTGTTCTAGATAAATATATATAAAAAATTAAATTAAATTTACCTAATAACATGTTGCATTCAGTTTTTAGCCGGGCTTGCCTATCACATAATCATTATTATTATGTAATTAAAATTTATAAATACGAGTGGACATTTTAATCTATAATTCAAAAAATTAATTTGAAAATCCGAAAATTTATGATTCAATACTTTGTTCCTAATTAAATTAATTTTCACAAAATTTTAAAATTTTATTTTATGCTTTATTTTGTATATCATTGATTTTATGCATTTATATGAGGACATTTGTATATCAGAGTATATCATTTGTATATCGGGTGCTCAAAACACTATAAACTGTTGAGAAAATATACCAGTACTCATTTGTACAGATATATGAGAAATTAAACACAAATGTACTCACATGACCTTTCAATCATCTATCTCATACAATGTTCTCTGTATCACATAATAAAACTTTCTCACACAGGTGTACTCATTTATATATAGAAATATGAGTGATATGCAAAAAAAGTCCTCACTTAAATATTATTGTATGATCAGATATACACGTCCTCCTTTATGCAGCACAATCAGTTTTTCTCCATATACTCACGTCCTCACATTGATAGCTACGGTCCGGAGCCCTTCCGAGCAAAAATCTGACAAAGTCCTCAGTATGATGGGTGCTTTCAAGCTCACACAAAAAAAACACTTTTATAAATAAGTTTTTCAGAAAATTTTTGTACTTTCCAGAACAAGTAGGGTATTTTGTCAGTAAATGTAAAATCTTATTGAAAAAGACCCAGTAGAAGTAGGTGACCTCGGACCCCATGTGGAGTGTGTACAATGTAGTGAAGTCCTCAAGTATGGCTAACTGCAAACAGGGGTGTGTGTGCGTGTGTGTGTGTGCGTGTGTGTGTGCGTGTGTGTGTGCGTGTGTGTGTGCGCGTGTGTGTGTGTGTGAGCGTGTGCGTGTGTGTGTGCGCGTGTGTGTGTGAGCGTGTGCGTGTGCGTGTGCGTGCGTGTGCGCGCGCGCGTGTATGTGTGTGTGCGCGCGTGCGTGTGTGTGTGCGTGTGCATGTGTGTGAGCGTGTGCGTGCGTGTGTGTGCGTGTGCGTATGTGTGTGCGCGTGTTTGTGTGTGTGTGTGTGCGTGTGTGTGTGAGCGTGTGCGTGCGTGTGTGTGTGTGTGTGTGTGCGTGAGTGTGTGTGCGTGCGTGTGTGTGTCAGATTTGAAATTTTAAAAATTATATAGTATTGTGCCAATTGATTGATGTCAGTTTCTATAATTTTGTTTTCAAATCAAAGCAACAATTTGATCGAAAGCAGGGCAACCTGTTTGTTTTATGTAAAACAAATTCTTAATTAATTTGTAAGTTTAAACGTGATATTTATTTATTATACGTTTATAAATTATTTATTATGAGACAATATTTCAAAATTGATTTATTCCAAGAGTACCTATTTATTCCTTAAATATATTATTATAAATGCAAGTTGTAATATCATAAAAGCACATCATATTACTTCACTAGCGAGGTAATATAACAAATTACCTCACTCAAATGATAAAAATAATATGATTATCCACTTGTTACGGGTCAATTTTCGCAGTGAACTTTTTATGCGCCCCCTGTGCTACTACCAGAATTACCGCAAGGTAATTCAGTGCTTCCGGCCAAACTTTTAGTAGTTCTGAAGGTCACTCTTCTACTAATTAAGATTTCGCTTGACTGTGGTTGTCTTCGCTCGCAATTATTTCATTGCTAGTTTTGCTGTGATCGTGTGCGGAGGTGTGAAGTGGTTGTAGTGGTCATTTTAGGAATCTGGAATTCTGTACCGGCCGTTGTGCATTTTTTTGAGGATTCAGATTCGCCAATTTTGGGATTTGTTGGCCCTACAATTTTGGAAATTAAGTTTCTACGGGAGTTTCTCGGATTTGTTGCTTCACCCCGCCACCTAAGCAGGGGCGCACTCAAGGGGGTGGCTCGTGGGGCTTGAGCCCCCCCCAGACGATTGGACTTTTTTTTTAAATTTTTTCATTAAACATTTTAAACATTATGTAAGATTATTTAAAATCACTGAAGACTAAAAATAATCGCCTTTTTTCTGTTTTTATGATTATCTTAAATTCAAATAGTTCAAATATAGGTACAATAATATACACTCCGTATAACGCATCTGTACGATTATTGGGATATTTTAATAAGAATGCGAACCTTGTGGTGAAATTTTGAAAAACAACGGTGCACTTGGGAGTGAAACTAAAAAGATGAAAGAAAGAACTGATACATTAAATATGAACTAAAATTAAAATATATGTTATTGGAACTAATATCAACATTTATAACTGACATGACTCTGCTCAGAGTCGTTCTTATGAAATTATATCAAGAGAGCTGCCGAAAAAACAATGTGTGTGCACAAGAAAGAGAGTAAAACGTGCAACTGTTTATCTTTAAAAACATGAAACTTTCAATTTAAATGTGTTTGACCTTGAACTCTAAAAAAATTTCGCCTGCGGCGCATTTTTTTCTTGTGCCGTACTACAGCTTTCATTAAAAATTATTCTTAGCCCCCCCCAAGATGCAATCCTGGGTCCGCCACTGCACCTAAGTAACTAGAACACTTTAAGCCGCTTAACATCCCAGGTATGCTAGCACTCACAGTCACGGCTGGACAAAGTTGATCTTCTTTGACCAGTGAAGTAATTCATATTTTATTTGCAGGCTTCTTTTTTTTTAAATGTTTTATCCGTATCATTGTGATGACGTCATTTTCATCATTCTAAATTTCGATTGCCGTTGGATGTCCTGACTCTCGCCTCACGGATGAAGATATTTTTGACGCATGTTGGAACGAGTCAAGAAACCGATAAAGTACCATTCCGTTTGCCATGTGCTTCGGCTGTTCGCCAGTCACCCCGGACACGACGCCATTTTGTTTTGGAAGTCCTTGCCCACGGTTCGACATACCGGAAGTCGAGCACAAATAGCCACCTGAAGTCTCGGTAATGTCTGTGGACATCATTTAATCGCATATTTCATGTAATTGTGTTAATCAAGCTCTGGATTTTGGTCTCCTGACTTTTTAGTGACTTCATATTTTTACTTCGATATTTACAGCGTAGTATTGATTCTTATATTATTTAATCTAACGTAATTCTGTTTCACATGATTGTATTATTTTGATATTTATTTATTGTAATTCTGCGTAATCTAGTACTGCGTAATGTTAGTAGTTTTTAGCGTGGTTCAGTCGCTAGGACGAACTAGTTTTATTTAAATTATCATCTGCATTTTTGGTGCACGCCGACGCGAACGCTGGTCGACCAACGATTCTCACGTAGGGCTTATTTTTAAGGTTATTTTATTATTGAACTTCGTTATCGTCCTATACGCTGTTTTCGCCGATAGACTACACTTTACGAGTTGTATGTGGATTTTAGTTAAATAATTGTTCAATTAAATAGTTTCACTGTGTTCTCCAACGACATTCTTTTATTTTCTTTTGAGATTATGTAACAAATTGGCTTTTCCTTTCCCCATTTTGCCGTTTTCAGGATATTTAGAGTGTCGGTTTCTCTAAATATTGTTGTGGTTAAACCAGTCACGACCGACTGGCGCTCATGGTATGTACTATCTTATTTTATTATTTCATTATGGCTTTAGCGAAGGCCCACACCCTTCTCCACTGTTAGTTAGCCAAGGTTTAACCTTATTCATGTGCTCTAGATCACTCTCTTATAGAGTTGCACGTAATACACTGGCGTGGATAAATAATTTTATTCAATTCTTTCGTTTTGATCTGTAATTTTTCTCTTTATATAGGTAACTTTCTTCTCTTGAATAAAAATGTATGTCTCTCTTGGCGTATAAATATCTATTAATTGTTATGTGAACTTAAATTTATGAAAACTTATTTATTTATTAATATTTTCGTAATGTTTAAAATTATTTTTAAATTTAGGAAAGGCGCAAACTTATTTAAAGTTTTATTAAACATTATTTATTATTAAAACTAATGCAATTTTATGCTTACCAATATTGTGGACGACCTTCCACATAACTAAATGTTGTTGTAATTGTCAAAATAACAAAACAGAATCTGGCACAAGTCAGGAGTACCATATTGGATATTTTTTTGAATGAAATTTTATTGAAGGTGGATTTATGCAGCCAAACTAAAACTAACATTAAAATTAACATTAGCACTTGCACTAAAGGTGGATTTATGCAGCGCCAGTGGCGGTGCGTCAGATGAGGCAGGTGAGGCTAAGCCTCACCGCGTAAAATCGTAATTTTATTTTTTTTATTTTTATTATAATTTTATTTATTTAATTTATTTTTATTATAAATCGACTACATATTTATTTAAAAATAATTATTGTTGCACAATAATGCAAAAAGTGTTTAAATAGTGTTATTTTCGCGCGAATCATAAATTATGTGTACAATGAGGCTGCCGCCAGAGCAGTTGGTTTCATTCATCGTCAGTGCGACCGGGCGACGGAGTGACGTGTGTGTATTCTCGTACGTTTAGTTGGCGGAGAGGCCTTGAGCGAGGCTAAAGAAATATCGTCTGTCTTCGCGCAAGGCTACAACAGTACACTACGCGCGCGCGCACACACAGCTAAATAGACGGGAAGAAACAGGCAAGTTTATTTTTACTTTGTTGTTGATTTCTTGTCTTATTTATTGTTGTGAATGCTATTTTATCATTAGTTATGTTTTGAAACTAATAGTTTCTAATAAAAATTATGAATAACAAATAAGAATAAATGTAAAATCGAACAAATAGAATAATATAACTTGTAACAGTTTTATCAATATTTAAATAATAAACAATGATATCATTCAACTACTATTCAATATTTCTATATTATGAACAAATAAATAATATTATTTCAATTAAATATTACTATTATAGGTATTATTAATTATTTTTTGTAATACTTGTTTTGTTTTAATTAATAACTTTCTTTCTATAATTAATTTTTTTGAGTACCGTCCTATGGTTTTTTGTGTACTCTATTTTCTGTTTAACAGCATACTATTAAATTTTCTGGAACATTTATAATAATAAAATGAAGGTAGAGCGATGGAGCCATCATATGACATAATTTGCTTTTTATTACAAACACCATTTTCAAGATTTAAAGATTTCGATAAAATAGTATATTGTGTTATTAGGATTAAAAGTGATACTTTGTTTGATGAGCAATTAATTTACATTTGCGAGGCGAAGCGTAGCGAAGCCGAGCGGATGCAAAAATTGCGAATCAAACAAAGACACTTTTAATCCAAATAACACATACTATTTTTTCTTCAACCAAGAAAATTACATTTTAAATTATTGAAATATTTTGTTGAAATATGATTGAAACTAAGAAGGTAGCTTTGCTTTAACTTTTGTTTTGTTTACAAATTTTATTGTTCTGTCAAACTAAAATAAATCAAGAGTTTTTCTGGAATTATGCTCCTGATAATACATACCTGATGTTTAAAGTAAGTGTTTAAATATGAGGAATGAGAATATAACTATCTAAATATTATTAATTTTTATAGATTGTTGTAATACTGGAAATTTCGGGTGCATGCCGTTGCGATGAATTGGTACATTTAAAGATTGATGTTATTGAAGACGTCAAATCAGCTTTACTGGTAAACATACATGGTACACTGCTAAAAAAATATTACGGTTCGATGAACCTAGCACTATAATATCCTCCATTCGTGATGATAATACCAGTAGAAAAATAATAATAAATAATCAAGCTCAAGAAATATTACGCTCCCAAGATTCTAGTAGAAATACAGAATCTACTTTTAAGCTTAGGATTAAAAGTACTTTTAAGCATAGGATTAAAAGTGTTACCTAGCAACAGTTACATTTTTTTATTAATAACAAAAACGTCAACTTTTAATACTAAAAACAGTATTAAAAGAACCAACTTTTAAGACGGTTGAAGAAAAATAGTATTTTAACAGAAAGACGCCCAAAATCCTCCATATTAAAAATTTTTCATGAAAAATCTCAATCTCGTTCATTTAATGTTAAATTTGCTAATATAACGTCGAAAAGATTTATTATACAGGCTGAGTCATCGAAATGCCCGTCGTCGATATCTCCCTTGTCGTTAAAAATACAGCATAATTTTTTTAACAAAATTTTTCGTCTACTCAAGGAGCATAACTTAAAATTATTTTCACATATACAGGGTGTTGCATAACGACTTGGCAATAATTGTTCGTCGTTTTTTAAATGAAACACCCTATATATTTTTATATATTTTGAATTGTATTTTATTTACCTATACGAACATATAAGTTTCATTTTAGTTTTCCGCGGCGTTGCCAAGTTATTCAATTTTTTCTCTAAAAAAAGCCGAATACACGTATTGTTTTATAAAGGCGTACTGAAGTTATTTTAATAGTAAAAATTATGAATTTTTTTTTCTGTACCACTGTAACTATACTCTTTGTTCTGACATAACTTTTTTTAAATGTTATTATACAGGGTGTTCAGTACAGAGAATCAAATTTACTCATTTTCAAATGGCTATAACTCGTCATTTTCAAATGGAACACCCTATATTTTATTATTTTGTTGTGTGTATTTTTGCATCTTTTTATGTTATACAGGATGTCCTATGCCTAAAAACATTATTTTCTAAATTAATTAAATTAATATTTTTATGCATAGGACACCCTGTATAACATAAAAAGATGCAAAAATACACACAACAGAATAATAAAATATAGGGTGTTCCATTTGAAAATGACGAGTTATAGCCATTTGAAAATGAGTAAATTTGATTCTCTGTACTGAACACCCTGTATAATAACATTTAAAAAAAGTTATGTCAGAACAAAGAGTATAGTTACAGTGGTACAGAAAAAAAAATTCATAATTTTTACTATTAAAATAACTTCAGTACGCCTTTATAAAACAATACGTGTATTCGGCTTTTTTTAGAGAAAAAATTGAATAACTTGGCAACGCCGCGGAAAAGTAAAATGAAACTTATATGTTCGTATAGGTAAATAAAATACAATTCAAAATATATAAAAATATATAGGTGTTTCACTTAAAAAACGACGAACAATTATTGCCAAGTCGTTATGCAACACCCTGTATATGTGAAAATAATTTTAAGTTATGCTCCTTGGGTAGACGAAAAATTCTGTTAATAAATTTGTGCTGTATTTTTAACGACAAGGGAGATATCGACCACGGGCATATCGATGACTCACCCTGTATAAGTGAAATTGTTTTTTTTTATAATTACTTCCTTGTACGAAGTAAGGAAGTATTGTAATCGCGAAAATTTTCGGTTCTCAGATTTTGACGGAAATATCCGTTTTGACCTTTTCTGAATCCATTATGACTAGTTTCGACGTGACGTCTGTACGTACGTACGTACGGACGGACGTATGTGTGTCGCATAACTCAAATACGGTTAGACGTAGAAAGTTGAAATTTTGTATTTAGGACTGTTATAGCATCTAGTTGTGCACCTTCTATTTTTGGTTTTAGTCTACAAACCGGAAGTAGTACTTTTTAAAAATATTTCGATAAATATTTAATTTTAGACAATTTTTTTTATTTTAAATGAAAGATTATGTGATTATTACCTACAATCGGTATTTTATAAATATTTTTGTATCTGCTATCATTTAAAAATAATTAAAGTATATATTTATAATTTATAGTATTTCGGTATCTTGTAGTCCATGATCGATTAACATTTGTTACTACGTAAAATTTAAATGATTATGACATGACAGTGACAATAGTAAAATATGCTTTATATCTTCTTCTGCAGTTTAAATAAAATGACTAAAATATATTTGTGAGTATACTAGTATAATAAGAATTTTTAATATTATTTTACATTTTAGTTATTAAGAAAAGTATGAACACACAAGGCGTACAAGGAAGTCATGTGGTGTCCACGTCAGATTTTTTTTATAATGCAATAATTTTTTTGTTATACTTATGTCAGAAAGTGTTGATTTTGTTAATAAATATATTTTTATTAATCTGTTTCATTTTTCTTATAAACAAATACCTACCTAACTAATATTATATACCTACCTACCTACTTTATTTAAATATGTATATACTTTTTGTGGACGTACTAAGTATACCACAAACATATTTCCAGTGCGTTAGAGAAAACAAAATTTAAAAAATATTATTTGCTGTTTTTATGGTTATAGCGTTTTATCTTGACTCAAAAAAATTATTTATTTAAGCTATGCAATATAGTTGTGTTCTGTTGTTTTATTGATTTTATGCGTAAAAAATTGATTTTAGAGCGTTTCATTGAAATTTTGATACAAAGTATTTAAAGGCGTTTAAAGCATTTGACCTTGAACCCAAACAAATTTTTTTTAGCCTCACCAATCTTAGAAGTCACGCACCGCCACTATGCAGCCAAACTAAAACTAACATTAAAATTAACATTAGCGCTTGCACTAACATTAACATTAAAATTAAGAGGAGGCATTTATGCAGATTTACATTACGCCTGCGCAATTGAAGCATTCTTAGTTTGACACATGTGATCAGTAGGTTAACCTATATTTGTTTTCATTCGTAAGAGTTGTGTTTTTCTGTCAATATAATTAATAATTGATACTAAACAATAACAATCGCTAACAAGCAAGCGAACTAACCAAACAAACATTTAAAAAAACGCTCGAAAAATAAGAATTCTACAAGTGACGTTTGTAGCGCTTGCGCAGTAGTGAAACCAACTAACATTAAATTAAGAAAGTTGGAAGTTGAGGTGGATTTATGCAGCCAAACTAAAACTAGCATTAAAATTAACATTAGCACTTGCACTAACATTAACATTAAAATTAAGAGGAGGCATTTATGCAGACTTACATTACGCCTGCGCAATTGAAGCATTCTTAGTTTGACACATGTGATCAGTAGGTTAACCTATTTGTTTTCATTCGTAAGAGTTGTGTTTTTCTATCAATATAATTAATAATTGATACTAAATAGTAGAGAGAAATTAAACAAAGAATATGATGTTGTTCGATGTAACTCCTAAGGTGGGTTTTATTTTATTTTTCGATTACATTTATAAAGGAGATGTGGAAAAAAAATTTAGCGATTTCGGGCTGGAGCTTCGCGAAAAAATGGCTAAAAACTGGTATTTTGATGCATTTCGAGGGTATCACTTCACTATTTTCTTAATATCTCCGGTTCTAATGGTCGTAGAAAAATTTAAAAAAATGCAAATTACTCGTGAATGAATAAGGTGTTAGCCTGATTCGGTATAAATGCTTTAAAAATGATTCCTAACATAAAAAACGGAAAATGATTTAATTGTTTGAATTTTTTACTAAAACTGTAATAAATCGCGCTAAAATCATTAGATTTTCCTGAAAATTAGTGAAAATGTGTATTTTGATGGCATAATCACGTGGTTTAAATTTCAAAAGAAAATTCGCAATTTTACGGCCACAATCGCTATTATCCCAAAATAATTGAAATGGCCGCCATTTTTTGCCAAATCATCGTAGAGCAATTTTTTTTTAATTACGAGCTTTTTATGTTCTTTTTTATGAGAACAAGGAAAAAAATTTACTTTTTTCAAAATCGGCATGAAAATCGTCATTTCCAGACTAATTTGCGGCATGAAAGTAAGATTTTCATGACTAGGCATGAAAATTTTATTGTCATGCCTAGTCATTTTTACTTTCAACTTTGTTTACTTGTCATGACAACTTTTTTCTAAAATTTGTGACAGCTCTGATGATTTGTCACAGCTCTGATGATTTATGCAAACCTAATTTTTTTTATAATTTTAAGCTTAATTGCCGATTTAAAAAAAATAGAATACATCACGCGTCATAAAATAGTATATTACATTACAAGTCATGAAAATGTTTCATTGCAGACGAGGAGGCGTTTGAAGAATGCGAGGATGCGCAGCGTCCGAGCATTTCTTCAAAGCCTCCGAGTCAAGCAAAGACATTTTTATGACGCGTGATGTATTCTATTTTTTTTTAAATCGGCAATTAAGCTTAAAATTACAAAAAATAGGTTTGCATAAATCATCAGAGCTGTGACAAATCATCAGAGCTGTCACAAATTTTAGAAAAAGTTGTCATGACAAGTAAACAAAGTTGAAAGTAAAAATGACTAGGCATGAAAATAAAATTTTCATGCCTAGTCATGAAAATCTTACTTTCATGCCGCAAATTAGTCTGGAAATGACGATTTTCATGCCGATTTTGAAAAAATGTCTTTGCTTGACTCGGAGGCTTTGAAGAAATGCTCGGACGCTGCGCATCCTCGCATTCTTCAAACGCCTCCTCGTCTGCAATGAAACATTTTCATGACTTGTAATGTAATATACTATTATTTAAAGTGCCCATTTTAGGGCAAAAACAGAAAAAAAATTCAATTTACACATTTTTGCCATTTTTTTAGGTGGCTATTGCATAAATAGTTGTTTTACGTATTTTTTGACAGCCGTAAAGTGTCACTTTTTTGACATGTGTCAAAAAGATTACTTAACGGCCACATTTACTTCACGGCCGCTACTTTACGGCCGCATTTACTTCACGGCCGCAATATATACAGGGTTCGCCAGTGAAATGGAAAGATTTGATGTGGGGCTTAAAGCTCGTAAAGAGGTGGTGGGGAGGAAGTTAGCCGACTCAACATTATCAGCGTGGTCTACCATTTAGTTTACAATGGATAATTGGACGGGTGAACAGCGGGTTGCCAGTCAAATGGAAAGATTTCAAAATGTAATTAATTTAATTGTTCTGGGTGGATCGGTTTCAAACACTTTTAATAGGTATATTGCTGCAATCTCGTGTTGAATACGTTGTTTGAGGGCTGGTATTGTTCTGGGTGGATCGGTTTCAAACACTTTTGACAATACCAGCCCTCAAACAACGTATTCAACACGAGACTGCAGCAATACCTATATCAATATGCTGCGAGAGGTCATGGTGAACTTCCAGGCCCGACTTCATGAATGCATCAATTTCAAAGGAGAACATTTGCTGAACATAGTATTCGGAAAATAATTTATATTGCTACTTTTGTACTTCACATTATTAATAAAAAAATATTTCTTTTTAAATTAATTACATTTTGAAATCTTTCCATTTGACTGGCAACCCGCTGTTCACCCGTCCAATTATCCATTGTAAACTAAATGGTAGACCACGCTGATAATGTTGAGTCGACTAACTTCCTTCCCACCACCTCTTTACGAGCTCTAAGCCCCACATCAAATCTTTTCATTTCACTGGCGAACCCTGTATATATTGCGGCCGTAAAGTAGCGGCCGTGAAGTAAATGTGGCCGTTAAGTAATCTTTTTGACACATGTCAAAAAAGTGACACTTTACGGCTGTCAAAAAATACGTAAAACAACTATTTATGCAATAGCCACCTAAAAAAATGGCAAAAATGTGAAAATTGATTTTTTTTTTCTGTTTTTGCCCTAAAATGGACACTTTAAATAAAGTAAAAATTTTTTTCCTTGTTCTCATAAAAAAAGAACATAAAAAGCTCGTAATTAAAAAAAAATTGCTCTACGATGATTTGGCAAAAAATGGCGGCCATTTCATTTTTTTTGGGATAATAGCGATTGTGGCCGTAAAATTGCGAATTTTCTTTTAAAATTTAAACCACGTTATGTCATCAAAATACACATTTTCACTAATTTTCAGGAAAATCTAATGATTTTAGCGCGATTTATTACAGTTTTAGTAAAAAATTCAAACAATTAAATCATTTTCAGTTTTTGAGGTTAGGAATCATTTTTAAAGCATTTATACCGAATCAGGCTAATACCTTATTCATTCACGAGTAATTTGCATCTTTTAAAATTTTTCTACGACTATTAGAACCGGAGATATTACGAAAATAGTGAAGTGATACCCTCGAAATGCATCAAAATACTAGTTTTTGGCCATTTTTTCGCGAAGCTCCAGCCCGAAATCGCTAAATTTTTTTCCCCACATCTCCTTTATATAATGTAATCGAAAATAAAAAAAACCCACCTTAGGAGTTACATCGATCTTCGATGATAATTTCACTCTACTAAAACAATAACAATCGCTAACAAGCAAGCAAACTAACCAAACAAACATATAAAAAAATCCGATGTGGCCAACACATAACCTCTCGCCATACTCTACTATTTTTATTTTTCTAATATAAGTAGGTATATATTATGTAGTACTTACTCACAAATATACCATTGTACTAGAAGGGAATTCGGGAATTGTAGTTTTTATAATATTATTAAAGTTTATTATGACCTTATAAATACTAAATGACATTTCATATTTTCCATTTCAATTTGCCAAAAAGTCAAAAATTCATGTGACGTTAACACTGAAATATTTTATTTTTTGTTTCCATAGGTAGGCAGATAAATCAAAATTGTAACAAATTTGTAGAATTTTTAACTTCTTGTAATTGGAAAATGGAGCTAGATAGAAACAACGTTTTGAATACATATTGTAGATAGTAACATTTAGTATACAATGTTATTAAAAAAATTCCTATTAATTCATAAATTTTGAGAATATTCCAGAAAAACTCTTCAGATCTTCAAGAAACTACCACTTCCGGTTGCACGATCAACACCAAAATCTAATCAGATCTAATCTAGGGTGTCAGAATATTGTATACCAAATTTCAAATTTTTTTATTCAGTGGTATTTGAGTTATCGTACCTCCAACATCCATCCTGACACACACACACACACACACACACACACACACACACACACACACACACACACACACACACACACACACACACACACACACACACACACACACACACACACACACACACACACACACACACACACACACACACACACACACACACACACACACACACACACACACACACACACACACACACACACACACACACACACACACACACACACACACACACACACACACACACACACACACACACACACACACACACACACACACACACACACACACACACACACACACACACACACACACACACACACACACACACACACACACACACACACACACACACACACACACACACACACACACACACACACACACACACACACACACACACACACACACACACACACACACACACACACACACACACACACACACACACACACACACACACACACACACACACACACACACACACACACACACACACACACACACACACACACACACACACACACACACACACACACACACACACACACACACACACACACACACACACACACACACACACACACACACACACACACACACACACACACACACACACACACACACACACACACACACACACACACACACACACACACACACACACACACACACACACACACACACACACACACACACACACACACACACACACACACACACACACACACACACACACACACACACACACACACACACACACACACACACACACACACACACACACACACACACACACACACACACACACACACACACACACACACACACACACACACACACACACACACACACACACACACACACACACACACACACACACACACACACACACAGACATCATCGCGAAATTATCAAAATCGTGTTCTAGGGACCTCAAAACGTGCTTATCCATTGAAAACTCACTATCGAAATTGTAGCATGATTACAATACCTCTCTTACAGATATGAGTGGCGAGAGGTAAAAACAAGAACAACGCAGTAATTAAAAAACTACATCGATAATATCACGAAATCAAAATTAACATAAAGCTGATTTTTCACTATGGCCCATTGATTCTGGGATCAATGATCCAGGTCCTATGTTCAACCTCTCAAAATATCTCTTGGGTTTACTTAGTGAACTTGAAAACGAAGAATTTCTAGTGAGAAGTTCCTTCGAATTCGCTACGTTCAAATCAGCGGTGAAACTAGACCCAAGATTTATTTTGATTTCACTTCATGTTGTTTCTTTGTTCACAAATGTTCCCCTCAACTTCATCCTACAGGTAATAGAAGAGAAATGGAATGTAATTAGTAACAAAGCAGACATACCGCAGAATTCTTGACTGATTGAATTATGATACAACTGTTTCTTCTGCTTCAATGACAAGTTTTATCTACAACTATTTGGTACTGCAATATGGATTTTAGCATCAGTTCTGTTATCGCAAATCTAGTGATGGACAGCTTAATAGATATTTAACAGCTACGATTGTCTGTCCAGTGACAACTTAATTTATATTTTTAAAATATTATAATATTATTTATTGTTTCAGAGGTAACTTCACTCAAGTTAATAATATAATAATTTTAATAGAATGTTTTTACATGCATTAACAACAATATATTCTTAGTATTACATGAATTATACAAACTTAAATATCAGATCATCGCCCACATAGCACAAAGTAAATTCTAAAGATATATTTAGATCACGTATCTTATAGGCGATATTTAAGATATCTTTGTGATATCGTTTGTCGTTTTGTATGTTATCATTTTTAAAATCTTATAAACATCTTTAAAAGTTATCCTATAGATTTCTTACTAATATCTATTTTACATTTCTTAAAATCGATTATTTAGGTCAATTATAGAAGCAAACCTAAAAAAGAAATAGTATTTATATCGCAATTATGTACGGCGCGATGATTTAACAACCTAACAATGCTGAACCTGAGAATAAACTTGGGATAAATAATTGCCAATTGTACGGGACTCGAATCATGAGAGATCTAGGAACCAAACTTTGAAACGATAACCGCTAGATCACGCTGTATACCTAGGTTCATCATGATAATTTTCTATAACTGTAAACACCACTGTAATTACAAGTAAAAACAAGACAATATTCAACTGTGAACATGTGGCAAACTGGTGTGGTTATGTTCCAAAATTATCTTCGCGGCTTCGCTTGTTACTGTGTTTCGCTTTTCTGCCGTCAAATTCACTGCTGTGCAGAACACTGCGCAAAGAAAAATTTACTTCACGAATTTTGCGGAGTGAAACCACAGTATAATAGGAGCTACAAACAGTACTCTCACTCTGTGTCGGCGCCTTTGATATCTTCAAGCAAAATTTTTCTCGCGCAGGTGTACTGCGCAAAAACAGGATTTTAAAGAACTAACAAAAGTCGCGGCGAAATTGAAATGTAAAC
This sequence comes from Agonum fuliginosum, assembly GCA_947534325.1. Taxonomy (NCBI): domain Eukaryota; kingdom Metazoa; phylum Arthropoda; class Insecta; order Coleoptera; family Carabidae; genus Agonum; species Agonum fuliginosum. The sequence goes on along the minus strand of OX384035.1, from coordinate 18,917,329 downwards.
TGACAGATACATTTTTGACACTTATCGTCATGCTGTGTATTTCTTGATTGAAATGAAACTGAGACAACCTTCAACCGTGTATGTATTAATTTATTATTCTACAGAAGAGATATAATTTACAGCATAGAATAATATTACAGGAAATAAATGTATATAAATTTATTGAACGATAAAAAATAATAATAAACGCATGTTACAAAAGTAAAAGAGGCAAAAATACATGATACCCTCCTTGCATGATACACTTGGATACAAAGATAATTTTATTGCAAGAAGCGAAGCACGCTTGATTGCATTGTTACAAATGTTGCAAAATAGTAAACAATGCATAAAACAACCTTATTCTATTTATTTATATTTTTGGAAGGACAACTAGAATGCTAATAATAGCGGCTTTGACTGCCGAAACGTCCATATAGAAAAGCCTGATTTATAAACTTTTTTAGCTGTTATAATTTACAAATTAATCGTATTATATCTATTACTTAAAATAAATCCTTGTGAAATTTCAAACTGTAAACGTCAGTAAATGACAGCCGTCATACAACCGCTCAGTCATTCTTCTAATTTTTTCCAATAAAATCTACCTACTTGGATTCTAATTTATTTTGTAAAACCTGTACTTTTATTAAATGTCAAAATTAAATACATTTTTTTAAAAAAAGTATAAAAATTAACAAAAATATTTTAAAAATTTACGGTCTGTCTCTTAGTACTTGAAATAATATACAAATTACTACAAAATAAAAATAAATGCATTTATAATCATAAAATTGTAAATATCACAAAATGACATCTGTCAAACTACCATTCCATCAACAATCAAAAAAAACAAAAATTAATTCCAATGAAGACGTGGATCCAAGAAAATTTGATGGTTTTTATGGTTTTTCTCGTTAATTATGGTTTTAAAAAATTTCAAATATATAAAAGAATCAGCTTTAAACATATATCTATAAGTAGAAAAAAAAAATTTTTTCATAAAAACTTGAACCATAGAATTTCTAGAGGTCATGAAAGTTTCATGATGAAAGTATAGATGGTCCATTCCCTTTTAATATATATGACTAGCGTCAGGCCCCGCTACGCGGATCTTTCACTAGGTCCGTTCTGCCGCACGGACTGTGTTTATATGACCTCATACTCGCTTCGCTCGCGAGTAACATAACGAATTAATTTCGGGCCTCAAATGAATCCAATTTTACATTTAGATTAAAATTGAATTTTAAATGTCATTTTGACATTGACAGCTGTCACTTTGATATTGATTGCTGTCACTTTGATATTGATTGCTGTCACTTTGACATACGCAATATTTTCAATTAAATAATTATACATTTAAAATTGTTGCAAAATCCGAAAGTGGATTTGTCATCTGACAAATTCATTTGTTACGAAATGTTTTACTGAATTTAGATTGCGACTATGTTCTCCATAGGCGGGTAACCAAATTAGTAACAAATCTTTAAACATATTTAACCAAATAATTAGAAGTTTTGGAAAGAAGAATTATTTAGAAAATTGTTCCTCTTGACGAGTTCTACGAGTATCACTGGTTAAAATTAATGTATAGTGTGGCTCAAGATAATTGCAAAAGTTTACCTGGGCTCCTTATGATGGGCTGACCGTAGGCCGACCCATAACAGCGGGACGATTTGCTACTGTATAATTTTTATTGATTTTTAATTTCAATAATTAAATTAAAGTTCAATATAGAAAATTTTTAAACTTACTTTTCTCAACCGAAACCATACTGCTATCGCTGCTATCTTGGCTGACATCCATTTCATCCATTTCGTTGATGTTTATAAATAACAAGGATACATAAACAAAATATTTTCGTTACTTAGGACAGCGTGGTTTGTTTTAATTTAAAAATTAATTGTTGTACGAAAAAATACTTGGCGCTAATATCATGTCAATCATGAACAATGTTAAGTTGACCATCGCTGTATACGGGCTAAACGGGTTATATAGTTTACATGGAATACTGAACTGCCTTACTTTTTATTTTCTATAATATTTATTTCCATACTTGGAAAACGTCATTTTGACTGTAAATATTTTTTGACATTAATTTTATTATAGGTAGATAACTTCAGAGTGCATTTTTACGTCAAAAATTTTTAAATTTTTAAATACACAATTTTTGAACTATAAAAAAAGTAAATAAACACATCTACACTTAAGTTATATAGGTTAGGTACTTACATTAATTTCAAAATCATGATAAACATGGTGTATTATCATCCTGTCTAGTATTAATAAAATGACAACTGTCAAACCACCAACTTTCGTTATTCATCTTAAAAATTACATGGATAGCTCAATCTAATATGAAAATGGCCACTAAATGCATGTTTTTTAAAAATTTCTCATACATTATGAATTTAAAAAATCCAAAACATATGTAAGAATATAGTCTAAATAAATATCTATTTTATAAAAAAAAATTCATAAAAATCGCTTAAACCATTTAACTTCTAGACGTTCTGAAAAGTTTCAACTTGAAAGAAATATAGTGAACTCAAGTTCTTTTAATATATGGATAGCGTCAGGCCCCGCTATGCGGGTCGCCGGCTAGGTCGCGCTAGGGGGGATTCGACCGCTTCGCGTGCTCAAGCTCCGCGGACCCTGGACTCTTCGGGTCTCAAATGAATCAAATTTCACATTTAGATTAAAATTCTTAAATTTTAAATGTCACTGTGACATTGACAGCTGTTAACTAATAATAAAATACCGGATGTTAAACAAAAGTAGTTCATCCAAAACAATTTTTATTAATCATATACCTGCATTAGCTCTCACAAAAACTCTTAACCCGGCACCGGACAGGCGGGGTCTTACAGACCCCACGTCGATGTTAACCGCCACTATTTCTGTATTTCTGCGCTTTCGCGGCCACGCCTCTGAATAGCTTCCACGTAGGTATCCCTCTGACTAATGTGAAGCGCAGTTCACTTGTTATTGTGAATGCGGTGAGTGTACAATGTTTTAAACACGTGTGGGGTCTAATAAACCCCACCTGACCGCTTACGTGACAATTTTATAGCACTTTTCTGGTAAGTCATTTTTGTGAATTCCGATAATATTTGCGCTTTATTAACTACAATTTTTTAAAATTATGGCCCGTAACACTTACGAAAATAAACAGGAACGTCTGTTACAACTTTGGGCAGTGCTCGATAAAGATGAAGCTGAACAAGAAGGTTATATAGAATCAGAATACGGAAATGACGTCGTGACTGATGATGATGAGAATGTGCGAGGACAGGACCAAGAAAATAGTTTTATTTATACCTAATGAATATTATATGTTTAAGTTTCTTGTGCATATTTCATTTATATATAATAAATTTGATTTATTTTAGTTTTTATTTTTAAAAAATTAGATTATATTTTTGTAGATTTCAGTGTACTAAATTTTGTATTTCTTATTGACACAGTACTTTCTGAGTTTTTTGCTGGAATTTATAGGGTTTTATTTAACAAAAAAATATGATACATTTTTTTATCCTTAATATTAGATAAATAATAAACTATAACCTATACACAAAAAAAGCTCAAAAAGACAGGTGTGACAACCCGTGCACTTTGTACTACTGTCGGGAAGAACACAAGGGGTTTTACTTGAATCTACTTACTAATTAAGCAAGTTCAATCCAAGGGTAGCGCGACCACCACTGATTGATTTATAATCTCTCGATCAGAAGAGTTAAGAGAAGTGTTAAAGAAAAAGGAACTTTAATAAAACACAACAGCGGTATAGTTAACCAATGAATTATATTTAAAAAATAAATAGAGTTTAATTATACTATAATCAAAATGAATTTATAAAAACGAAACTTCCGACATGTGTCTTAAGCGTCTAAGGGAAAAACCTATAATCAATTCGATATTAATTGATTAAGGCCGAAAAAAACCTCAAACAGAAGTTCGTAATGAAATTTGGAAAAAAACATCAACAATTAATCTTATATATTCGAATCAGTTTAAAATACAATATAACCTTAAATATAAACCTTGCTACACTATTACACTTGAATAATTATAAAACAAATTCCCTTTTTAAGAGCCGATCGATCGGAGAGATTTAATCGTGTTAGTTAAAAACAGCGGATCCTTGACTCTATGTTAGATATAAATCACCGTGCTTATTAACTCTTAAAGAATGTATCACTATGTTAGGAACACAAGACTTAACCCGATCACTCAATTGATTCCAAGTTAGTTACAAAAATTAGTAGTTTCTACTTACATACATCAAGCTTGTTAATCCACAACTTCCAATATCTCACTATACTGATATTCCACTATAACTTGAATTATTTATATCAACTTCACAACTGGAATCCAACTAAGTAGACTTAACTGTCAAATCTATCTCGATCTTTGATTAGCAAAAGTGTTTGACTCTAATAATGAAATTTAGACTGTTATCTTTAATATAATTGACTTATACAAAATTTAGAACTGATCTGATTGATTTTAAAAATGATTACTTAAGAACTTCTGCAAACGAAGATTATGGCTTATATAACCTTTGTTTGCCTTAACCTTTGTTTGCCTCCGAAACATCCCTACTCAAATCGACTCTTAAAAACTAGCTTACTATTCGTTAACATTTTATATAATAACTATTTTCATTGGTCTAGGGGATGGACTTAGATTTTAGTTACAAGAGGGGTAGTTTTCAGAATTTGGGAAATTTAAGAACGTCGCGTCCATGTCCCTAGCCTCGGACCCACAGAGAAATGGTGAGAGACTAATAGCTTTGAATGAACATGACATTTTGTTCATGGTGATTAGTTTGACATCCGTTTGGACAACGATTTTAAGAATTTTAAGAAATATTGTGTCCCACGATTTCTCTGCGTTTACATCTGTTTTCTTAAATTATTGCTTTAAACTGTCAACTGTAATTCAATATTATACTAGAGAACTAATGTCTTTGTCGCGCAAATATGTTTGGGGCTATCTTGTTACAACTTCCCTCCCCCCTTAAGATAAATTTTATTTCTGAAGGAAATATAATTTAATTATGACAATATATTTTTCAAACGAAACGAAGCTTTAAAATATTAAAGGGTTTGGGGCCTGCGGTTTCGGGGAGACCTCGCCTCGACCTGGAACCGGCACGCGCCATCAATGATCCTCTCAGCCTGGGTAACCGAACTGGTGGAGAACCTATTCTTCCTTGGCTGCTTCAGGCTCCGCGATGACGGTATGACACTAAAACCATAAAAACTCTGGCAGAATCATTGTTCCCAAAATCTATACTAACTTTATAAATTTTGCACTCAATCATATTCGCGATCAAAAATAAATGTCGGAAATAATCATGTAAACTGAATATAAAAATGATTCTACGCGACGCTAAATTTTAATATATTATAACATTCACTTTAATTTCTCCTGGCATTTAAATACATTAACAATTAATTCTTAAAACTTATAATATTTAGATACTTTAAAATTTATTTCTATAAACAATCTATTCTAATTCTAATTCTGAAATTAGTTAATACTTACTCCTTTATTTCTTCTTCTCTTGTTCAGGTAGGTAACATCGAGGGTAACACCTGTTTTGTGATGATTCAATGGTTTCTGGAATTACTCAATAGTCCGTGATTTTCCGTGGCTCGCTACATCTGGCGATGAAATAACTAGGAACTTCTAAACACTATAAATTAAAATTTGTAGACATATTCATAAAATTAGTGGCGTTTACGACGTTTGCATTTCTTGATCCATGATTCATCTTGTACTCGACCTCTACTGCGAAGTGCATATGTGTTACGCGGCAACACAACATTTTGATTTCTTGGCTCATTATGAATTTGAGCTTCTACAAGAATTGAATTTTCGCTCGCGTTTTCGTCCGAATCTGATGAATTACAAGTATTTTGATTTAAGCCCGGTGCTTCTATGGTTCTTTGATAAAAATAGCTACTCGTGTCATTGGGTATAGAATCTTCAACTAACTTTTCTATTAAATCTAAATTTTCATTATTTCTACTCGCGTTCGTAATTGGGGCTCTATCGATATCAACTTGATTTGAACTTATATTTTTAGGAATTGAAGTTAGTAAATTTTTTAAATTTTGTCTAATATCTTCTATAATTATATTTGTTTCTTGAACTGGCGTATCTAAATCTGATAATTCCGCTCTTTCTACAATTGGTTCAACGTATAATTTTAGTCTATTTACATTAACTACCGATTCTTTATTTGTTAATTTACTTTTAATTACAAAATTTACAGGACTTGTTTGTTTTATAATTTCGTACGGGCCTACCCATGGCTTTATGAATTTTTTACTTAACCCCGGCTTTACTACTGGATTATGTAGAAACACTAAATCTCCAACTTTTAATTCGCGAGGTGCGGCTTTTTTATTATATTGATCCTGATTTCTTGTTTTTGCTTTTCTGATTTTTTCTCTAACTACTTTATAAACATCTTTTAGGCGCGATTGAATATCCTGGCTATAATCTGTTTCGATTTCGTTGTTCAGCGGAGCAATTGTATCATCGAATGGAACTTCAAATTCGCGACCGTACATTAAGAAAAATGGTGTTTGACCTGTATAATTATTAACCGAATTTCTAATTGCCATTAAAACAAACGGAATCCATAAGTCCCAATCTTTATGATCATTTGCAATATAATGTGAAATTGTGTCCGCGAAAGTCCTATGGAATCTTTCAACACCTCCATTTCCCATTGGGTGGTACGCTGTCGTTTGCAATTTCTTTATATTAAATTTATTACATACGCTTTTAAATAATTTAGAAACAAAATTTCTTCCTCTATCTGTTAATACTTGACGCGGGACTCCATGACGCGAAATAATTTGGGTAATAAACGCGTTTGCCACAGTTTCTGCTTTGTCGTCCGGTATTGCAATTGCTTCCGGAAAACGCGTGAAAGCATCAATGAAAGTTAAAATATATTTATTACCACGGCTTGTTCTTTCAAAGGGGCCTACAATATCTAGCGCGGTACGTTCGAAGGGTTTCGTCAGTTCTTGGAACTGCTGCAGAGGGGCTGGCTTTAAATGCGGTGATGTTTTTCTTTGCTGACAAGAGAGACACCTGCTACAGTAATCTTTAATCTGTGGCGACATGTTATTCCAATAAAAACTTTTCTTAATTAAATTGAACGTTTTTTCAAAACCTGGATGACCTGCAAACGGTAGATCATGAAAAGATTTTAAAACTTTATTTACCATACTCGCGGGTACAACTAACCGATCTTCGCGCTCATTACTATTTCTTAATTTATACACTATACTGTCTCTATCTCTGTAGTACTCGTTATTTTTCGCGTTTTCAATTAGCTTTTGAATGTTTTCATCTTTGTCTTGCTCGCTTTTTATAAACTCTCTATCCCAAATTGGCTCATAATCTTGAACAAAATTAATTTTGATACGCGATAATGCGTCTGCGACGTAATTTTGTTTTCCCGGCTTATAAACAATATCAAAATCGTGTTCCGCTAATTTTAACGACCAATTTGTCAATTTGTCGCGAAATTATCAAAATCGTGTTCTAGGGACCTCAAAACGTGCTTATCCATTGAAAACTCACTATCGAAATTTTAGCATGATTACAATACCTCTCTTACAGATATGAGTGGCGAGAGGTAATAATAGTAAAGATATAATATTTTAACTCAAAATAAATATATTTTATCAATTATTATTATATTTTAGTAACCAAATCTATATTTTAACACCAACTATAGTATATTACATTACAAGTCATGAAAATGTTTCATTGCAGACGAGGAGGCGTTTGAAGAATGCGAGGATGCGCAGCGTCCGAGCATTTCTTCAAAGCCTCCGAGTCAAGCAAAGACATTTTTATGACGCGTGATGTATTCTATTTTTTTTAAATCGGCAATTAAGCTTAAAATTATAAAAAAAATTAGGTTTGCATAAATCATCAGAGCTGTGACAAATCATCAGAGCTGTTACAAATTTTAGAAAAAGTTGTCATGACAAGTAAACAAAGTTGAAAGTAAAAATGACTAGGCATGAAAATAAAATTTTCATGCCTAGTCATGAAAATCTTACTTTCATGCCGCAAATTAGTCTGGAAATTACGATTTTCATGCCGATTTTGAAAAAAATATATTAATAATGTGAATAATTTTTTTCGAAACGGCGCGCCATATTAGGGTCTAAAACGTGAAGATTCACCAAAATCTCGAACTGTCAAAAAATCACGATTACAATACTTCCCTCTATTACATAGATCGGGGAAGTAAAAAACAAGCTAATCGTCCACTATATCATTTTTATCACTTATTGTGTAAATCAGTCCTCATTATCAAGGCCTTTACTTTAATATCAAAATCAATGTGATTTGAACAATTTTATGATATAAACAAATGACGATCGTCGGTTTCCATTTTGAACAATCCTGTAACAGCCCTCATCAAGACATTTAATTTGATATCAAACCTACTCAATAGGATTCTGACATTTTTATAAAAAGAAATGACAATCGTCGGCCACCATTTTAAATCATTTTAATTAGCTCTTATCTAGCACTTTAATTTGACATCAAACTCGATATAATTTTATATTGTTCTTGACAAAAACAAATACCAACTTTCGGTCACCATTTTAAATAATTTTAATAATAAGGTAGCCTCTATTTAGCCCTTTGATTTGATATCAAATTCGATTTGAATCAATAATGTTTTGATAATAACAAACGAAAATCGTTGACCATTTTAAATTATTATATTAATTAATTAAGTAGCCCATGTTCAGCCCTTAATTTGATACAAACTCGATATAATTCTGTACTATTTTTGATAAAAACAAATTTTAATCGTCGGCCACCATTTTAAATTATGTTATTAATTAGGTAGTTCTTATCCAGCCCTTGAATTTGATATCAAACTCGATATTATTATATAATTTTTTAATAAAAACAATTTACCATCGGTGGCCGCCATTTTCAACAATATTATAAAATTAGTGCCCACCTGGTAACTAAATGTCAAGATTGTCGACCATCATTTTCAATAATTTTAAAAGCTACCTAGTGCTTCTTTATTAACGCTCTAACCCTTTAATTTAACATCAAATTCGATGAATTTGTGATACTTTCCGGTGAAAAAGTTCCTTATTTACTTTTCTATTTTTAAATATGGTAATAATTTTACTCTGAATGATCTTAAACTTCTAACATCTATTTTTGGGACTGTCAAAAAAAATGCACACACACAACACACACAATCTCGAAAATACTTTATTCCTATTATATGGATCGTAAAACGTACTTATTCATTAAAAACTCACACTCGAAAATTTCAACCCGTCACAAATATATCTCCCCTTATAGAATATAAGGCGAGAGGTAAAAAGAACTGACAATCGTTTAAATGTTATTTTTGATTCTTCGACTAAATTTTTTTAGGTCCGTGAAGTTGGCGTATACATTAAAAGATATTGGATAAACGAATAGTTATATTATATTTGCTCATTTTTTGCTAAAAATTGCTAATAGTTTTACATTTTTTGCTCTGCCCGTTTTAAAGTTATTTCCCATTTAACCTATATACGCTAACTTCACGTGGCGTATACATGGGGAAAAATTTCAAATTTGTTAACACTATCTTTTTTTGCTCATTTTTTGCTATTTATTGCCGTATTGATGAAATTTTTTGCTGTTGTCCTTCATTAGTTATAAACAAAAAACCTTTGTATACGCTAACTTCACGTTGCGTATACATAGCGTAAAATTATTATTTTTTCTATACTATAATAATTTGCTCATTTTTTGCTATTTATTGCTGTATTGATGAAATTTTTTGCTGGTGTCCTTCGTTTGTTATAAACAAAAATCCATTGTATACGCTAACTTCGCGTTGCGTATACATAGTGTAAAATTAAAACTTTTTTAACGCTATAATATTTTGCTCATTTTTTGCTATTTATTGCTATATTAATGACATTTTTTGCTGTTGTCATTTATTTGTTATAAATTAAATTAGCTGTTGTATATGCTTTTTCTCGGTTCTCATATGCATAAATTAAAAATACACAGATAGTATAAAATTAAAACTATCTTAATGCTATATTTTGCTCATTTGATTTGCTATTGCTATATTCATGAAAAGTTTGGATGTTCTCATTTATTTGTTATAAATTAAAGATATGTATTCTCATTATTTATTAGTTAAGTACCTATAATTATAATTTTAAATATAATTCTATTATTTTATAACATTTTGCTCATTTTTGCTATTCTCATTAATTTGTTATAAAATCAAATATCCATTGTACGCGTTTTCTCCGTACTGTAAGTAGCTATGCAAAATGCACGCAGCCATAGTGTAAAATTAATACATTACTAATATTAAGCTCATTTTTACTTCCCCGATCTATGTAATAGAAGGAAGTATTGTAATCGTGATTTTTTGACAGTTCGAGATTTTGGGGAATCTTCACGATTAGACCCTACTGAAGCCAAAAATAGTTATTTGTTTCATTAGTACAAAAAATGCATGGTTTTGGGACGAGTAAGACGGTTGCCGACCGACGCGCAGCGGAGTTCGGCGATCTTACGAGTCCCAAAATAGCATTTTTTGTATGAATGAAACATAATATTTTTTCGCTAGTCGCTTAAATAGATGTAATTTTATAATTTCATTTAAATTGACATATACTCATATTACGCAACAATTAAAATTAAAATTTATAACCATGACAACAACAATGTTTTTTTGTATTGGGAAGAATAGATTACTTTTCGGTACAATTGCTATGGTGATCATAAACAATCCCCAAATGGCCTCCTTTTTTTTACAAAAATTTGAATAATTTATTTAAAAAATCTGACGTGGACACCACATGACTTCCTTGTACGCCTATTAAACTGTTCACACTCTTCTTAATAACTAAAATGTAGAATAATATAAAAAATCTGACGTGGCCACCACAAGACCTCCCGCCATACCTACTTTATTCTTTTAACTTATTATACAAATATATTAATATATAAGTACTACTACTACTGCTACTATACTCACGAATATATTTTAGTCATTTTATTTAAACTGCAGAAGAATAGCATATTTTACTATTGTCACTGTCATGTCATAATCATTTAAATTTTACGTAGTAACAAATGTTAATCGATCATGGACTACAAGATACCGAAATACTAAATTATAAATATATACTTTAATTATTCTTAAATGATACCAGATAGGTACAAAAATATTTATAAAATACCGATTGTAGGTAATAATCACATAACCTTTCATTTAAAATAAAAAAATTGTCTTAAATTAAATATTTATCGAAATATTTGAAAAAAGTACTACTTCCGGTTTGTAGATTGAAACCAAAAATAGGAGGTGCACAACTAGATGCTATAACAGTCCTAAATACAAAATTTCAACTTTCAACGTCTATAACCGTATTTGAGTTATGTGACATACATACGTACGTACAGACGTTACGACGAAACTAGTCATAATGGATTCAGAAAAGGTCAAAACGGATATTTCCGTCAAAATCTGAGAACCGAAATTTGTCGCCATTACAATACTTCCTTTATACTCCGTACAAGGAAGTAAAAAACAATTGACGATCATTTAAATGTTATTTTTGTTTTTCTACTAGAATTATTTTCCCAAGACCTTTAATTTGATACCACTTACGATAGTATTTTGATAAAAATAAAAAAAATATTGTTTATAAAGTTGGTACCACTGGTTGAATAAAGGTCATTAACGAACTTGAAGTTAGATTTTGGCTCAAGATCTTAAATATAAAATTTCAGTCCAAAATTCCAACGCGTTTTTAAGTTATCCAACATCCAGACAGACCGACAGACTAACAGACCGACAGACCGACTTTTTTAAAAATTATGTTTACCTGAAACCGGCAAGAAAGTAATTACTTTCCTGACGCATTTTAGTATGGGAAGTAGGTTATTACCAAAACAATTGCAACACAGTCAGGTAAAGTACTTCCCTGACTCAAAACAGTCAGGGAAGTACTTTACCTGACTGTGTTGCAACTGTTTTGGTAATAACCTACTTCCCATACTAAAATGCGCCACTAAAGTAATTACTTTCTTGCCGGTTTCAGGTAAAATAGTATACATAATACGTCACGAAAGTGCCTTTACTTGACTCAGCCAATTAAAATACTCGGCCTTACGGCCTCGTACTTCAAACGGCTTCGTCAAGTAAAGCATCACTTTCCTGACTTATTATGTAATATACTATTTTTGGGTTCAGTAGGGTCTAAAACGTGAAGATTCACCAAAATCTCGAACTGTCAAAAAATCACGATTACAATACTTCCCTCTATTACATAGGTCGGGGAAGTAAAAAGGAGCTTAACGTTAAACATCACTCCTAGTGGTGGGAGTTCAAGCGTACATTGGAGCAGATATACTTTAGCTATTTTAAACCTGTGAATTATGTACGAAATTGGATTTTAGTATTACTATTATAAAAATCTGCTGTTTCCACCACAGTACTTCCCCGACTATATAAGTTTTAATAACTTATTTCGTAACGCCTTTAATTTTATGCTTTATTCAGCAAAATTTAAATAAATGTATATTTTTTCCCAAACTATTTAAGTATAATTTAAATAATGTATTTAAAAAAATTGACGATCGGTTAAATGTTATTTTTATCTTTCAACTAGAATTATTTTCCCTAGAGCTTTAATTTGATACCACATATGATAGTATTTCAATAAAAATAAAATAAGTTATGTTTATAAAGTTGGTACCTACCACTGGTTGCATAAAAAAATTGGAATAATTTTTTTAGAAACAATTATTGACAATCGCATAAATGTAATTTTTTACATTTTTACTAAACTTATGTCCCTAAGCTCTTTAAATTGACACAAAGCTCGATATAATTTGAATGATTTATAATAAAAAACAATTGACGATCGTTTAATGTTATTTTTGTTTTTCTACTAGAATTCTTTTCCGGAGAGATTTAATTTGATAATACACACGATAGTATGTATTTTGATAAAAATAAAAAAAAAGTTATGTTTATAAAGTTAGTACTACTGGTTGAATAAAGCTCATTAACGAACTTGAAGTCAGATTTTGGCTCAAGATCTTAAATATAAAATTTCAGTCCAAAATTCCAACGCGTTTTTAAGTTATGCAACATCCAGACAGACCCACAGACAGACAGACCGACTTTTTTTAAAATTATGTTTTTTGGGTTCAGTAGGGTCTAAAACGTGAAGATTCACCAAAATCTCGAACTGTCAAAAAATCACGATTACAATACTTCCCTCTATTACATAGGTCGGGGAAGTAAAAATGATAATATTAGCTTTATATAGAAGATATAACTTTTAACAATATCTCTAAAATTATGAAACTATGATTAAATAAAATATTTTTTTTACAACTTTTATTAATTACTTAAAAACCAAAGCAACGATTTTCTTTATATTTTCATATCTCATGTAGACGTATCTTGTCTGTTTGCATAAAAAATATGAATTCATAAGACCACTATACTTTCAAGTTAATATAGGTAAAATATAATTTTTCATCGTAATTTAGATTTCAAAAATTAAAGTATTTTACCTATAACTTGAAAGTATAGTGGTCTTATGAATTCATATTTTTGTGCAAACAGGCAAGATACATCTATATAAGATATGAAAATATAAAGAAAATCGTTGCTTTGGTTTTTAAGTAGGTAATTAATAAAAATTTCGTACATCATTTACAGGTTTAAAATAGGTAAAGTATAACTGCTCCAATGTATGCTTGAACTCACGCCAATAAAAGTGATGTTTAACGTTAATATTAGTAATGTATTAATTTTACACTATGGCTGCGTGCATTTTGCATAGCTACTTACAGTACGGAGAAAACGCGTACAATGGATATTTTATTTTATAACAAAGTAATGAGAATAGCAAAAATGAGCAAAATGTTATAAAATAATAAAGAATTATATTTAAAATTATAATTATAAGTACTTAACTAATAAATAATGAGAATACATATCTTTAGAGAACGCGGTAGAAAACCGTTACTTGCACTAGCTATTTTAATTTATAACAAATAAATGAGAACATCCAAACTTTTCATGAATATAGCAATAGCAAATCAAATGAGCAAAATATAGCATTAAGATAGTTTTAATTTTATACTATCTGTGTATTTTTAATTTATGCATATGAGAACCGAGAAAAAGCATATACAACAGCTAATTTAATTTATAACAAATAAATGACAACAGCAAAAAATGTCATTAATATAGCAATAAATAGCAAAAAATGAGCAAAATATTATAGCGTTAAAAAAATTTTAATTTTACACTATGTATACGCAACGTGAAGTTAGCGTATACAATGGATTTTTGTTTATAACAAACGAAGGACACCAGCAAAAAATTTCATCAATACAGCAATAAATAGCAAAAAATGAGCAAATTATTATAGTATAGAAAAAATAATAATTTTACGCTATGTATACGCAACGTGAAGTTAGCGTATACAAAGGTTTTTTGTTTATAACTAATGAAGGACAACAGCAAAAAATTTCATCAATACGGCAATAAATAGCAAAAAATGAGCAAAAAAAGATAGTGTTAACAAATTTGAAATTTTTCCCCATGTATACGCCACGTGAAGTTAGCGTATATAGGTTAAATGGGAAATAACTTTAAAACGGGCAGAGCAAAAAATGTAAAACTATTAGCAATTTTTAGCAAAAAATGAGCAAATATAATATAACTATTCGTTTATCCAATATCTTTTAATGTATACGCCAACTTCACGGACCTAGTCAAGCACAGACGGCAGTTTTCAGTAGTTCTCTGTTAGCTCTCCGCTTGTTTTGCCAGCGTGGTGGGGATTGTCCACCCTGGCATCACACGGTTCACGGTTGTGGCATCAGACACTGAGTTGAGTCGTACTGATGAGGTCTCAAAGACCGAAACAGCTGTCTACGACTGTACTCTGTCTGTTGTATTTGTTGTATTTCTGGGTCTATGTCTTGTTTGGTATATATGAAAGCATTTGAAAAGAACTTTCGAAAAAAGAAATCCAAAATGGCCGCCATTCACCGTCCACCATTTTGAACACGAAGTTGTCCGACCCATGTCGTGTTTGGTACCATATGAAAGCATTTGAAAAGGACATTCGAAAAAAGAAATCAAAAATGGCCGCCATTCAACGTCCACCATTTTGAACACGAAGTTGCCCGACCCATGTCGTGTTTGGTATCATATGAAAGCATTTGAAAAGGACTTTCGAAAAAAGAAATCCAAAATGGCCGCCATTCAACGTCCACCATTTTGAACACGAAGTTGTCCGAATCATGTCGTTTGGTATCATATTATGAAATCATTTGAAAAGGACTTTCGAAGAAAGAAATCCAAAATTGTGGCTAATTAACAGCCACCATTTTAAACAAAAAATAATATACATATTACATCTAATCGATGCCATAGAACTGTTAACCCTTTCAATACTGCGGGGATATATACGTCCCAAAATATTTTCAAAAAATTCTGTACTCAAATTTACTCATTTAAATTACATTGGGATGGGATAACTTAGTAGTTTATGGTTCATTTAACATTTTTGAATGGATAGTACTATACCACTAGTACATGCGTCAGTGAAAACCAGTCGTTTATCACACGTGGTTGCTTTTATTGTCATATAAGACTGTATTTTGATAGTGTAGAGATAAATCTGACATTATTTTCTAATTGTAGTACATCATATTAGTGACAGGTAAGTTGTTTATACAGTATTTTGCAAGGAAAGCTTGTCTATACAGTAAAAATTAGGGTTCTGGGATAAATATATCCCTGCAGTAATATTGTATGGGATATATTTGTCCCAACAGTACTATGAAGCTATACCAACAAACATTCTGGTGTGTCTTCTTAGTACTGCAGGGACATTATTGTCCCAGTAATCGGTTCACATTAATTACTGCAGGGACAAAACTGTCCCAGGCCTTTTTTCAAAAAAGAATAAAAAATTAAAATTTCAAACTATGCTTATAAGTATTGCTTATATAATAGGATGTGATTTCAGTTATATTTACGTTGTTAAGTTTATTAGCCAAAAGTCGTATTGAAAGGGTTAAAGAATTCTTACGAAAAACTTTGTTTTTGGAGGTTAATTTTTTTAAATTGAAAAATGGCATTCGATAATTGGAAATCGTGGACTTTCGAAAAAAGAAATAAAAAATGGCCGCCAATCTAAAACCACTATTTTGAACACGAAGTTGTCCGAACCATCTCGTGTTTGGTATCATATAAAAGCATTCGAAAAGGACTTTCGAAAAAAGAAATCCAAAATGGCCGCCAATGAACGACCATCATTTTAAACACGAAGTTGTCCGAACCATGTCGTGTTTGGTATCATATTATTATGAAAGCATTTGAAAAGAACTTTTAGAAAAGAAATCCAAAATGGCCGCCAATGAACGACCATCATTTTGAACACGAAGTTGTCCGAACCATGTCGTGTTTGGTATCTTATGAAAGCATTTTAATCTAAATGTGAAATTGGATGCATTTGAGGCCCGAATCCCTTCAGGGTCCGCGAAGCTTGAGCCCGTGAAGCGGGCGAATTCCCCTTGTCGCGCGGCAGCGCGACCTAGCCGGTGGCCCGCGTAGCGGGGCCTGACGCTAGTCATATTTTTTAAAAAGGGAATGGAGGATCTATATCGTAATCATGAAATTTTCATGACCTCTAGAAATTCTATGGTTAAAGTTTTTATAAAAAAATTTGTTTCTACTTATAGATATATGTTTAAAGCTGATTCTTTTATATATTTGAAATTTTTTAAAACCATAATTAACGAGAAAAACCATAAAAACCATCAAATTTTCTTGGATCCACGTCTTCATTGGAATTAATTTTTGTTTTTTTGATTGTTGATGGAATGGTAGTTTGACAGATGTCATTTAGTGATATTTACAATTTTATGATTTTAAATTCATTTATTTTAATTTTGTAGTAATTTGTAAATTATTTCAAGTACTAAGAGACAGACCGTAAATTTTTAAAATATTTTGGTTAATTTTTATACTATTTTTAGAAAAATTTATTTTTTCAAAATCGGCATGAAAATCGTCATTTCCAGACTAATTTGCGGCATGAAAGTAAGATTTTCATGACTAGGCATGAAAATTTTATTTTCATGCCTAGTCATTTTTACTTTCAACTTTGTTTACTTGTCATGACAACTTTTTCTAAAATTTGTGACAGCTCTGATGATTTGTCACAGCTCTGATGATTTATGCAAACCTAATTTTTTTTATAATTTTAAGCTTAATTGCCGATTTAAAAAAAATAGAATACATCACGCGTCATAAAAATGTCTTTGCTTGACTCGGAGGCTTTGAAGAAATGCTCGGACGCTGCGCATCCTCGCATTCTTCAAACGCCTCCTCGTCTGCAATGAAACATTTTCATGACTTGTAATGTAATATACTATTAATTTTGACATTTAATAAAAGTACAGTTTTACAAAATAAATTAGGATCCAAGTAGGTAGATTTTATTGGAAAAAATTAGAAGAATGACTGAGCGGTTGTATGACAGCTGTCATTTACTGACGTTTACAATTTGAAATTTCACAAGGATTTATTTTGAGTAATAGATATAATACAAGTAATTTGTAAATTATAACAGGTAAAGAATGTTGGAGCACAAATGTTTTTAACATTTTCATTTTATTTTGATATTATTTTAAAAAAAATTAATTTATTTTGACAGCCACTTAAAAGTACAGTCACATTAAAAGGCATTAGGAGTATTAATAGTAGGTACATTCAAAGTAAAAATTATAACAAGTTTTTTGTAATTTCCGGTTTTATAATTTTACCGGATGTTTTCACAAAATCATTGACTTTGGTATCAAATTAAAGGGCTAAATGTGGGCTACTTTATAAAATAGTTAAAAATGGCGACCGACGATCGGTTTTTGTTTTCATGGAAATAATAATAATTGATAATTTCTTAAATTTATATAGGTACTTAATCAAGTTTGATATACACATAACATTTACTGTGCCTGCCAAACTTACATTCTTGCTTAAGAATGATGTAGTATAAAATTATACATGTTGGTGGAGGTGAAATGCGAACATAGGGCAATATATGACAATGGAGTTATCATGCTAGGCATCTTGATTTACATGGAATAAGTACTGTCATTGTCAAAATAGCTGTCATATTACTAAAATTATTATTTTCATTTAAAATATTATCTTTTCATAATAATGTATGTGTACGAGCAGAACGAGAAAGTTTACATGCACTTTTAGATTTAATTATTATTTATGTTATTGATTACTCTTTTTGCCACACAAATTCACATTACTTCGTTTTGTGACACTACACTACAAAATATATCAAGATACCTGCCATGAAAGTTCGATTGTCATGTATGTTCCCTATGTTCGCATTTCACCTCCACCAACCTGTATAAAACGGAGGCCGTAGGCCCGCATTTGTTTTATCCAAAAAAAGTTATAATCATAGTATCGAGTCCATTTTTACTTCCCCGATCTATGTATAGAGGAAAGTATATTGTAATCGTATGATTTTTTGACAGTTCGAGATTTTGGTGAATCTTCACAGTTTAGAACATACTGAACCCAAAAAACATAATTTAAATAAAAGTCGGTCTGTCACTCTGTGTCTTGAGCCAAAAACTGACTTCAATTTCGTTAATGAGCTTTATTCAACCGGTGGTACCAACTTTATAAACATACCTTTTTTATTTTTATCAAAATACTATCGTGTGTGGTATTAAATTAAAGCTCTCGGAAAAATAATTCTAGTAGAAAAAAATCTGATGTGGCCAGCGCACGACCTCTCGCCAAATTCTGCTTATTATACTAATCTAATAAATAGTTTTATTTACATTTTAATAATTTCATGTTCATGTAATTAAGTATACGACTGTCATAATAATTCAAATTTTGTGTAGAAACCAATTTCATATGATCATGGACAAAAAGATACTGCAATTTCAAAAAAGTAGAATATTAATTGTACACACACACAACCAGTATAGTAGGTAGAACGCATCTTTAGGTTAGAAGTAAAATAGGTTATACTCGTAATTGGCTTAATTTGATTTTAGATTAATTTCATAATCGAATAACTCGTTTTTAGGTTATATTCATCTTTAGATAAAATTCATCTTTAAAATAAATTGGTTTTTAAATAATATTTGTCTTTAGATAAAACTTCTTTAAATACAACTCATCTTTTAATAGAAATCGTCTTTACATAAAACTTGACTATAGATAGAACACGTCTTTAGAATAAACTCGTCTTTAGATAAAACATTCGTCTTTAGGATAAACTCGTCTTTAGATAGATCTAAGTTTTCCATCCAAAGCTTGTATGGATATCCCATCCAAAGCCTGTGGGAGTATTCCCATCCAAAGCCTATAGAGATGTCCCATCCAAAGCCTGTGGAGGTGTTCCATTTTAATACTGTTAACACGCCCC